>CM047429.1:20311024-20913189 GCA_026168455.1 Theocolax elegans | reverse complement strand
TAAAGGAGGTTCAA
Organism: Theocolax elegans; assembly: GCA_026168455.1. Lineage (NCBI taxonomy): Eukaryota > Metazoa > Arthropoda > Insecta > Hymenoptera > Cerocephalidae > Theocolax > Theocolax elegans. The sequence continues at coordinate 20,913,175 of CM047429.1, read as the reverse complement.
ATTATAATATGGGATGAAATATCTATAACATCAAAACATGCCTTTGAAGCAGTCAATCGTCTACTTCAAGATATATGTAATAATAAAAAATATTTGGTAATAAAATGTTAGTTGTTTCTGGCGATTTTAGACAAACATTACCAGTTATCCGACATGGTAGTCGTACTGAAGTTATCGAAAATTCAGTTAAAAACAGCTACTTATGGCCAAATTTTATACGCATGACACTAAATGAAAATCTTCGAGTGACAGATAATGACAATCATTTTAGACAATGGTTATTGAACGTAGGTGAAGGTAAACGTTTAAATATGTATGAAGAAGAAAATGAACTGCTCGAAATCCCTGTTGATTTAATAACAAAAAAAAATGATATCATTGCAGAAACTTTTGGAAATGAAATAAAAATGAATGATGTAGATTTAAATGATAAGGTTATACTGGCCCCCACAAACAATGATGTAATTGAAATTAATAATAAAATTTTAGATATAATGGAAGGGCAAACTATTGAATATTTAAGTGTAGATACAGCGGAAGATGATAATGGAGAAAACTTAGACGTCATGTTACCTACTGAATTTCTCAATACGCTTACGCCTAATGAACTTCCTCTGCATAAATTACAATTAAAAGTAGGTGCAATAGTAATTCTTCTGAGAAATTTAAATGTAAATGAAGGTCTTTGTAATGGAACAAGGCTATTAGTAAAAAAACTTATGAAACATTTAATTAAAGCAGAAATTATAAGCGGAAAAAAATTGGAAAATTAGTTTTAATACCAAGAATCACTTTGTCACCTTCTAAGGAAGAAATACCAGTCAATATGCGCCGAAAATAATTTCCCATACGATTAGGTTTCGCAATGACTATTAATAAATCACAAGGACAGTCATATAAACAGGTTGGTATCTATTTACCAACCCCAGTTTTTAGCCATGGTCAATTATACGTAGCACTTTCAAGAGCTAGAAATAGAAAAAATTTGAAAATATTATTACTAAACAATGCAAAAATAGCAAGTGATAAACTACAGGACGAAAATAAAAATTACACTAAAAATATAGTGTTTAAAGAAATATTGTAAATGACTACAAAATAATTTATACTTACTTTATATCAATTATATGATTAAATAAAAAGAGTGGAAATACGAGAAAAAAATGAAATATTACTACTACTGTATCATTAAAGTAAATATACAAAATAATTAATATATGTTTGCGCTGAAAATCGTTAAAATATGATTGAAAACCGGCTGCAACATATCATATTGTGAATAAGTAAGAAAATGTGTATTCATTACATCAAGTATAAAAAAAATTAAAAAATGGAAATATGAAAAAAAACATTGAAATATTACTACTATTGAATCATTAAAGTAAATATACAAAATAATTAATATATGTTTGCGCTGAAAGTCGATAAAATAGGATTGAAAATCGGCTGCAACATATCACATTGTGAATAAGTAAAAAAATGTGTATTCATTACATGAAGTATAAGAAAAAATTAAAAAATGGAAATATGAGAAAAAACATTGAAATATTACTACTACTGAAACATTAAAGTAAATATACAAAATAATTAATAAATGTTTGCGCTGAAGATCGTTTAAATATGGTTGTAAACCGGCAGCAACTTAAAAAATTGTAAATAAATACAACAAATATACACTCATTATATGAATTATTTAAAAAATGGAATATATAATAAAACTTTTGAAACATTGAAAGTAACAAAATTCTAAAAACCAAATCAAAAAGCTAAAAACGGCTGCAGCATCATTAGATAAGCATGCGCTGAAAATCTGAATGACAAATCTGTTATCATAATTGCCGTAATATAATAAATGTTTGCGCTGAAGGTCATCAACAAATTACTATAAGTCGGGTAATACGTATATTGCGCTATGTAATGAACTATAGTGTTAAAAAATCGGATTTGCTACAAAAAAATATGACTCTTGAAATGTACACTCTAAACCCCAAATAGTAAAAATCGACGTTAGAAGTGGTAAAAAATAAGTTTTTCTCTTTTGATAAAGAGTAGATATTACGATTTGCTATATACGAAAAGATAAAACGTTAAGTTTACTCATCATAAAGAGCAAAATGCAAAAATTGTCTTTTAGAAAGAGTAAACGCAAATATTTGCTATTTAGAAAATACTAAAATGAGATATTTACTACTTTGAAAAGTATAAAATTTTGAAAACAAAATCAAAACTAGTAAAAAGTACAAATTACTAATTGGAAAGAAGTAAAATAAGAGTAAAAGATATTTTCTATTTAAAAAGTAACAAATTTTGTGCACATAATCTAAAAGAACCAATAATGCATATAACTCGCTTTTGCAAAGAATAAAATAAGATAATTACGCTTTGGAAAGCTATAAAATTTCAGGTGCATAATCTAACAGACTTCAATTAGTATAAATATAAAAATGAGAAACTTACTATGATGATTCTTAAAACTTAAACATAAAATATTTGCCAGAGTTTCTTTGGTAACATTGCATAGTTTTCCGAGCGCATTTAGCGAACGATTTTAAGGTTAGGTATTTAAATAAATATCTTTTCGTAAATAGCAAATCGCAATATCTGCTCTTTATTAAAAGAGAAAAACCTATTTTTTACCTCTTCTAATCGAAGTCGATTTTTACTATTTGGAGTTTAGAGTGTATACCTTACCAGTACGTCCTCACCGTAAGAGCCGGATAACAGCATTAATATGTTGGCTAACGCTGGAAGGAAAAATATACTTTACAGAACCAGTACCATCAACTGTACAAGAACAATCACAATAACCCCCAGCTTAACAGGATTTGGACTACAGAAAAGGATATCAAGTTTTCATCAAATACACCGATCATGCACCTAATTTTAACATCCAATGTCGTATAAATAGGTATTTAAAATTATTATTTAAATACTTAAATTTGTTGAAATTTTACAATTAAAATTGTATCTATGTGTACCATATATAAATTATTTTGCCAATACTATCATTCAAATGGAATCCCTTCCCCCATCCCAGCTGCAAAATAGTTAGTTTACATGACACACAGTTTTGTAAAGATAATTCCCGTATAAATTCTATTAAGGTCAGGCCAAAATAACCTATGTTACCGATATTTTGATAAAATGGTAGATTAAAGTTTTCTCGATACATATAGGTCGATTTGTCTGAAATATATAATAATATAATGATAATATTATACTATTAGGCCTCCGGTTTCTGACCCTTCAAAAGACGTTACGAAATTAATCCTTCTTTAATATAATAATGTCAAAGTGTTTTTCACGTGAGGGGTAACTGGGTATTTGTGTTATTCGGTTTTTGAAAAAAAGTTTTCGAAAAAGTTTTTAAAAAAGAGTCCTAGAAAAAGTTTTGTTTCAAAAACTTCTTTCATAAAACTTCCGTCGAAAAAAGAAATTCGAGCAATAAAAATATCTTACAAATATTATATACAATTAATCCTATATCCTCTATTTATTAAATTAAGGAGGATCTCATTTCGGACGTTCTCCGGTTCTGCGGTTCTCCGGTTTGGAGTAACGACTATTTTAATAATAAACATTATATAATAATAATAATTAAAAATAATACGCATTGTATAATGAATATAAAATTCAAAATTTAATAATCGAATAAACTAAATGCATCTATTTTAAATGCACTCATCTGAATAAAGCACAATCAAAATACACCCGAGTGAGCGTTAGCAAGCGAGGTATCTGTTGCTAGTATTACATTATTATTATACCGTCGAATATCAAGGAAGAGGGATGCCTCATTACCATTGCTTATTTTGGATAAAAAATGCACCGGTATATGGAACAGCATCTAATGTTATTTTTACGTTAACAAATAAATTTGGAAAAAGAGCCAAGGACCAAACAAATTAATTACTGTTTATTCGTTTATTTTGCATGTAATAATTTACCTTCTCACGTTCCTGAATTGCAAGTCCTTTATTAAATAAAACTTTGACACATATATGGGTGGTTCTCTGTGACAACGAAGATGAAAAAAATAAATATTGCTATAACTGTGGGAATATGTTTTAGAGGTATCCAGTAGTACTCCTGAATTTTTTCAGATTTTTTCTGGGCCATTATTTTAAGTTACAGAGAGTCAAAGTTGACATTTTTGCACTTTTTTGCATTATATGCCCATTTTCATGAATTTTTAGCTCCCAGGGGATGCATTTTTCACTAAAAACATAAGTATGACTTTTTTTGTAAAATTTTCCGAACTTTTCAATAAAAATGCTTTTAAAGACATAAATGTATGCTGTCACACTCTTGTAAGCCATTTAAACCTTAAATAGTGAAAATCAGCAATTCCGCTCCGGACTCTGGTAACCTAATACTGTCTAAAAGATGTCTTTTTATAGTCAGAAACTGCCTAAAAATTTCCAGAGTGGGTCTAAATCATTAAGATCACTTATGGTCAAAATATCCGGGAAAAGTGCCCGAAATATTAATAGAAATGTATATTTGTTGCCTTATAACGATGAATCTAGTAGCATGATCATTACAAAAAAATTTATGCACTTACCTTGGAATGGTAGAAAAGTATCTCCACTTGTTTCAGTATCCATCTAATCCCCTGTAAGCTGCTAAAAATACAAATATTATTATAAAATTATAAAAAATTATTTTTTAAACATTTATAATGCTGGATTTTTAGTTTTACATCCCTTACAAGAATTATAATATTAATCTGAAGGATTACTATAAAAGTATCAACATTATTATTATTATTATTCAGCAATACATTGTTTAGATTTCACAAACTTGTCACTGTCACGTGTGACGGAAATCGTCACACAATCTATTCACGACGAATAGAATATTTAAAATCCTGTTAAATGTAAGTCGTCGGAGCCTTTGGTATGTCAAGGCCAACCGACGACATTTGTTTACAGAATCAAGTGTATAATTACGCGCGCAATGGTACGTAGGGATGAGAGCGCGAGTGTGTGTGTGTTCCCCACTCTCATCCCTTTTTCGAAAATTAGGCGATTGCCTAATCAGTATGTCCCGATCCGCCGCTCGATCGAGCGTTTTTCTGGCTAACAAGGCGCGTGAGGCGCAAAAGCCATCGGTTACCCGGACTATCCTCGTGAGTGAGCCGCGAGTGATTTGGGTGAGTGTGAACAAGGACGGGAAGTGTTGGTGTGAGTGCTGACGCGGATCGCGAGGCACTCGCCGCGGCACAGGGCCGCCTTCCACCACCGCAGCCGACGTCGTCCTATAATTCTTGTAAGGGATGTAAAACTAAAAATTCAGCATTATAAATGTTTAAAAATTAATATTTTACATTTGTATAATAATATTTGTATTTTTAGCAGCTTACAGGGGATTAGATGGATACTGAAACAAGTGGAGATACTTTTCTACCATTCCAAGGTAAGTGCACAAATTTTTTTGCAATGATCATGCTACTAGATTCATCGATATAAGGCAACAAATATAGATTTCTATTAATATTTCGGGCACTTTACCCGGATATTTTGACCATAAGTGATCTTAATGATTTAGACCCACTCTGGAAATTTTTAGGCAGTTTCTGACTATAAAAAGACATCTTTTAGACAGTATTAGGTTACCAGAGTCCGGAGCAGAATTGCTGATTTTCACTATTTAAGGTTTAAATGGCTTACACGAGTGTGACAGCATACATTTATGTCTTTAAAAGCATTTTTAATGAAAAGTTCGGAAATTTTACAAAAAAAGTCATACTTATGTTTTTAGTGAAAAATGCATCCCCTGGGAGCTAAAAATTCATGAATATGGGCATATAATGCAAAAAAGTGCAAAAATGTCAACTTTGACTCTCTGTAACTTAAAATAATGGCCCAGAAAAAATCTGAAAAAATTCAGGAGAACTACTGAATATCTCTAAAACATATTCCCACAGTTATAGCAATATTTATTTTTTTCATCTTCGATGTCACAGAGAACCACCCATATATATATTTAAAAAAATGCATTCGGAAGAACCCGCATCAGAGGAGATCGACCGACTTTCATCAGCATTGTACTTCCGCATGAGATATTGATTTTATTTTTCAATATTATTAATTTTCATATAATAAAAAAGTTTATAATAAAATGCATGAATTTTTTTCTTTTTTTAGTTTGATTTTCTTAAATCTTATATTTTTCTTTTTTCTTTTTATTTTCAACTTTTTCGTTGCAATTGAATGATGCAGTTAAGGAAATGGTTGCCACCAACGGAGTTAATGAACGTTTAATAACAAACGATCATCAGTCATATAAGATTTAATATATTTTTATTTATTTTTGATACATAAATAGAATTAGCTTACCTAATCTCCATAATAACAAATTTACGTTGCAACATATTATATATATGGAGTATTCCACGTGAAGTGGTCCGACCAAAATTTCAAAATTCACCAAATTTTGGGTATACATTGCAAATGTTTTTCAGAATACAAAAAAAAATTCTTAGGTACTGGAATCTATGTACTCAAAAGTTATTCTAACCTCATAATGTGAATTTTTCCAAGTTTTTTTCAACAACAGCTGGGTTTACCGCTTTTTAACTCAAATACATCAACTTTTACTATAGAACATTATATGTAAAATTCGTTGCTAATTATGTTTAGAATTTATCCTTCTGGGTTAGAATTTCTAATCTCAAGGTCAATGTTACATAAACTACATGTCAATATTCTTGAAAAAAGTGTAAGTGCGCCACACTTGATTTTTTTATCCAACAGTCTAAAAGAAAGCTTGCAGCAATACCTTTCAAATGGTCTTTTGCATTTTTATGGCCTTCAATTCTGTAAAAAGTTATGATAATTTAAAAAAACACGAAATTTTTTAAAAAATTTAAATGGGAATTACCATGTTAATTTTTGGGAATTTTTTGTCTTTCTTTAAATTATCAAAACTTAATGTGCTAAAGACCATTTAAAAAGTATTGCTTCAAGCTTTCTTTTAGACTTTTTGATAAAAAAGTCAATTGTGGCGCACTTACAATTTTTAAAGTTGAACGATTTCATGTAGGTTTATATAACATTGACCTTGAGATTAGAAATTCTAACCCAGAAGAATAAATTCTAGAAATAATTCGCAACGAATGTTACATATAATGGTCTATAGTAAAAGTTGGTATATTTTGAGTTAAATAACGGTAAACCCAGCTGGTGTTGAAAAAAACTTGAAAAAATTCACTTTTTGAGGTTAGAATAACTTTTGAGCAATTAGATTCGAGTACCTAAAAATTTTTTTATATATTCTGAACAATATTTGCAATGTATACCCAATTTTGGTGAATTTTAAAATTTTGATCGACCACTTCATGTGGAACATCCCACACACACACATATATATATATATATATATATATATATATATTGTAACGGGGTGAATACTGGGGAAAAGTAAGGCCCCCGGTTAGGCCCAATCTGTCCCAACTTACCAACCTTAAGTGTACAGTCCCACGATGTGGAATCACTTTGATTTCCATGTAATGCCGTTAACAACGTCAAACACCTCGTTTGACTTGAATATCGTGTGTTGGGCCCTGTGCCCGAAATCGCCAACTAGGATAAACACTGGAGAGGGCGGTATTCGTGGGAGAGGACTATGACCGGTAAAAACGTTATCAACAATCGATATATTAAGTAAATCGGCGAGAAAGATCGTCTCACCGAGTCAATTTATTAAATAAATAATTTAACAGTAACAAATCAACGTTAACAATTTAAGGGGAGTCGTACCGATGACTACCTCCGAGGTCAGCGCGAAAATAAATAGCTAAAACCTATTAACTGTCGAATTATAAGCAACCGTATGTACCTCTGACGTATGGAGCTCTGACGTAGAAACTTCCTACGTAACGCGCGCCTTCTCTCGTGAAGTGGCTCCCGCGAACCACCGACCTGTCTATCCGGGCGGGATTTGTCAAGAAAGGGGAAAAAATCTGTATTCTGAGAAATATTTGCAATGTGTACCCAAAATTTGGTGCATATTAAAATTTTGATCGGACCTGTTCACGTGGAATACCCCATATATATCTCTCGATAATATATAAATATTTCGCCGCCGCCGCCGCCGCCGCCGTGTCTAAGAATTCAGAATTCAACATATATATATATATATATATGTTTTATATATATATGTCATATATATATGTCATATATATGTTATATATATATGTCATATATATGTTATATATATATATATATATATATATATGTCATATATATATGTTATATATATATAAGTGTATGTGCGCGAGCGTGTGTGTGTGTGTGTGTGTATATTTTAAATTTGTTTTTTCAAGAATAGCTAATATATGTATTTTTTCCGTGCGCAAAAAAAAGTTGTGAATATATATTAAATATGTTAAATGTGAATGTGTATTAGTTTACTTATTCCTGATAAATTCATAAAATAAAAACGGACCTAAAATTTAATGTAATGTTTTTAAAAATATGCACAATTTTTCGAAGATAAAATAAATATTAATCAAGTATAACATACACTTTTGTAAATATCTATATATGAAATATACAATAAGTTAAAAATTAAATACATTAATTATTGCATTTATAAGATAATTCTATTATAAATAGTAATGGCAAAAAAAATTCAAATTTTAACTGTGGCAATATAAAATACGAATTACATTTGAAAAGTTTTTCGAAAATTATTAATTTAGTAGCATTTAATTTAAATATTATTTAAATCAAAATTTAAAAATTGTATGGATATATATGTGGCGGCTCAGCCACATATGCACAGACGGGGACAGGAAAACTTTCCTGCAAAACCTTTCACCTTTTCCTTTCAACCTTTTTTCCGTATATTCCATAAACAATAAAACAATTACGAACAGACAGAACACGGACGCACCAGGGTTTTCCCCGAGACGAGCAACAGAGACAAAGACAATGCAGACGCGTGTTCCCGACCCGACACGTTGACACACGCACGCATTTTTATAACCTTTACCTGACACCTTTCCTTAACCCACGCATCCCTTGGACGGAGGGCAGGAGAGAGAGGTTACGTCGACGACACCGACGCAGACAGTTCGCCCCTTGACACGGACGAGAGAGGTTACGCTTCGTGATAGGTCTCTCGCGAACAGGAGGTGACGCATTTTCGCCGTGTTAAGTGTTTGTGTGTGAAAGTTATCTAAGATTTAATCAATCGGCATGGCAAACGTTAACGGATCTAGTGATACGCTGGCGACTAATACGTTGATCATTCCGCCGGTTAACGCGATCGAACTCTCGATTAACCGAATCGGTTTTCGTGCACCGGTGTACATACCATCCGATCCAGAGGTATGGTTTACACAGCTCGACTGGGCGTTTAACGCGGCCGGAATAACGCAAGAAGAGACTAAGTTTAGCCATTTATGCAGTTGCTTGGATCCGCGCTTAGCTGTCGAAATAAAGGATCTGATGCGTAATCCGCCCGGGACGCAGCCATACACACGGACGCGGGACGAGCTCCTCAAGCGGCTCAGTGTATCTTCAGAAGAAAAGATACGCCAATTACTCGAGCATCAGGTACTCGGCGACCGAAAGCCGACTCAGTTTCTCCGCCACTTACGTGATCTCGCGGGCGGAGCACTTACCGACAGTTTATTAAAAACCTTGTGGATTAGCCGATTGCCGACGACCATCCAGGCTATTTTAGCGACGCAACAAGATTCGCCGCTAAATAAAATCGCCGAGTTAGCCGATTCGAATATGGAGTCGTTTCGTGGCTCCTTTTCTCCGGCGGCATTTACATCCATGCCGATCCAGCAGACCACCATGGCAACGATCCCGACACCGCAAATAGCCGCGGCAGGAGTCGAACTCGCGATAGAGAAACTATCGCAACAAATTCGGGAAATGTCGGCAAATCACGAGAAGGAAATAGCGACTATACGTCGTGAAATGCGCGAGGACAGATCGCGTTTTCCGCAATCACCGCGACGCCAACCGGTACGTTCTCGCTCCCGTGGTAGATCACAAAGTCGCACAGGAGCCGTCGACCGCGGGTACTGCTGGTACCACAACGAATTCGGCGCAGACGCGACGAAGTGCCGATCTCCTTGTTCGTTTGTGGGAAACGCGCCGGGCTCTCACTAATGGCGGCGAGTGAGCCACAGTCAATGACGTGCCGCTTATTTATCACGGACCGCGAAAGTACGATTCGTTTCCTGGTCGATACTGGAGCGGATCTTTGTGTTTATCCGCGAAAACTCGTGCGCGCTTGTGTTAAAAAAGCGAGTTACGACCTCGCGGCCGCGAACGGTTCAACGATATCAACTTATGGAATAATGGCGTTATCGTTGAATCTCGGTTTACGTCGTGCATTCGCGTGGAAGTTCATAATCGCGGACGTGGAAAAACCAATTATCGGCGCTGATTTTTTAGCGTACTTCGGACTTCTCGTTGACCTAAAAGGTGGCCGGCTGATCGACCGGCAAACGAACATTGCAACGCAAGGTCAAGTTTGTTCCAGTGCAGTGCCGTGCGTGAAAATAGTAACCGGTACTTCGAGCTATCATTTACTGTTAGCTAAATACCCGGATATTACGCGCCCCGACGGTCGCGCCCCAGTAGTGCGTCACAATACACAGCACTTTATCCACACGACTCCCGGACAACCGGCGGCTAACAAACCGTTCTGCAACGCGATGTTGCAACTCGGCACAGCGAGACCGTCATCGAGTAGCGTGGGCAGCACCATTGCACATGGTTGCGAAACACGACGGACAATGGCGACCATGCGGCGATTACCGTGCACTTAATGCCCGCACGATTCCCGATCGTTATCCGGTACGACATATTCGCGATTTCGCACAATCTCTTCAGGGGAAGAGAATATTCTCGAAAATCGATTTGGTCCGCGCCTATAACCAAATTCCGGTCGCGAAAGAAGACGTATCGAAAACCGCGATCACGACCCCGTTCGGTTTATTCGAATTTCCTTACATGAGTTTTGGACTTCGAAATGCCGCGCAGACGTTCCAACGCTTCATCGATGAAGTTCTCCGCGATTTAAGCTTCTGCTATGCGTACATCGATGATATCCTCGTTGCATCCGCGAACGAGGAGGAACATTATCGACACCTGGAAATTGTATTCGAACGACTGCAACAATACGGTGTGGTGGTTAACCCGGGGAAATGTGCATTTGGTCAAAAAGAAATGCCTTTTCTCGGTCATATTGTGTGCAGTGAGGGCATACGCCCTACGCCCGAGAAAGTGGACGCGATCGCGAACTTCGCTCGACCATCGACCGCGAAGACATTGCGTCAATTCCTCGGCATGGTAAACTTCTACCGTGACTGCCTACCGAATGCGGCGCGTAATCAAGCGCCATTAAACGGTTTATTGCACGGCAAACTCAAAGGCAACGACGTTATTACTTGGAACGAAGGGGCCACGCAAGCTTTCGCGAGAACAAAGGCCGACCTGGCACAGGCCACATTACCTGCACACCCTCAGATAGGCGCCCGCCTAGCTTTGGTGTGCGATGCATCCGATTTCGCCGTAGGAGCCGTGCTGCAACAAAAAATTAAGGATCGCTGGGAACCGCTGGGTTTCTTTACGAAAAAACTGAGTCCCACGCAAACTCGCTACAGTGCGTTCGATCGTGAGTTGCTTGCCATTTACCTAGCAATCAAGCACTTTCGTCATATGGTCGAAGCCCGCGACTTCACGATTTTCACCGACCACAAGCCGCTGACTTTTGCTTTTCGCCAAAAGCCGGACAAGGCGACACCGCGCCAATCTCGCCACTTAGACTTCATCGGCCAATACTCTACGGATATACAGCACGTTTCAGGCAAGGACAATGTGGCGCGGATACTCTTTCGCGAGTCGAAGCTATCGACCGACCGCTTGATTACAACGAACTTGCTTTATCACAACGAGAGGACAACGAACTCCACGACGTGCTGTCATCGGACTCGTCGCTTCAGCTGAAGCTCATTCAGCTTCCAGGAGCTGAAGCCCGAATTTTCTGCGACGTATCGACCTGCAACGCACGGCCGTTCATAACACAGCCGTTCCGCAAGCTCGCCTTTGAAGCGGTGCATAATCTCGCGCACCCAGGAGTGAAGGCGACCGTCAAATTGGTAACGCAGCGGTTCGTTTGGCCTTCGATAAAAGCCGATTGCAAGGCATGGACGCAGGCTTGCATCCAGTGCCAGCAATCGAAAACTAGCAGGCATGTAACCTCAACAATTGGCACGTTTGCGCCTCCATCAGCGCGATTCGAACACGTGCACATCGATATCGTCATTTTGCCACCATCGGAAGGTCAACGCTACTGCTTAACGTGCGTCGACCGATTCACACGTTGGCCAGAAGCATTTCCTATGGAGAATCAGGAAGCAGAAACCGTAGCTCGCGTCTTTTACGAAGGTTGGGTGTGTCGGTTCGGCACGCCCCTCAGAGTCACGACGGACCAAGGCCGACAGTTCGAGTCACACTTGTTCCAATCGCTTAGCCGATTAACAGGTACGACTCATCTGCACACCACCTCGTACCACCCACAATCGAATGGTATGGTCGAGCGTTTTCATCGACAATTAAAAGCAGCAATACGGTGCCATCAAAATAATCAGTGGACGCGAGTTTTGCCGACTGTACTCCTCGGAATTCGCGCGGCGTGGAAGGAAGACCTAAAAGCTACATCAGCAGACCTCGTGTACGGCGAGCCGCTACGCTTGCCGGGAGAGTTTCTCGCCGCTAGTTCGAAGCCCAACGACAGCCCTGCGCTTTTCATCAAAGAATTGCGCCAACATCTGAAGGACCTTCGACCGGCTGACATCACACGCCACGGTACGCCTAAAACTTTCATTTTTAAGGATCTGGCTACCGCTGAGTACGTTTTAGTTCGGCACGACGCGGCTAAAGGCACGCTCGAAATGCCATACGATGGGCCATTTCGAGTTATCAGCCGAGAGAAAAAAACGTTTCATGTCGACATTCATGGTAACGACGTGACCATTTCCATCGATCGCCTCAAGCCGGCATACAGTTTATCAGAGGGCATCGCGAATGGAACATATCAAACTGTGGATCCGCCGACATCGCATGCACGAGAGAAACGAGATAAGCCGCTTCCAAGTGAAACCAGGAACAACGAGCCGACGTCACCGTTACGCGCTTCTGGGAGAAGAGTCCGCTTTGCAGAGAGATATCAAGCGGGTTTTAATTAGGCCATTTTACCATTAATATCAATTATATTCTGAATGTATTCGCATGTACTGTATAACTTTGTAAAAACTAAAAAGACGACAAATTATCGTGACTGGATCACTGGCAGGGGGGTACTGTGGCGGCTCAGCCACATATGCACAGACGGGGACAGGAAAACTTTCCTGCAAAACCTTTCACCTTTTCCTTTCAACCTTTTTTCCGTATATTCCATAAACAATAAAACAATTACGAACAGACAGAACACGGACGCACCAGGGTTTTCCCCGAGACGAGCAACAGAGACAAAGACAATGCACGCATTTTTATAACCTTTACCTGACACCTTTCCTTAACCCACGCATCCCTTGGACGGAGGGCAGGAGAGAGAGGTTACGTCGACGACACCGACGCAGACAGTTCGCCCCTTGACACGGACGAGAGAGGTTACGCTCTCGACGCCGACGAGAACCGATCGACTCTCACGATCATCTAGTTAATAAATAAGTTACTTACAACACCGTGTATATTCTTTCACACTCGCACCCCAAACCTCCAAATATAAGTAGGAAGATTACGTATATTTATATAAAATAATATTTTAAATAAATATAGTACATATCTCTATATCTCTATATAATATAAAATATATTTCGCCGCCGCTGCCGTAGTAGTAGTGATAAATGGACAAATTCACATTTTAAAATTTTCGCGCCAAAAATAAAACACTAGCGCGTGAAAATAGTGTGAATTTGTTCACATATCTGTTGACTATTAGTTTAAATATTTCTTAAATCACATTCACTACGTTTCGTTATTGAACTTTTCGTTTTAAAAATATAAAAGTTAATTAATCAATTTAGTTGTGTTGTATGTTAATTGTGTTGTTAATTGAGTTTAATATTCAGTATTTTTTTAATTAAAAGAATTAAAATATTGAAAATAACAAGATTTGTTAAAAAAACTACAGACTTTGATTATAACCTTTACAAGAAGTTTATTATATACAGATACAGATACAGATAGATATATATATATATATATTACATCTACATACTAAGGATTATTTTAAAAGATTTTATTTGTTAACTTGGGATTCTCATCAAACTTCTATTCCGTCGGTAAGTCAGAAAGTTTATCTCTCTATAATATATATATATATTTCGCCGCTGCCGCCGACGCCGCCATGTCTCAGATTTAAGGATTGGAGGTTACCCTTTATATATATAATATTAATATATATACTATATATATTTCGCCTTAACCATGTCTAAGATTTCAGGATTAGAGGTTACGTAGGTTAATGAATGAATTAATGAATGAATGAATGAATTAATGAATGAATGAATGAATTAATGAATGAATTAATGAATGAATGAATTAATGAATGAATTAATTTATGAATGAATTAATGAATGAATTAATTAATGAATGAATTAATGAGTGAACGAATTAATGAAGAATGAATTAATAAATGAATGAATGAATGAATGAATGAATGAATGAATAAATAAATAAATGAATAAATAAGTATATAAATAATTAAATAAACATATAAACAAATAAACAATGAAACAAACAAAGAAAGAAACAAACTAATAAATAAATAAATAAATAAATAAATGAATGAATGAATGAATGAATGAATGAATGAATGAAGGAATGAATAAATGATGAATGAATGAATGAATGAATGAATGAATAAATAAATAAATAAATAAGTATATTGTAACGGTAAGGTACTGTTTACCTCACCGTTTGACGAATTCGAGCAACACAAGCGAACAGTATCATAATGTTCGCATCGGTTCGAGCCGGCGAGATTCGGCTCGGCTCGGTTCGTCGTGGCTACACGGGCGGGATCGACTTAGCGCGCGAAAGATTCGCGCACGCACCTCATTAGAGAGGTAAGGGGGAGATTCGCGCGCACTGGATAGAGTAATAACCACCTTCTTACGTGACAGGTGTGATCCCCCCGCGTCCCGTGTTTAGCTTCGCCGCGCTGTGATTTACCATGCGTTTTGTGTGTGTGTTTCGACTGCAGGCCAATCCTGCATTTGCAGTGAGTGGTGCAACACCGTGCATCTGCCTGCAGCCACACAACCCCGGTGCACGGGCGAGCGGACAATCTGTCCGACAACGCAGCGTGAGTGAGAGAGAGAGAGAAAGCAACCGATCGGCTGGTCGTTGTTTACCAACGACTACAGCAGCGTACAAAGTAAGTGGTACCACTTCACGCGATCGTGTTTTTATTCGCACTTAGTAAATAATCGTGTTTCTTTATACCAGTCCCGTTGACTGGATATATTATTTTAGTTCGCGATATTTTCTTCCCCTCTCTTTACAAGTCAGCCGTTTACCGACTTGTAATAAAAGCGTAGACCTCGGCGACAATCAGATATTTTATTTGTTATTTATCTTTATCTTTATTTTAATAAATTCATATTATTATTTAAAGTCAATCCGGTGTTCGATTAATTGAATTTAACCCACGTACGATTCCTTCCGTAATCCTAAGAGCTCGTATATTTCTGGTTGACAAGTGCTCGACGCGATATCCCTGTTTCGCGGTCAATTTCATATTTGAATTTTACCTGGTTGTTATCTGAAACAGTAACTCGGTTTCAGATTAACATTTAACAGATTTGGTAGAACGGACAGGTAACCGTCGCCGCAACGCGAGAAAAATATGTTTATTTAAATACGGTAAGTTTAACCGTACCGCTGAGCAACCGCGATATTAAAATAAACATCCGCGCGGCAACCAAACTGTTACATGGCGCCCAACGTAAATTAATGGATTGGGTTATTTTACGCCCAAAGTTAATTTCCAATGTGCGCCTACGAGGCGCACAACGTAAATTTTTAAATTGGGTTTTTTTTGTGATACGAGCTGCGCTTATATAGGTGCCCTTATAAAATAGGATTTTATTATAAACGGTAGTGAATCTAATTTAATTTAATTGATTTTTGTTGTTATCAATTTATTTTAAATTTAATTTGTTAAGTACGTGTGGATTTTACGTGTAATTTTCTATTATATACTAGTTACGTTAATTAGTATATTTGTTATTACCGGCAGTTAGATTAATCGGTTCGCGATTAATTCTAACCTTTAAATTATTGTATTTAGACAATAATTTATAAGTTTGAACCGGATTTTCTTTTATTGTTGTTTAGTTTGGTTAAAAGAAATCTGTGGTCGGTAATAATAATAATTTTTTTAATTAATTACACGTAAATAATAGTAAATTTGAATTTTAAAATTGAAATATAGATCGATTCGCCTTGAGGTCCGCAATTTACATACCGAGTCCCTAATTTCGAGTAGGTTAGTCGGAAAATCGGTGTTATTTAGTTTTCCGACTTAATAAAAATTGTAACACCTGTGCAAGGGTAAAAATTTTTCTGGTTTGAAGTTTGCTTGTTAAATTTATATTTTTGACAACGCGGACCGGCTCTCGCGTTACAATAAAAATTGTATTATTATTTTTTTGTAACATTGCGATTGTAAGAGGTCATAGCGGCGTACACATTTAGTTGTTTAGAAATATATTTATATTTATTTATCTATTTATTCAATTATTTATTTATTGATTTTATAATATATTCAGCGTGCGTTGGTGACCGAAAGCCGGAGTAAATTCGATTTTTTCGTATTTAGTCGGATTGAAACAAATTTTTTCTTGTTTTTAATTTAATTTAGTAACAATTCATAAAATTTTATTTTACGTTTAATATTGTATGTTTATTTATTTTATAATAAATTAAATTAATCCAGCGTGTATCATAGTTAATTTTTTTTCTCCCGATTTGTTGGTAAAATTAATAGTCAAAAATATAATTCTTTAACGTAGTTTTTTATATTAGGCAGGAAAGCAAATTTCAAATAGGTGTGCTTAATTTTTCTTCTTGTAATTATAAAGGGAAAAGAATTCATTCTTCAACTTAGTGGCCCAATAATTTTATTATTTAAAGCCACCTAATAATTTGAAGAAAAGCATACCTTGCACAGGTAAAGCGAAAAGCGACTCAGATTTTTTTTGTGTAAATAATCGTAGCGGTAATTTTGTTAAGATTAAAATGGCGGAATCGATGACCACGCAAGTCGATCAGTGGATTGGTACGCAATCCAGCAAACAGATCCAGGCGCACTTGGAGTCGTTAGAGATGCGTACAGACGGCTCTGTATATAACAAAGCCGAACGACTCCAACAGTGGCTGTTGGGCAATTATACGGCTCAAGAGTTCGCAGCCGACACAAACTCAAATGAGGATCGTGTCAGGCGGAACAGGCGGAGGACAGATTGGTTTAAGTCCATGGTTGCCCAGAATCCGGAGATTCCGGACCCGGATTCTGACCCAGATGTAGTAGAGGTGCTACAGAGGACTCTCGCTCTAGAAGTAGAAGATACGGACGAACGAGAGGAAGATGGGCAGTCGGACACCTCCGACCGAGAAACCGACAAGGAAGAATGGATAACTTTGGTATCCCATACTGGCGCTCAGTTCGAGATACCAAAGGATTTTGCTTGGATGTTAGCGGAGCAAGTAAGTAAGTTATCCACCTTGACGGAACGGGTTAAGGAGCTGGAAGTACAGATGCACACCGTCAACAGCAAGTTGGACTTGCCAAGCGGTGCACAAGCTTCCAGCACAAACAAAACCCGAGAGCCAACCCAACATGTCCAGTTCCAGGACACCTATACGTGTTACACCCTGGACGAGACGGACATCAGACCACAACACGTGCAGGTAGAGCCTGAGGGGTCTCAAGCACCTCATGCAGATGCTGGAGGAGCTTGGGGGAGGGGTGACACACGGAGACCGAGACAGCCTCCATGTTCAAGCTCTCCCTACCCTAATCTGAAGGATTTTTACGAGTCCGGCCAATCAGCGTCGAGATCGGCCGGGACACCGCGCGATGTTGGTGCGGTGGTTCGTAAGTGGGGAGTCCGATTCTCTGGCGACAAAAGCCAGAGTATCGATGCCTTCCTTGCGAGAGTCGAAGACTGTAGGATTCTCGCCAACCTCAGCGAGGACGAGGTGTTGCCGTCCTTGTCCGAACTTCTCACTGGGACCGCAGCTACGTGGTACCGGAATGAGAAGGACAAATGGCACTCGTGGCAAGATTTTGTGAAATCTGCCAAGAAATGGTACGGTATGAGCCAAAGCTTCCAGCAAAGGCTCATCGAGGAGTCCAATGCTCGGACACAGGGTGAGGATGAGCCGGTGAGAGATTATATCACCTGCTCAATCGCAATCATGCGAAAACTCAACCCGATCCCGAGCGAGCGTAGGCAATTGGACCATCTTTACCGTAACATGCTACCTCAGCTTCAGCGGTTGTTTAAGAGGGCTGAAGCCAAATCGGTTGAAGATTTATTGGAGCTGGCGATGGACGCCGAGCAAACGCTCGAGCGGGAAAAGTTATATCGACCGCCTCCGGCAGAGGAAGATTTAATGCTGCCGGAACTTGCTTACAAGGCAAAGTCCAAAAAGCGGTCGACCGCCAAGCCTAAGGTAGCAAGCGTGGCTAAGGAGGTGAGTGAGTCGAGTCGGGAAGATCCGATTGAACGGCTCACAAAAGTCCTGGAAGAAACCCTTAGGACCATGCGAACGAGTAGCCAGACAGCTGGGGTTAAGGTGGATAAAGATACGCCACCTAGGAAGAAAACCCACAAGTCTCCTCCTCGGTTTAAAAGGAGGAAGGAGACACGTAAAAGTCCCGATCGACGGTCATCGAGTGGTTCATCCTCGAAGCTTGGGGAATCGTCGGATTCAAGAAAGAAGATAAAGAGAAAAGAAGACTTCCCCAAGCCGATCAAGTGCCATACTTGTGGTAAGTTGGGGTACACCGTTAGGACGTGCCCTGACTGCGCAAAAACGCGCGGGGAAGCGGTTAGAGGGGACAGCCACATACCCCAAAGTACAGGGAGTCCCCAAGGAGGACAAAGGTCTGACTCCCGATTACCGAGATAGTCCAGCTGCAGTTAAGCAGAAAAGGAAAGGACTGATTCCTGATAGATCCCAGGAAGTTGGAATGGATCCGGAGACCTGCGATGTCCTAAAATTAGTGACATCGAGCACTAGCCGAAGAAGTTATCGTCCTGAGGACGAGACGCGCTGGTGGTGTCAGGTTGACATAGATGGATTCCGGATCCGTGCGTTGTTCGACCCAGGTGCATCGACAACCGTAATGGGTCCAAGCGGTTTGCAGTTAGCAACCGCTCAAGGCAGGTCGCTTCTCGAGTCGCGAGCTGGCAATGCCAAGCTCGCTGATGGTAGTACTCATCCGTTGTGTGGTCACGTGATGCTACCATTTACCATCGGTAAAGAGACTCGAGAAATACGTGTTGCGATCATGCCGAACCTGGATGCTGAATGCTACATCGGAGTAAATTTTATCCGAGCATTCCGAGCCGTCCTAGACCCAGATTCCGACCGTTTATTCCTAAAGGGAACGGATCAAGTCCTACAGCTGGAAGTGGCAAGTATGGAAAGTGGCAATGCTTCATTATCGTCGGCAGGTGTCGCTGACGTAACAGAAGTAGAGCGCACACAATTGCGCGAACTTCTAGACCGAGTGTTGTCCACAACCTTGCCAAAGATCGGCTGTTCTTACGATGTCGAACATATAATCGACGTCGGATCAGCCAGGCCGATCAAACAGAGGTACTACCCCGTCTCTGATAAGATTCGAGAGGAAATGCAACGTCAAGTTCGCGAGATGCTCGAGACTGGCGTTATTGAACCCTCGAAAAGCGGTTGGTCCAGTCCCGTGGTGATGGCGAAGAAGGGTGAGAATGCTAGGCGTTTTTGCATCGATTTTAGGAAAGTCAACGCTTTGACGAAACCTGATGCATATCCTTTGCCATATATGCAGGATATCCTACGCAAACTCAAGAAAGCCCGATACATCTCCACGATCGACATGAACTGTGCGTATCACCAGATACCTCTACAGGTGGAGTCGCGCCCGATAACGGCTTTTACGGTACCTGGAATGGGTTTGTTCCTTTTTTCCTCGTATGCCGTATGGATTGGCAAATGCTGGCGCGACATTCCAGCGCATGATCGATCAGGTGATTGGACCCGAACTCGAACCGGTTGCTTATGCATATCTCGACGATATCATTATTGTCACGGAGACGTTTGAAGAGCATAAGCAACTGTTGATCGAGGTGTTAACTCGCTTGGCAGAAGCCGGTTTATCTGTTAATCGGGAGAAATTTGTGTTCTGCCAGCCCGAAGTGAGATATTTAGGTGTGCGAGTTAACCGAGACGGGATACGACCTGACCCAGCTAAAACGGAGCCGATTAAAGAATATCCGGCTCCCAAGAATTTGAAGCAGCTGAGACGGTTTCTCGGTATGGCATCTTGGTACAGACGCTTCATGCACGACTATGCTACCATAGCTGAGCCGCTAACGCGTCTGACCAAGAAAGACCAGAAGTATCTTTGGCTGGAAGAACAAGAGAGCGCTTTCCAGCAGCTTAAAGCTTTGTTAAGGGGTCAAGCCTGGGTTAACTGCTCAAAAAATCGATTTTTTTTTATTAACTTTTTTTAAAGTATTTCTTACATAAAACATTATCCCAAAATTTGAAAAAAAACAAAAAATTTTTTCGCAAGTTATAATTGAAATAAAGTAAGCATCAATAGACATTATTTCTCTAAAATTATTTTTGCAAAAAAATACATTTTATTTTAATTTAACTAAAATAATAATTGCGAGGTTTTCGACGTTTACATACAAGTATATTAAACGAAGCAACTATCAAGCGTAGAGTTTGGTAAAGTAGAAATCTACTTTACCATACGATTCAAATTTAATAGTTAATAAATAAATGATTCTTTTTACTCTAATATACTGCACAAATACGTACAGTTCTATTTGAAGTAAATATTGCCTGCATTGATAAAGTATTTACATTATTTTAGTAAATACTCAGTGGATTTTAAATTAAAAGTATATTTTTAACTTTAAATTTTATTAGTTTTAAGAAATTAATTATAAGTTTATACAAAAAACGAGCAGTAAAACAAATGCCAGACTCAAGTAACAGAATACCTGGTACATCTGCTCATAAAAAAATTATCAACATCAGTAAGATCCAACTACGATGCACTTCCATCAACATTGATCCAGATCAAGTAAAAAGTTAAAAACTGATACCATTGAAGAAAGTAGCACAGAAAATAAAATTATAGATATATCACTACTTTTCCCAACATTAGAAGAATTTTTAGTTTGTCAGAATTGTCATGGTACAGTTAAATTTTCTGAAGTTGATGTGAGAGGTTTGGGAAGTAAAATAACAATAACATGTACAAACTGTTTTAAGGTATTTGTTATTGATTCAAGTAGAAAAGTTGGAAAAAAAGTAACGCTTATGAAATAAATAGATGTTAGTGTACACAATGAGAACTCTTGGTCATGGGCATGCTGGTTTAGTTACTTTTTGTGGAAATATGGATTTGCCGAGTCCAGTTTCTCACAGTAATTATGACATTATTAATACAGAGATAAAAAATGTTTGTAAAGAAGTTGGTAAACAGTCTATGAAAGCAACTGTCGAGCAAGTATATGATTCAACAAGTCAGAATTGCCATATAAGTGTATCAGGTGATGGTTCTTGGAGGAAGCGAGGATTCAATTCTCTTCAAGGTGTTGATACTGCATGAGAATGAAAAAGTAATTGACGTTCCTCCAAAGCAATATTTTTGCAGAGCATGTGAATTGCGACCAGAAGAAGAAACAAAAGAATATAGAGAGTGGTACTTTACGGCATGAAATATACTAATTATATTGGAGGTTTGAAACACTTTCACAAATAAGTACACATAAAATAACTTCAACCACATAATATCGCACTAAGCACAAATACACTGAGCATAACAAAACACTTGTTTATAATTTTATCTGTATTCTGCAAATATTGTATATCTAAGTGTTGACACATTGGTTATGCTGAAATGGAGAAACAAAGAATCAATTTCTTGACATAAACAAAATATAAATTTAAGGTTATGCAAATACTTATCTGATATAATTTGTTCATGCAGTTTTATAAACCACTAGTTTTTTTTACTTATTTTATTTAGATATTATATAATATAATATATATAATATATAATTCTACTTGATATTATAATAGCTTAAAACTGAACTACAAACGTGTGGCTGGTGCACACTTCCATTAGCAGCTGTAACACTATCTATGCCTCTCTCTTTCTCTATCACCTGACAAGGCTATTCGAAAAATCAATAATCTTATGGAAGACTTGTCATGTGAGAGAGAGAGAAAGAGATATTGTACACAACTGTCAAACAGTATTTGTTTTTACTGCATTCTTTACATACTTTTAATTAAATTTAATGCTTATAATAAAAATTATAATCATATAATATAATATAATAATCATAGTATAAATATTATTATATAAAATAGTCATAAACTATATATAAAATAATCATGTATTAATATTCAATAATAGCTAAGTATTCTTTTAGTTTTAAAAAATTTTATTCCTCTTTTTATAAAGAAACTGATTCTTGAAGTTGACTTTCTGTTATTTTAGATAATACATGTATATTAAAAAAATATACTGAGTATTATATTAATAAAACCAGAAAAAAGTCACTATAAACCTATTAAATATACATATTATTAAGATTACACATACAAATTGTACGATACCTGAAGAATATGGTATTAGAATTATAAAATAAGTAAAACTTTAAATCTAATAAGTAAAACTTTAAATGCATTTATCTCATTAATGCTTTTTTAATGATTTTAGCTTACTTGCCGCAGGATATTTCAGAGCCAGGTTGATGAATCACTTTGAAATTTTGGGGAAACTTTTAAAATATATATTTCTACGGACTTATGTTGCCCAATTTTCAAAAAGATAAGTTTTAGGTGAATGTTATGTACGTATACGTACATAACATTCACTATTTTTCTTGTTATTATCAACTTTTATATTTAATACATTGTTATTAATTTTTTTTCAGAAAAGGAAAAACATAAGTCTGTAAACGTATATTCCATGAACATTTTAAGCCTTATTAAACATTAAAAGATGCATTCAATGCTTCAATATCCTACGGCAACTGCAAAAATTAATCAATTTTTTAATATCATTATAAGTTTAATAACCAGGATTAAAAATGCATTATAAACATTTTTTATATTGATAAATATAATGTATGATACATATATATTATGTAAAAAAAATTAATATGTGAGAAGAATTAAAAAAAAAAAAATTATTCTAATAATAATTATTTATTTATTGAAAACATTTAACCCAGGCTTGACCCCTTAATGACAGCACCCGTTCTGCAAACTCCCGATGAGAATAGTGAGTATGTGGTCCAGACTGACGCTAGTGACACTGGTATCGGTGCAGTGTTGCTACAGATTGTCGGTGGAGAAGAGAGAGTCCTGGAGTTCGCTAGTAGAATCCTCTCGCCCGCCGAACGCAATTACAGCGTCACAGAACGGGAATGCCTGGCCGTAGTATGGGCGATTAAGAAGTTTAGACCATACATCGAAGGTTACCAGTTTAAAGTTGTCACTGACCATAGTAGTCTTCGTTGGTTATGCAATATTCACAATCCAACGAGCCGGCTCGCCAGATGGGCGTTAGAACTCCAGTCTCATAACTTTACTATTGAGCACAGGAAAGGAGCTCTAAACTACGTTCCTGATGCACTTTCTCGTATGTATGAGGAAGACGAGCCGCCTTATCCTCCGTCTCTTGGAGCCAGACTACTAAGGACCCCTGGTACCTTTCGTGGACCAAAGACGTAAGTGAGCGGCCGAGAGAATTTCCTGATTGGAAGATCCAAGGTGGAAACTTGTATTCGTATCGGGTGGATACTGAATTGGATGACGCCATGGAAGATCAAGACGCTTGGAAGTTGGTCGTACCCGAAGAGCACAGGCAGACCATCCTCCGCGAATGTCATGATGATCCGGCAGCTGGCCATCTAGGTAGAGAAAAGACATTTGCTCGCGTGGCAAAGTTATATTATTGGCCACGTTACTATGCCGAAGTTGGCGAGTATGTACGCAAATGTCAGGTGTGCCAGCAATGCAAGGTGGAGCAACGCCCTCCCATGGGTTTGATGGGTAGGCGAGTGGTTGAAAAGCCATGGCAAGTGGTAGCAGGAGATGTTACTGGACCACTTCCCCGCTCCACACACGGATTTGAATATATTTTGGTCTTCCAAGATTTGTTCACGCGCTGGATTGAAGCAGTGCCGATCCGGAAAGCTAACGCTAAGACGATCGTGAAAGAGTTACACGAACGAGTCGTCATGCGTTTTGGCACACCGGAAGTATTTTTATCCGACAACGGCACTGAGTTCAAGAACAAGCTCGTAGATGATTATCTCGTGGAACGAGGAATATTTCATACAACTATTCCCCCGTACCACGCTCAGGCCAATCCCGTCGAACGTGCTAATCGGACGCTGAAAACGATGGTAGCGTCTTACATTACCGAGAAGCACAACACTTGGGACGAGAAGTTACCGGACCTTGTGTTTGCGAGCGCCGTTCCACGCGAGGAACGAGATAACGCGAACGTCGTGCCCCCCGTTAAAAGAAGTAGAGGTAGGCCGCATAAAAACGCGAGGGTCGCCGCCAGACCGCGGGATCGGTCGACGGTAATTTCGACCGCTAGTCACCGCGGGCTAGCCAAACGAGGTAGAGGCAGACCACGACGGAACTGCAGTTAGTGTCCGGATTTTTGGACCAGGTTTTTTGTTGTACCTGTGTAGCCACTTCCCATCCCAAATTCGTCAGGGATGCAGAAACCACATCACGGGTATGTGGAATCTGGAAGGGGGGTGTAACGGTAAGGTACTGTTTACCTCACCGTTTGACGAATTCGAGCAACACGAGCGAACAGTATCATAATGTTCGTATCGGTTCGAGCCGGCGAGATTCGGCTTGGCTCGGTTCGTCGTGGCTACACGGGCGGGATCGACTTAGCGCGCGAAAGATTCGCGCACGCACCTCATTAGAGAGGTAAGGGGGAGATTCGCGCGCACTGGATAGAGTAATAACCACCTTCTTACGTGACAGGTGTGATCCCCCCGCGTCCCGTGTTTAGCTTCGCCGCGCTGTGATTTACCGTGCGTTTTGTGTGTGTGTTTCGACTGCAGGCCAATCCTGCATTTGCAGTGAGCGGTGCAACACCGTGCATCTGCCTGCAGCCACACAACCCCGGTGCACGGGCGAGCGGACAATCTGTCCGACACCGCAGCGAGAGTGAGAGAGAGAGAAAGCAACCGATCGGCTGGTCGTTGTTTACCAACGACTACAGCAGCGTACAAAGTAAGTGGTACCACTTCACGCGATCGAGTTTTTATTCGCACTTAGTAAATAATCGTGTTTCTTTATACCAGTCCCGTTGACTGGATATATTATTTTAGTTCGCGATATTTTCTTCCCCTCTCTTTACAAGTCGGCCGTTTACCGACTTGTAATAAAAGCGTAGACCTCGGCGACAATCAGATATTTTATTTGTTATTTATCTTTATCTTTATTTTAATAAATTCATATTATTATTTAAATTCAATCCGGTGTTCGATTAATTGAATTTAACCCACGTACGATTCCTTCCGTAATCCTAAGAGCTCGTATATTTCTGGTTGACAAGTGCTCGACGCGATATCCCTGTTTCGCGGTCAATTTCAGATTTGAATTTTACCTGGTTGTTATCTGAAACAGTAACTCGGTTTCAGATTAACATTTAACAGATTTGGTAGAACGGACAGGTAACCGTCGCCGCATCGCGAGAAAAATATGTTTATTTAAATACGGTAAGTTTAACCGTACCGCTGAGCAGCCGCGATATTAAAATAAACAAATAAAAAAATAACGAAATAAACTAATAACCAAATAAACAAATAAACAAATAACCAAATAAACAAATAACCAAATAAACAAATAACCAAATAAACAAATAAACAAATAACCTAATAAACAAATAAACATAATAAACAAATAAACAAATAAGCAAATAAACAAATAAACAAACGAACAAATGAACAAATAAGCAAATAAACAAATAACCAGATAAACAAATTAGCGTAAAAAAGTACGCGTCAAAAAGTACGCGGACGCGTACGGAGAGCAGAAAAAATTGGCTTACTCAATATTGGCCGCGGCGTAGTTAGATTAAAATAATAAAAAAAATTTTTCATACACTTTTTCACGCGAGGTATATAGGGACGCTTCAATTTAGCACGTGGATTTGCGACCACGTGGTGTGACTCACCGATCTTTGATTTATTTTTAGTATATATCTTTTTATGTATGTATGTATATCAATTACCATTATTTTACTATTCATTGAGGATTCTTTCAACTGGTGGATTTAATACTACATACTTCATAATTTTTTTAAAATTAAGACTTTATGAAATTATTCATATTTTTAGGTACAAAGAAGAAATTAATAAAAATTAAATAATTGTTGTTTTCAATATATAAATTTATTTATAACATTATTTTAATTTTTTTATTTTATCAATGGATAAGCAAGTGAAAATCCATATTAAAGGTGACGGTAATTGTTTATTCCGCAGTTTTGCACAATTTTTATATAATGACCAAGAGAAACATAGACGTACACGTTTGAAAATAGTTAATGAAGTTTTAAAGAATTGGTCTTTTTTTGGATTATTTATTCTCGGAGATGAATCAATAAAAAAAGATAATTACAAACAAACAATGTCAAAAGATGGAACATTTGGTGGGCATGTAGAAATTCAAGCGTTTCTTTCATTATATAATATAAATATTGTTATTTATCAAAATGATTTCTCTCCGTTATCGTATGGTCAAAATGACAATAGAAATAAATTAATACTTTTCTTATCTGGTACCATAGATAGTGGTCATTATGACATTTTGGAATGTAATAATGATCATTTAAAACAAGATCATAAAAATTTTTACCATAAATCTTATTATAATAAAAATAAAGAAATTATTAATACGAGAAAACATGTTCATAATTTAAATGAACTAAAATTATTTCGTAAAAGACAAAATGATAAAGTAATAAATATGACTGAAGAAAGGTTAGAAAAGAAGAGGAACAAAGATATAGTTAAAGATATGACCGAAGATAGGTTGGCAAAGAAAAGGAGGAAAGATATAGTCGAAGGAATGACTGAAGAAAGATTGGAAAAGAAGAGGAGTAAAGATATAGTCGAAGGAATGACTGAAGAAAGATTGGAAAAGAAGATGAATAAAGATTTAGTCGAATGTATGACTGAAGAAAGATTGGAAAAGAAGAGGAGTAAATATATAGTCGAAGGTATGAATGAAGAAAGATTGGAAAAGAAGAGGAGTAAAGATATAGTCGAAGGAATGACTGAAGAAAGATTGGAAAAGAAGAGGAATAAAGATATGGTCAAAGCAATGACTGAAGAAAGATTGGAAAAGAAGAGGAGTAAAGATATAGTCGAAGGTATGAATGAAGAAAGATTAGAAAAGAAGAGGAGTAAAGATATAGTCGAAGGTATGACTGAACAAAGATTGGAAAAAAAGAGGAATAAAGATATGGTCAAAGCAATGACTGAAGAAAGATTGGAAAAGAAGAGGAGTAAAGATATAGTCGAAGGTATGACTGAAGAAAGATTGGAAAAGAAGAGGAGTAAAGATATAGTCGAAGGTATGACTGAAAAAAGATTGGAAAAAAAGAGGAATAAAGATATGGTCAAAGCAATGACTGAAGAAAGATTGGAAAAGAAGAGGAGTAAAGATATAGTCGAAGGTATGACTGAACAAAGATTGGAAAAAAAGAGGAATAAAGATATGGTCAAAGCAATGACTGAAGAAAGATTGGAAAAGAAGAGGAGTAAAGATATAGTCGAAGGTATGAATGAAGAAAGATTGGAAAAGAAGAGGAGTAAAGATATAGTCGAAGGAATGACTGAAGAAAGATTGGAAAAGAAGAGGAATAAAGATATGGTCAAAGCAATGACTGAAGAAAGATTGGAAAAGAAGAGGAGTAAAGATATAGTCGAAGGTATGAATGAAGAAAGATTAGAACAGAAGAGGAGTAAAGATATAGTCGAAGGTATGACTGAACAAAGATTGAAAGATTGGAAAAAAAAGAGGAATAAAGATATGGTCAAAGCAATGACTGAAGAAAGATTGGAAAAGAAGAGGAGTAAAGATATAGTCGAAGGTATGACTGAAGAAAGATTGGAAAAGAAGAGGAGTAAAGATATAGTCGAAGGTATGACTGAAAAAAGATTGGAAAAAAAGAGGAATAAAGATATGGTCAAAGCAATGACTGAAGAAAGATTGGAAAAGAAGAGGAGTAAAGATATAGTCGAAGGTATGACTGAACAAAGATTGTAAAAAAAGAGGAATAAAGATATGGTCAAAGCAATGACTGAAGAAAGATTGGAAAAGAAGAGGAGTAAAGATATAGTCGAAGGTATGAATGAAGAAAGATTGGAAAAGAAGAGGAGTAAAGATATAGTCGAAGGAATGACTGAAGAAAGATTGGAAAAGAAGAGGAATAAAGATATGGTCAAAGCAATGACTGAAGAAAGATTGGAAAAGAAGAGAAGTAAAGATATAGTCGAAGGTATGACTGAAAACAGATTGGAAAAGAAGAGAAGTAAAGATATAGTCGAAGGTATGACTGAAAAAAGATTGGATAAGAAGAGAAGAAAAGATGTTGTTTTAAATATGCCAAATAATCGAATTAATAAACGAAGGATAAATCAAAAAATTTCAAAATTTTCTAAAACGAGTGTTGATTATACTGATATCGGTGATATGACTTTTATATGTCCTTATTGTTCTGCAGCTTTTTGGTTAGAAGAATTTTCAAAAAAAAGTTGTTGTCATTATGGTAAAATTGTACTTCCACCTTTAAGTGATTATATTAATGAATTAAAAAATCTTTTATATGATACCAAATTTAGAAATCTTATACGAAATTATAATAATAAATTTGCTTTTGCAAGTTTTAATGCAAATATTCTTAATGATTATAAAAAAGGAATTTATAATTTAAAAATTCATGGTCAAGTATGTCATAGTAGTCCTAATAATATTTTAGCAAAAGAGGGAATTGATCCACAATACAGTCAGATTTATATATATGATAATGATACGGCTAATAAAATTCGAATGCAAAATAATAATATGTTAGAACTAGAATATATGAAAATAATATCAGAAATATTAAAAGAAAATCCGTATGCTAAAAAATATAAACATTTGTATGACGTAACTAATAATGGTGAAATTGATGAGTATAATTTAATATTCACACGCTGCATAAATTCGAATAAAAATGTTTATAACACACCCAGGACTGGTGAATGTGCAGCATTAATAGTTTCGAAAAATACTGAATTTCCAGAAATTGCCGATTTACGTGTTTATCCAAAAAATTCACCAGATAATCATGAAAGCGTGATTTTAAATAAATTATCATTCCATGTTGATCCGATGGTATTTGTTATTTTATTTCCTTCAGGAGATTTAGGCTGGAGTCCAATCTTGAAACAAAATTCAAATACTTGTAAGAGATTATCAGCTCTACAGTATTATTCTTACAGACTTGCATATAGAATTAATTCTAAATTTGATCCTATATTATATTGTGGTCGTTTAACACAACAATATTTTTTACATGCTTATATTATTATAGAAAATAATAGATTAAATTTCTTTCGTTATAATCAAAAACAATTAAGAATTGAATGTCGTCAAGGATTAATAGATCATGTTGAAAAATGTGCCTCAAATAATTCTGTAAACCTTGAAAATAATGAAAGGTTAGGTAATATTTTCATTTTGCCAGCAACACATATTGGTAGTCCCAGACATGTGCATCAATTGTATCAAGATGCTATGACTATTAATAGAGAAATTGGTAGACCAGATTTATTTATAACTGTAACTTGCAATCCAAATTGGCCAGAAATAAAAAGAGTTCTTGCAAAATTTCCTTCAGGTACTACATGTATTGATATACCTAATATAGTAGCACGCTTATTTTTTATTAAATTTCGTGCTATTTTGAGTGATATTTTAAGTGGTAATATATTTGGAAATATTATTGCATATATATATACTATTGAATTTCAAAAAAGAGGATTACCTCATGCACATTTATTGTTTGTTCTTGATTATAAAAATAAACTTCTAAATCCGAAAGATATTGATAAATTTATTAGTGCTGAAATACCTGATGACGAAAATCTACGAGAATTAGTCATTAAGCATATGTTACATGGACCACATTCAGAAAATACACCCTGTTACGATTACAAAAATAATAAATGTTCTAAAAAATTTCCAAAAAACTTTACTGATTTTACATATTTTGATGAAAATGGTTTTCCTCATTATAAAAGAAGAGATAATAGTAATAAAAATTATGAATATAATAAGAAAGTAAATGGAGAAATTATTAAAGTAAATAATTCAATGGTAGTACCTTATAATGCTACTCTTTTACAAAAATATAATTGTCATATTAATACCGAAATTTCGTATTCTGTAATGAGTATTAAATATTTGTATAAATATATACTTAAAGGTTCTGATAGAGCATACATAGGTTTACAAAAAAAAAAGCTGAAATATTTGATGAAATTACTGATTATATTGATGCACGGTATATAAGTCCTATAGAAGCCGCTTGGAGAATTGAAGAATTACCACTTTCTGGAAGATCTCATACAGTAATTAGATTAGCAGTGCATACGGAAAATCAACAGCAAATTATTTTTGAGGAAAATAAAGAAAAAGAAGCATTAGAAAAGAATAATAATACAACTCTTACTGCATGGTTTCGATTAAATTTATGTGATGATAATGCAAAAAATATAAAATATTCAAATATACCAAAATTTTATTTATTTAATACAACAACAAAAACGTGGGTTAAAAGAAAAGTTTTTTCTAATGCTTTAGGTAGATTATGTAATGTTAGTATTAAAGATACAGAAAGATTTCATTTAAAATTAATTCTAAATCATAAAAAAGGAGTGACATCTTTTAATAACTTAAAAACAAATGATAATATTTTATATAAAACATTTAAAGAAGCAGCTATAGCCATGGGATTAGTAGAAACCAATGAACAAATTTTAAAAATTTTTGAAGAAGCAGCAAGTATTATGATGCCAAAAGAATTTAGAAAATTTTTTTCGTGGTTTTTAATTGCTGATACTTCATCTTCAGCTTGTAAAATATGGGATAATTTTAAAAAAACTTTATGTGAAGATTTCAAAGAAAATAAGGAATGTAATGCTTTAAAACATATTAATAAAATTTTAAATTTAGAAAATCTTTCTATTTCCGATTTTGGATTACCAGAAATTATTAATAATGAAAATGAAGTAGATTTTGAATATGATTCGCAAATATGAATTTATTTATTGATCATAAAAATAAACTTAATGAAGATCAAAATAAAATATTTAATTATATTACACAATCAAATAATAACATGATTTTTATTGACGGGCCTGGCGGTACAGGAAAAACTTTTCTTTATAAATCAATTATTTATTATTATTTAGGGCAAGGAAAAAATGTTATATCTATGGCTTGGACTGGTATTGCATCAATTTTACTACCAGAAGGTATGACGAGTCACAGAACTTTTAAATTACCGTTAGATTTGTCAAATATAGAAACGACTTTTTTAAAATTAAAATCAGATAAAAAAAAATTACGTGAATGTGACATAATAATTTGGGATGAAGCATCTATGATACCTAAAAAAGCATTAGAAATAGTAGATAAAACTTTAAGAGATTGTTGTTCAAATGAAAAAATTCCATTCGCAGGAAAATTAATAATTTTGGGAGGTGATTTTAGACAAATTTTACCTGTCATTAAAAACGGTTGCCGAAATTCAATAGTAAAGGAATCTATAAAATATTCTAATTTATGGCCAAAATTCACTGTTTTGAAATTAAATAAAAATATGAGATCGTGTGATAAAAGTTTTTCAAAATTTCTATTACAAATCGGTGAAGGAAACCTAACCTCATTAAAAATTAAAGATTCATGGAAAACTGATGATATTTGCGAAAAAATTTATGGTTCTATTATAACAAACACAAATGATCTATCAAATAAAGCTATATTAGCGTGTCATAATGAAGATATATATAATTTAAATAAAAAAGTATTAAACAAAATTCATTCAAAAGAAAAAATTTATTTAAGTATTGATTATGCAACTGCTAAAGGTGTAGATCAGAATGATGAAAGTATGCAATTAAATTATCCAATAGAATATTTAAATTCTCTTAAGCTTCCAGGACTACCATTCCATAAATTAATTTTAAAAATAGGCGCGATTGTAATGCTTATAAGAAATATAAGCATTAATGATGGTTTGTGTAATGGGACGCGTTTAAAAATCATCGAGTTATATAAATATAATATAAAAGTTATGATTGTAACAGGAAATAAAAAGGGAGAAATTGCATTTATACCAAGAATAACTTTGGACACAGGTGAATTTTTTAAATTACCATTCATTTTACATCGAAAACAATTTCCTGTAATATTAGCATTTGCAATAACAATAAATAAATCGCAAGGACAAAGTTTTGATAGTTTAGGAATATATTATTGTAGACCTCTATTTTCTCATGGTCAATTATATGTAGCTCTTTCTCGGTGTAAAAATCCAAATAATTTATATATTGAAAATAACTCTGAAAACCAAAATGAAATTGAAAATATCGTCTGGAAAGAAATTTTCGAATGATTTTATTTTCACATAGCCATGTCAATCAAAAGAAAACAAATTAATAGTAATGAAGAAAGTATTAAAAATAAACAAACAAAAATTGATTTTTCCGAAATTCCATTTACAAATAATGATTTTTTAAAAAATAAAATTCATATTGGTGATAAAAGTGTGTAAGTATTTATCAAATGATACAAATATTACAAGTATTATCTTTGTTTAACGTAATATAATATAAAAATTAAATTAAAAATAATTATTTGTATAGAATGATTGTTGGATACGTAGAATCAATAGATAAGACAAAAACAATTACGTCCAGAAATACTGATAAAAGTTATGAAATTGTTAAATTTGTATTAAATAATAATGACGGATCCAAAATTCAGTGTAATGCCTGGAATGGAGATGCAAAATTATTTGAAAATAAAATAAATATAAATCAAGTATACTGACATACAGTTTTCTATAGATATAATATATAATATGGATATAAAATACAATGATTTAAAAATTAAATATAATTCCAAATTATTGTATTCTTGTAGATAATTCTTTTAGAAACATTAATGGCTAAGGAATCCTCAAATTTTAATAGTGGAAATATGAAATATGAATTACATTTGAAAAACTTTTCAAAAATTACTAATTTAGGAGAATTTGATATCCGAAGAAATACATCAAATTTAAATGTTATTACCTTTGATGAAATTTCAAAATTGCATGGATATATAAGTAAGAAGGAAATGTATATTTATATAAAATAATAATTTACATAAACAAATATTTATTTATTAGAACCAGAAGGTTATTTAAGAAATGAATTTGTTAACAATAATCAAAATAAATATGTGGGCTCCATAACTAACGGAAGAAATAAAATAGATATAATTATAAATCAAAATTCAAATTTTAAAAGAGGCTGCAAATTACGAATTATTGGGGAAATAGAAGATACAGGTTATTATTTGAAAGTAACTAAAATATTTTAAATAGTTCTCAAATTAATACGAAAATTTATTTATTTTAGAAGAAAATTTTATTATATTAAAAGTACAAAATATCGAGGATATAGAACTTTTAGAAGATGATCCTTTGCCATCACATAAATTAATTCTAGGAGGTGAAGTATTATTTAGATCAGTTTAAAAATTAAAATTTACTATTTTAGGTAAGTTAAATTTTGATTAAATTTATAATTATTTAATATAATGTAAATTATAAGTTAAAAAAATTCATATCATATAAAATTTGCAGTTAAAGTTTATATTTATGAATTTTGTTTAAAATCATTTTTTTTGACATAACGTGGTGTATGGCTAACGGCGATGGGTTTCCTCGTTATGTTTTTAATACACATCTATCTTTATTTTATAATTTTCATTTTTACTTCATTATACTAAAATTTTGGTAATCTTTTATTTATAAATTTTTTTAAAATTTAATATGCTAAATTTTTTGTATAAAACCCAACGCGCCATAATAGTACTTCCAGGGTGGTGTGGAAATCTATTTAATAATAATATGATGTTAATATATTTATAATATATACATTTCTTTTATATTATATATATAGCTCAACGAAGTAAGCGATAAACTTATGAATTTCGCTAAAAAAAAATACACTTAATTGTGGAATCGTTTGCAGGATTTGCAAATGGAAAGTAAAAAATTGCGGGTGCCTTAGTTTTTTTGCAAAAAAATAAAAACTATTGAAGCAGCGGAAAAGTGGGGGTAGGGTATTTTTGCCGTTAAAAAAGCTTCATATTAATATGAAACCAATACTATTCGTTTGCAAATTAATTGCGGATTACGAATTCAATGTCAATTGTACCTAATTTGAAATAATTATGTAAATAATAATTACTTTTATACATGAGTCAATCGCGCCTTATAAGAGTCGGTCTGCGCATGACTGTTCGTTTCGCGTTCCAATTTTCTGACATATGGTCTAGAGAGTTTGATACTATGATTATGCTTAACTCTCTATAATCTATATTTCATTGTACTTCCAAATGTTAAATAAAAAAATAAATACTTCATTAACTGCACCATTTTTTATTTCATTATTCATTATTTCTGTTTGCAAAAGCAGGCTTAAGTAAATTCAATATTTTAACATAATATAACTCATTTTTATTACTTTTGAGAACTAATAACATAAATTAATAAGATTTTTATTCATGCTATTCTGTTTTTTTTTCAATAGTGTAACTAAACTTTGTATTATGCACTTAAAATAAAATTAAAACATTAACACACAGCTTTTTTTAATCTCTGACACAAGATTGTGAGCGAATACTTCTGCAACTCTGTACGAATGATAGTATTAAGTACTCCCAATTTTAATTTCTTGTTTAATTTCAGTATAATCACATTAACAACACTAAATAAATTATCTAAATCAATATAAATTATTCCTTAACATTCAGTTACAGTGATAAATTTGCAACTGCAGTTACTGAACTTTAATTTTTAGTTTGACATATGATAGTCAAACAGGATATCATATGTCAAACGACTAAGATATAGATTTTAAAGTTTTAGTTTTGAAAAATTATTTATAAATTAATTAGCTCTCAATTTTATCCACAAACATTATTTAGTTTATTTTAGTACCAATTATTAAATGTACATATATTAAACTATATTTTATGATTTTACCGTACTAACAATTTTTCTTAATGATTAAACAAATATTCACTTTAATCAAATTTTTTGATAATTATAAGTAGTGAATTCTTTACAAGGAAATAAATGAAATGTAAATTGTATTTGAGTATATCTAATGAATGTACAAAAAATTTTAAAATATATTTGTAAAATATTAATATAAGAAATATGCATAATAAAACTGTAAAAATGGTAAATGTTGACTGTTAAAATTTATAAATTTTTGTAAAATGAGTACATAATTTTACTAATTTCAGACCAATTTTAACTTTAAATTTAAATGAAATGGTAAATAATTAGATAATATATTGGTATAAAAAAAAGTCATTATATAATATATCTTTATTATAATATAGCTGAGTATATCTTACTATTTCATTATTAAATAAAATTTAAAAAGAAAGAAAGTTGATAAGAAAATTAGTTTCACATGTCGATATGTACCATGTATGATTTTGAAATGTACACTTTCATTTCATATTATAAAAAAAAATAACACGAAAAAAGTAAAAAAAATATATTTTAAAAAATTTCTTTATTCAGAACAAAATATAAGCTTTTTTTAATGGTATGCACAGAGAACAGATTCCAGTCTTCTTTATCAAAATTTTACCATACTTATGACTAAATCAATTTGCGTAATTGTTGCTGAGTTCAAATACATTTTTGTAACTGAATATACTAGTTTTTAACATCATATTATTATTAGATTGTAACCTACATTTAAGCCTAATTTCTTAAAATTTAAAGATTTTAAGCATAAAACAACTATTTTTAATATGTAAAAACTTTTCCTATGAAGCTCCTCTTTTGCCTGCAAACTTAGATTGGCTTTATTTGGAGGAGTTGATAAAAACTTCAGTATAAATTTTTTATATAATGTTTTAATAATTAACTGCATTATAATGATTTACTTAGTTATACAAACAAATATGTATTTTAATTACCAATCTTTATTAATAAAAGAAAATCTGCAAAGAAAAATAAGGCAAAACATTACAAAAACAGTATACGAGGTCTTTTAAATTGCCCAGGGACCGAGGATTCATGTCAAATAATTTGTGAATTGTGATAGAATATATTATTTCTAATTACAAAAAAAACTAAGTTATTCAATATTTTGATTAAACCAATAAAAGTTTATGGTGTACTCTTATATTCTTCTTTATTATAAACTTAAAAACATTTAATTGCAAAACGACAATATCGTCCAGATGTTTAATAATAAAAGTTAGGTTATGCCAGAAAATCGGAACGCGAAACGAACTGTCATGCGCAGACCGACTCTTATAAGGCGCGATTGACTCATGTATAAAAATAATTATTATTTACATAATTATTTCAAATTAGGTACAATTGACATTGAATTCGTAATCCGCAATTAATTTGCAAACGAATAGTATTGGTTTCATATTAATATGAAGCTTTTTTAACGGCAAAAATACCCTACCCCCACTTTTCCGCTGCTTCAATAGTTTTTATTTTTTTGCAAAAAAACTAAGGCACCCGCAATTTTTTACTTTCCATTTGCAAATCCTGCAAACGATTCCACAATTAAGTGTATTTTTTTTTAGCGAAATTCATAAGTTTATATCGCTGACTTCGTTGAGCTTATATATATATATTTCATTTTGAAAGGGGGGGGGTTGGCGCGCGAAGCGCGCAGGGGGGCGAAGCCCTCCTAGTATATATATATATATATATATATATATATATATATGTGGGCTTGGTAAACCATTGTGTACAGACGTCGGTAATGATAATAAAGACTCAAGAGTCCGACACCTGACGGACGAAGGATTCACTCGAGAGTAGAAACATTTTAAGTAGGAGACATAGAGACTAAGATAAATAGAACACTTATATAATAAAATTTTGCGTAAATCAATTGTTAAATTAAATGTGAAAACAAGTGACATTATTATACAAAACTTTAAGATATTAATTTGTCGTAAGAACTGTAAGAAAGCTCATTTTTGTTACAATATAGAGAAGCATAAGCATTAAATTGTTGATTCTCTATATTTTAGGTTAGTACAACTCGTGTACAAAATTTTTAATAAAAATTTATTTTGTTATTGTAATAAATTACTCTATATTTTAGACGAATCTTAGACGAATTTTAGACGAAATATAGAGTAATTTATTACAATAACAAAATAAATTTTGATTAAAAATTTTGTATATATAAGTTATATATAAGTTTATTTGTATAGTAAAAAAATTCCAAATTCATAATTAAAATATAAATACTATATAAAGGATTGTGGAAATACAATATTGTATATAGTCATAACACGGTTAAACATCATAGTCGCAGATTAAATGCAAATACGGCGAATATCACAGTAAGTCAGGAAATTAAAATATAATACAAACAAAATTGAAGTCAATAATTTATCAGTCACAGTAATAAAAACAATTTAAAATTAGATGTAACATTACTAAATTATTCATCACAATCTCTCGTTATCTAGCATCCATTAAATATTTTGATACATGTGTAGATGGGTCGTTACAATATAGATGAAACAAAATAAGTAAATAAATAAATAAAATAATGTATTAATGATTTAAAACTATTGTAGTGCTGAGAAGTGTCACCAATCCATGGTCTTAGAATCTTTTAGTGACGATTGGCCACGAATTTCTGTCGGTAAGGATTGTATAACACTAAGCACTAGGGCCGCCGGGTCACCTCCTCGAAAAGACTAAGACTAAAATTACTTTTTAACAGTTGATTTGAAAAAATTTTTATTAAAATTTCAGCTTAATCCAGTAAAAACTTAAACATAAGCTTTACGACAAGTGAGTACGAACATTTACAGAACACCGAGGATTCTGATGGTTCTAATTCGTCAATTTTTCTAACATAAATTTTAAATTGTATACAGAAACAATATCTTAATTCATGTCCATATTCATCAATAAAAAGACAGTGTTTACGGATTATAAGTTACAGAAGAAATTAATGTTTAAATTTTTCTAAGAATTTGTAGCTATAAACGTCTTTTGCAATGTTTCTGATAATAGATCCCATATATGCATGTTGAATACAAATATTGTATTTAAAATAATAACTTTATATTTTTCTTTGTTACACTTACCGATTTAATTTTATTGTATCGCAAGCTTAAAAATGCATAACTATCTAAAAATTTTGAGCCTTCCAACTTATTTATAGATGATATATTGTTATAATCTGCAATGAATTCTCTTAACCCATCGTAACTTGGATTTCCACTCAACTCATCAAGTACAGTTATCTAAAAGATAAAAAATGAATTTAAAATATTATGTATTTACTTACCAAAATAATGTATACAGTATAAATACATGTTTGTTAACCTTAATACATATATAGTATGTTCGAGGCAACCAATATTTTGCAAAGGTAGACACCTGTATATATGTCCACAATACATAATATATAACACTTACATACAACTTAAAACTAGAATTTGTAACGGTCACGCTGGGGATTAAGACGTGGCGTCAAAGACGAAAGAAACCAGGTAATTAAATAAAATATTATTTTATTATAAAAAGAAATAAAGTATTATTTGGGCACTAGCCGCGTACGGTTGCGGCGAATTTATATAATTAAGCTCGGCTGCGTGCGAGCTGCTGCTACTTGCAGCGCGAGGGGTCGAGAGGGGAGTAGAGAGGAAGCACACTTACGGTCAGGAGAGATCGCGGAATAACCGGTGTAGGGCGTGCACTCACCTTATTTGAGTGGAGATCATCTCCTGGAATTGCTGCTCTGCGGCTCTATATTACACGCACACACACTCGAATAATCGATCGGTATATCGGTCGTGAATCGGTTGGCCGATGTTGCCTCGTTGGTGTCCCGATGAGCTCTCTCGAGCTCGGGCTCGTCGCTGCTTCGTTGCTCAGGCCCGACGTGCGCGCAACCTCTCGCGTCGAGTCGCCCGTCGGCCGCCGTTGTCTCGCGCGCCTCGTGTAGTGACTGCTCGCGGCCATGTTTACCGAAGCGGACGATATTGCCTGGGCTGCTGCTTCCCACGGAGAGGACGGTATTCCTGGTGATGCGGTTGACCAGGTAAGCCTATATGATCGATCCTTTACATTAACTTATCGGCTAATAAGTCCACTCCGTTACATATACAGACGGGACGGCCGATACTCGACTCTTATCTCTCACTCGCTCTCAGGGTGGCCGCTAAGCTGGTGCGCCTCGGTCCTTGCTGCTGCTGTTCTTGAAGGCTGCGGTGCTGCGTGGATTTCTGGCTGCTTCCTGAGTAAATATCTAGCTCTCGAGGGAGTGCTGCATATTTAATATTAGTTATTAATTGAGAGTTATGGTAATGTTATAATTACCATAAACTCACTTCTATCCTCTCCTAGCATGTAGCTTTCAATTACTGTTTGCAACTACATGCTTCCTTGTCTCCTCCTAATTGGGATTATTATTGACTATTTAGTATGTTACAGCTTCCTGGAATCCTTGTTGCTGCTTATGTTGCTCAGTCTGGCACCCTGGACCATCGTAGACTGCTTCACTGGCCCTGGTGCGATGCCTCCTGGAAGTCGTTTAGCCTCTCCTGACATGCTGGCCTCATTGTGCTACGTTGGAGGAACCAGGGAAAGTATTGGGAATTTGGGTAGCTTATGGTTAGGTTACGTACGTTTAGAGATGTAAGGGTAGGTAGGACAGCTTATATTGGAACTCGCTCGCTTATTATATGACAGGTATGAAATACCTTGTCACACGCCCTCCCACCAAACTGAAGTTACGCGGAAGGCGTAACTGAATTTTAAAACAAACTAACTGAAAGATACTAAATTAAATAAATACTTATTTAAAAATTAAAAAAAAATGATTTGCGATTAACGCTGCTAATAATGGTGGGGAGAGTAATGCTGCATATTAATTATCTTATTTCTAACAAGTAGCTGGTGCTATTGTTGCGGTGTGGTTGTGTTTTTAGTCTCCATGACTATTCTGCTTAGCTCCTATCTGTGTTAGTGTACATGGTGTATGTGATTCGATTTCGCTTTTATATTGGCTATAAGTACGATTGGCTGGGCCCTCACATTATATTTATTATATCTTACCGCTTTGAGAGCTCATTTCGCGTTCGCGACGCTCTCATACTGCATGCTTACATGTTCTCTCTCATTCCTATTAAACATTTTATTTAATAACAAAAATTAGTTTAAATGCAATTAAAATATCGATTTTATATATATTATGCTGCTATTAAATTATAAGATTAGTGCATGCCTTGCTGCTTCTTTGCCATATTGCTGCTACTGCGTCATTATTTTGCTTGCTTATTCATCATTTAAAAAATTTTTCTCTTGAGACAACGTAATTAATAAGAAATTTGTGCATATTATTTCTTGGCTGCTGGGGTATTTGTTAGTACTGTTAGTACATTAAGCTGCTGATAGTAATGTAAATAGGAAGAGAGAATTTCGAGTTAAAATTTAATTCTTATAATTAAGTTGCTAATGTCTATTTTATTTAATGTTTTTGCTGCTTGCTGTGGCTGCTTGCTGAAGATAAAAGGGGTATTTTGGTTATTACTTCCAGGGTTTAAGCTGACGTTTGGGTGGGCTGCTAGGGGACATATGGGTGTCAAGTATTTTCTTGGGACGACCTCTTTTACGGGTAGCTGGGTTATTGGGCGGGTTCACGATTCGACTGCTTTGCGATAGTTGTTGCTGCTGCGTTTGCGGACATTGGGGGGGAATTGCATTTCGGGGAGAGACATACCGTTTTAAATCGCTAATGTGAACCTTAGATTGTCGTTTGCTGCTCTCATCGTCCACTAAATATATGCTAGGGGAGAATATTATAATTATTTTTGCGGGTCCTACATATTTGGCTGCGTGCTTAGCTGCGAAATTATCGTCGACGATATGATATGACGTATTGATACATATGATACGTATTGACGATAGCACACGATTGCGGCGACAAACTAAATCTCCTAATTGGTACTGTATGTCTCTACGACCTTTATTATAATACCGTATGCCTTTTTACTAGGTCGTAGATTGCTGGCAATCTATGCAGTCGCTCTATCCATTGCTGCGTATCTGGGGCGGGAATTTAGGTTGGGGATTCAATGTGCTTTTTGATCCGAGCTATGGGAATAGGGTTCCTACCAAAATTCAGGAATGCTGGTGAATATTTGGTGGAAGAGTGCACGACCGTGTTTAATGCAAGACAAAATTCGCCTAAATGTGTGTCCCAATTTTTATGATCATCAGCTAAGTAGCTGTTGCCCTTTCCATAGGGTTGGCTTGCGCAAAATATGGAGGATTGTAGACTGCGTAATCCCGTAATATGCTAGCTTCTCTGTGACCATCCGATTAACGAATTCTGTTCCGTTATCGGTGATCAGGTATTTGGGACATCCCCATCTATTTATTACGAGCTCGTCGAAAGCTTTTAATATGCTCTTTGCATCAGCTCTTGTCAATGCCTTCATTTCCACGTATCTCGTGAATAGGTCTTCAAATACAATAATGTATTTGAAGCCTTGTTTCGATGGTGGCTTCGGGCCCATAATATCTGCTGCGACTACTGTCCAGGGTGCACAAATTTCAAGATCTTCCAAACATTCTAAATTATAATTTAGTACCCAAACCCAATAGCAGGAATTGAATTATCGTATTGCAAATATA
Source organism: Theocolax elegans (assembly GCA_026168455.1). Lineage (NCBI taxonomy): Eukaryota > Metazoa > Arthropoda > Insecta > Hymenoptera > Cerocephalidae > Theocolax > Theocolax elegans. Next base: position 20,870,860 of record CM047429.1, on the reverse strand, counting down.
TTATATTTTTGCATAAAATGTATTTTTTATTAATGTCTAAATTTTTAATATTGAGGTATAATAACTATAAAACAATTGAATAATTGTATTGCTCTAACATAGTTATTTTTATCACTATAGAAATTTTCGTGCACTTTGATGAAATTATAAATTTGTTTCTTGTTATACTTCTAAATATTTCGTATCTTATTTAGAGTTCAATGTAGTGGTATATTTAATCGGTAAATACCAAAAAACCTTCTACGAAGGTGTAAATATTCTTAAGTATGACTTAATTCTATTCAAACTTTTACAATTGTTATTTAATAGATAAATATCTTTCACTTGATGCACAACTTTTTTCTGCTTTAACAATAACTTAACATTAATTTATGACGAAATAATTAGGTATATGATTCTTAAGAATTTCCTATGATAGAGAGTACTAAAATCATGATGAAATCGGCAAGTATTTTGTAATATGTATCATAGATCTAATTTTAAGCCTTTAAAGACGGGAATTTTGACGTTAAAATTCGACTTTTTTACACAATATTTGTGCATAATCTGAAAACATATGTCACGCGGAGTACCTGACAAAATTGGTGATCGATTTATCGAGCAGTCCCGTCTGGAACGTAAAGTCCAATGTTAAAAATTTAATTTGGCGAGTTAGGAGTGCTTTTAGACATATTTAGATGCGTTGAATACGAAAAAAATATCAAAAAATGTTCTGGCAACATCCTTGACCTTGAAAATTGTGTTTCAAGGTCAACTTCATTACATGTAGTATTTTAGTCCAAAAATGATATTCAAAAATGATATGCATTACATGCATTTTATCACTGACGTATTATAAAAAAATATATTAGTTTTCGCTCTTAGCATGACCCAGAATCAACAGCGTGGATGCGGCGAAAATTTGATCCATTTGGGATGCTTGATTTCCGTGAGTCCCCTTGCCTCTCACCTCTAAATATTTGATTTTATGATAATGTCTCTTTTGTGTTGATAGTGTTTTCTGCCAGTGGTACAGAACTCAGGTTTGTGCACAGTTGTAAGCATGCAAACACTACGCTTATCTTGCCACCAGATTGTCATCCACAAATTATTATGAGCAACTTGAACTTCACCTTGCTCTAATGCATTTTCTAATTTGGGCATTAATTTTCTATTTGTTTTTACCGTGCCACACATTCCTGTATCGCGATCATGCAAAAACTCTGCCAATATGGGAGATGTATACCAGTTTTCTATGTATATGACATGCCCCTTGTAAAAATAAGGTTCTAAGAAATGAGCGACAATATCCCCAGTAATACCCAAATCAAACTTCTGATAATCAGTATCAGCACTAGTGTAGACAATAAAATCCAAAATGAATCCAGTCTCACAGTCTACTTATTCAAAAAGTTTGATGCCAAACCGATTTCTTTTCAATGAAATATACTGCTTGAATCGAAGCCTGCCTTTCCATAAAACTAGGCTTTCATCTATGCAGAAATTTTTGCCTGGAATAAGAGCTGCTGAGAATTTATTTTATAGATAGTCAATTATTGGTTTGATTTTCACTAAAGGATGGTGAGCGACTTCCAAGGTATCTTCATTATCATGAAAATGTAAATTGCATAAGATTGCAAGAAACCTATCACGATACATTATTTGACCGAAAATTGGAGTATAAAGCAGAGGATCTTTAGACCAATAGTCTTTCAAGTCACTTTTTCGAATATGGCCCATTAGAATTGAAAGGCCAAGAAAACATTTAAATTCATCTTTTGGAAAAGGACACCAAGTTTCATGATTCTGACTTTCATAACGATTCGTCTTACCTATAATTCTTTCAATCAGAGGGGAGTCGAAAAAGTATTAAAAGTAATTTATTGCTTTATTCCCCGATATAGTGATGTTAGAATTTATTTTAGAAGTACCTTGAAAATCTTTGATTGATGAATAAAATATGCGTTTTCAAAAATTTGAGTCTCATCATAATCATTTTCTACCAAATCAACTTCATGAATTTCCTCATTCTCCAATTCTTATATTTCAGGTTCAGACTTGCCACTACTACAAGTTTCAATATCAGCCATTTCATCCAAAATAATTGCTTGTATTTTTTGACAATGTAGTAAATAAAGAGAATGATGAAATAATAAGAATATTATCAATAAAAAGTCTTTCGCAAGAAAAAATAACTATGTGTTGATCTGCCAAGAAACTAATAGTAATAAATAATTCAAATAATCACTATAAAAATGTGTTTCATTAAACGCAACACTATTTGTTTCGTATTCAAAGCATTAAATACGTTATATTACCAATTTTTAAGTCGAAATACCGACTAAAAAATTTGGCCTTGAAATCACTATTTCAAGGTCAAATGTACTTTTTAGACTGATAACACTATGTTTACTGTATTCAACATATAATATTACCCCCGAAACAATTCCAAAATAATTTTTTTTTTAATAAATATCTTTAATTCGATCTGAAGGCGGCCAATGGATTGATAGATGGGTGGAAATGAACAATCCAACTTTTACTTTTTTCTTTAAAAAAGCGACGTTTCGTTAGCTTGGTACGCTAACCTCATTGTCACATAAACGTTTGCCTGACTGGATATGTTTTCATATCCAGTCTTTATTATTTTGACAATGTGATAAATTAAGTTTTTTAACATCTAAAGCCTGATGAAGTTAGCGTACCAAGCTAACGAACAAAAAAAGTAAAAGTTGGATTGTTTATTTCCACCCATCTATCAATCCATTGGCCTCCTTCAGATCGAATTAAAGATATTTATTAAACATAAAGCAACATGGAGAGCGTTGATAATCATTGTGCAATTTCAAAATAATATGATACCAAAGTGGTCGATATATCGACCCGTCCCGTCCTTAAAAGGTTAATAATAAATTGATAATACTGAAACTTTATAAAAAGTTACTGCAAAAGTTAGTTTCGATAGTTTATTCTGATTTATTAATATTCAGTCGTAGGATTTTGAATGTATGGTGTCTATTCATATCATGTGCTGGCAATTGATTTAACTGCAGAAACAAATTTTAATAATAACTTCTGCAACGATGTACAGGCCTAATGATAAACATTAAAAAATTATATAGCTTACCTATTGTCTTCAAACCTTAAATAAATAATAACAGTTAATATAAATATACACATGCTGTAACAGGGTATGGATTGAATATGAGGAATGAAAAAAAATAAAAAACAGGTATCGGGGCGCAATCCCATGATTCCGGAAGCGCGAGAGGCAGAAACCACACCATTGCGCTACTACTCACAATTACGCCTGCTAAACGACTTGGTCCTGTCGATGGCATGTAGCGGATAAATCAGGGACCTACCTGCGCCGACACACGAAATTCGTACCCGTTATAATGTACTGTGACGCTGCACTGGGGATCAGGGTGCAGGTCAAATAAGATTAGCAATTAATTAAAATAACTCGTATTTAATAATCAAAGATATCAATTATCGGGGTGGGCGCCAGCCGCGTTATTACACGGCAACTAATCAGATAACTCGCGGGTTATCGTTCACTACTTGGAGCCGTGCTCCGCTGCTTCTATCCCGGTTCGCTGTAGGGGAGGGGAAGGGGAAGGATGGGACGAACGGGATGCTCGCACGCACTTTCGGCCGTACTCGGCGGTACCGTCAGCAGGAGAATAATTATTCACCAACCTTTACGTCGTCTCCGGTACACCTGGTTGGGACGCTGTTGCTCTCGCTCTCTTTCACACACCCTCGCTATTCTCCTCAAATTCAATCACAGACACGCTGTCTCGCTGTTCTCTCGATTTCGTCAGGTTTAGACGGCGGACCGTAGAGCTCTGGCTCTCGGCGTGCTCGAGAGCCCCGTGTTCGTACCGCGCGCCTGCGCAGTACGTACTCGTGCGCGGCACCTCGATCTCGCGTCTCGCGAACGAGTCGAGTGCCGCTGTATTCAGGCTGTATTGGCATACTCTACTGTATGTTGCTGTACGCTGTGTGAGGGTGACCTGGTGATGCTGCCGTCTCGGAGACGAGGTACAACCTATTCCCAGGTAACTAATAATTCATTAGTTATTAACTGCGTTCTTCAATGGGTACGGCATGAGTTTCAGGTACGAAGCTCACCCGCCGTCGCTTGCTGCTCGAGGCCGAGTCACCCCTCTCTCTCCCCGACGACGTTGACCTCGCTGACGACTAGCCTCTCCGTCTACGGCTCTAGGTGGGTATTTGGTCGTGAGGTTTACACACATGTGTGTGTTTGTATGCGTTATTGTCCGGGATATCGACTGTACACGTTGTTTGTGTACATTAACCTAACCTCAATTTACCCTATGATGTTCCTTGTACAGCTGTAGTAATTATATACAGCTGTACATATCTTTCCTTGTCTTTTGTCTTCTTGGCTATGGCTATTTATCCTCTTCCTTGCTCCTTACCCTATTGCTGTGTTTTTGTTCTTATTAACATCTCTCTTACAGCTGCATCTTGCTTGGCGTTGGAGGTTCTTCGGCTTCCTGTCTGGGTACCACCTCATCGCCTTGACTGCTATGCTGTGAGGCTTCGGAGGGTCCTGGAGGCTTCCTGGTGATCGCCTCCCTTGAATATCCTATTTGCTGTGTCAGACTCGGAGGAGCCCACCTGATAATCTGAGCTCGCCCAAGATCCTCATCGCCAGGACCACCTCAGTGTTGTGTGCTGTGCTTGGGAAAGGGTTATTAGACTGTGAGGGTAGGCAGGACGTAGTTAATGTGCGGGTAGGTAGCTAGGGAATAGTATATGGGTAGGTAGTGTAGCTAGGGACTCGTCTAGCTTATACGGGTAGGTAGGTGTTTGTCACATTGTCACAGTACATATTTTGCAATGCGAATTATGATATATTATTCAGAAGGATAACCGACGCATGGTGCAAGTATTATTTTATTCAAAACCAATAAAAAAAAGACAAAAATTTCTGTTTTATTAATTTTGCGCAAATTAATTTTGCACAAGTGAATATTATTATAAATATTATAGTTTAGATATTCCTGTAAACCATAACAGGGCTAAAAATTATTAATCACAAATATGTTATTTTTCATCAGAAATCTTGACGATTCCATTTTGATTCCAGTACTCTTTATTGCAGTAACTTTTTATAAAATTTCAGTAATATAATTTATTAACTATATTAATTATTTTTTAATTATAAGTACAAAACACTTGCCGATTTCATTACGATTTTAGTACTCTCTATTTCAGGAAATTCTTAATAATTACATACCTAGTTATTTCTTAAGGAGATGTGAGACTAAAATTGGAATCCTTATTTATTTTATAATTAACAATGGATCAATTTTTTTTGAGAAATCTCTCTGTAACGCTCTTCTACTTACTTTGAATAGTACTTATAATTTTTTTTTAATTTTCTACTACTAAAAGTGGCTATTAATTTTTAATTCATTTAAAATTTTTATTTCAAAAACTTTACGTAAGTTATTCGACGTGTAACAATATTTTCAATGAAAATTATATGTCACTTTGATTTCTTACAACTTGAAAACCAATATTGACAGAAACTCAAAACAAAAACTGAAAAATATTTGAGATCAGGTAATTATGGTTCGAATAAAAGAAGCTTAAATTGTTTAATTTGGAGCAAACTTATGAAGAGAATAGAAAATTGAAGGATTTTAGGCCAAAAGAAAAAAAAATTTTATGGAAAAAATAATGTTTTATAGGCTTATATACAGCTAACTTTCTCGTAATCGTATTTTTCCTTTCATAACCGCTTATTATATACTATTAATGTTTATGTTATCTATAAAACATTGGTTTACCTATTTATTTATCTTCAGTTCACATCAAAGTTTATCCGAATTCATTCACGCTTAGTTAAGAAAAGCCATGTCAAAGAAATTGCCTGTTGATTTACTCTTCTTCGCTTTCATATATACAATCAATATGAAACAAAAAGTGATAGCAATAGTATGGGAAATCCATTAAATATAAAAAGATTCTGTAAGAAGGAGTTAGAGTCACGTGAATACTTTCATCACAATTAAGCTGTCCGGACATTTTTTGTGAAAAATTATGAATTAAATTTTATTATACATCTATTATGTAATTATGTCTAACGTCACATTATTCTATTTCGGTAATTTTTATTGTGTAATAGGTCGTGTCCCAACCAAAATTATTTATTATTTTTCGTAAAAAGTACTGCGTAGTATAGAATAAAATTACGACATAGAATACAAACGAAATAAAGTTGATACAAAATGGTTCTAAGTAAATACAGTTATATAAAGCCTAATTTATAGAGCTAAGGGACAGATTAATTTACGAACGTTAAAAATGAAAGAGACCGATAAGTAGAGTTTAAAGTATTATTCAAAGCCAATACACATATAAGCGGGATTGCCGATAGAGATTGAAACGAAGGTATTGCGTAAGAATATTGCACTATAATACCAATGCTCGGAGAAGAGCCGGCGATCAGAGACATAGACTAGAAAACTCGAACATTAGAAGGAAGCAATAATTTAAGTAGCTAAGTAAAAGAAGCCGCTTTTAAGGTAGTGTCGCAGTGATGAAAGGGGATAGTAAATTTTCCGTATTAACTACGAAGCGATACAGAATATGCATGGGATTCGATCATTTCTTGATCACGCACAATTGACGGTCCAATCGGGTGCAAGCACATAAAAATCGAGAACTAATTACGCAATTTCCATCTAAAGTAAAGCGTAAAACAAGGATAGATGCAAATATTGTTAGGGTATATAAAGAGGACCTAGAACGGACGCAGCCACACCTAGTTTTTCGTCTGAAGCTTCCGTAAAGCGAAGCTCTGCTAGTCAACTCTTTAACTTTTATCCGAGGGCGAATCTCTGCTACTCGGACTTAAAAAAAATACGCATTCGAAGTCGAGAGATATCTTGTATTCGGGACTCAAGACGCATCGTTTGTATCTACGAGCCTTAGTGTTCCGTACGGAAGATAATATTTTTCATCTTTTTGCTTATGACTACTTTGAAGCGCGCGCGCTCTCTTATAATTTTACAAAACACGCTCAGCCAATAGCGCGCTTACATATAATAATTACGCGTTCCGTCTTTTCGGCGCTTCAAGTAGTGGGGCGAAGGGGGGAGAGATTGAGACGACAAAGCCCGCGCCGCGCGACTCATATATATAATCGGTCGGAGATCGCGATAGTAACGTCGTGGATTAATTTACGTCCGGACTTTTTCTTTCACGGAATCTTTCTTTTTGTTTTCTAACTCGATTAACGGTTTTCTCATACATCGTTTTCATTACTTCAATTCATAACGATCTGATCATTTCGCAGAGCCCTCGGCGTTTCTCTTTCGACGAATATTTCGCGGGGCTCTCAGCGCTTACTTCTCAAATTTCATCACCGCGCGGTGCAACGAGCAATTCTAACGCTTGTACAAAAGATCAATTCGTGGGGTTTTTATGCCGTAAGGCTTTTCCCCAAGAGCCACTAAACAACATATCAAGGCTCAATCGACGTGTTATTTTTTGATCCAGCACATCTACCTTTCCAATTCAATTTTGTTTTTATTCGAAACAACAGAGCGACTTCATGTTGAAGAAACTCTGAGACGCGCGAATACTTAGTCAAGGAACTACGACTTCGACATCTGGCAATCATCGAGCTCCGAACGCATACGCATCTAACGTCGGGGCCCGCAGGTCTAACGGGACATTACCAAGCCACTTGACGCCGCTACCTACGTTCGAGGCAGACCTTCATTCCTTACCATATATATATGGGTGGTTCTCTGTGACATCGAAGATTACAAAACTAAATATTGCTATAACTGTGGGAATATGTTTTAGAGGTATCCAGTAGTTCTCCTGAATTGTTTCAGATTTTTCCTGAACCATTATTTTAAGTTACAGAGAGTCAAAGTTGACATTTTAGTACTTTTTTTTGCATTATATGCACATTTTCATGAATTTGTAGCTCCCAGGGGATGCATTTTTCACTAAAAACATAACTATGACCTTTTTTGTAAAATTTTCTGAACTTTTCATTAAAGATACTTTTAAGGACATAAATGTATGCTGTTACACTCTTGTAAGCCATTTAAACCTAAAATAGTGAACATCAGCAATTCTGCTCCGGACTCTGGCAACCTAATACTGTCTAAAAGATGTCTTTTTATAGTCAGAAACTGCCTAAAAATTTCCAGAGTGGGTCTAAATCATTAAGATCACTTATGGTCAAAATACCTGGGAAAAGTGCCCGAAATATTAATAGAAATGTATATTTGTTGCCTTATAACGATTATTCTATTAACATGATCATTGTAAAAAAATTTATGTACTCACCCTGGACTGGTAGAAAAGTATCTACACTTGTTTCAGTATCTATCTAATCCCCTGTAAGCTGCTAAAAATACAAATATTATTATACAATTATAATAAATTAATTTTTAAACATTTATAATGCTGGATTTTTAGTTTTACAACCCTTACAAGAATTATAATACTAATCTCAAGGATTACTATAAAAGTATCAATATTATTATTATTATACAGCAATACATTGTTTGAATTTTACAAACTTGTCACTGTCACGTAATCATATTACTCATTATAATATCAGATCTGATTTGTTTATATATTTTTTGTATTAAATACGTATATTCAGTTATTGTAATAATGATGTTTATATATTTGTAGTAATCCTTCAGATTAGTATTAGAATACTTGTAAGGGTTGTAAAACTAAAAACCCAGCATTATAAATGTTTAAAAATTAATTTTTTATATTTGTATAATAATATTTGTATTTTTAGCAGCTTACAGGGGATTAGATGCATACTGAAACAAGTGGAGGTACTTTTCTACCACTGCAAGGTAAGTGCATGAATTTTTGTGTAATGATTATTTTAACAGATTCATCGTTTCAAGGCAACAAACATACATAGGTATGAATATTTCCGGCATTTTTCCCAGATATTTTAAACATAAGTATCTTAATGATTTAGACCCACTCTGGAAATTTTTAGACAGTTTCTGACTATAACAAGACATATTTTAGACAGTATTAGGTTACCAGAGTCCGGAGCACAATTGCTGATTTTCACTATTTAATGTTTAAACGGCTTACAAAAGTGTAACAGCATACATCTATGGCTTTAAAAGTATTTTTAATGAAAAGTTCGGAAAATTTAAAAAAAAAGTCACAGTTACATTTTTAGTGAAAAATGCATCCCCTGGGAGCTACGAATTCATGAAACTGGGCATATAATGCAAAAAAGTGCTAAAATGTCAACTTTGACTCTCTGTAACTTAAAATAATGGCCCAGAAAAAATCTGAAAAAATTCAGGGGAACTACTGGATGCCTCTAAAACATATTCTCACAGTTATAGCAATATTTATTTTTTTCATCTTCGATGTGACAGAGAACCACCCATAAATATACATATATACTTATATTGTGACAATGTGCTTTGCATATGTCAAGAACGAGCGATAGAACCCGTGGCGAGCACCTACCTACCCGTACGAGCTATACGAGTCCCTAGCTACACCTACCTACCCATATACCTTTCCCTAGCTACCTACCCGCACATCAGCTGAATCCTGCCTACCCTCACATACTAAAAACCCTTTCCCAAGCACGGCACACAAACACTGAGGTGGTTCTGGCGACGAGGACCTTGGGCGAGCTCAGATTATCAGGTGGATAGGCAGCATACTCTAAGGGAGGCAATCACCAGGAAGCCTCCAGGACTTTCCGAAGCCTCACAGGACAGCAGTCATCGCGAAGAGGCAGTATCCAGGTAGTAAGCAGAAGAACCTCCAACGCCATCCAAGATACAGCTGTAAACAAGATACTTAATGAGAACGATACGCATTAAGAGGGTAAGGAACAAGGAAGAAGATAAACAGCAATAGGCAGAAGACAAAGACAAGGAAATACATGTACAGCTGTATATAATCACTACAGCTGTACAAGGAACAGCATAGGACAAATTGAGGTTAGGTTGCTGTACACAAACAACGTGTACAGCTGACCTCTCCGATAAGCACGCATACAAATACGCATACCTGCGTAAACCTCACGACCAAGAATTTACGCGAATACGAGTGAGCGAAACGCGTGTGTGTGTGTGTGTGTGAGAGAGAGAGAGAGAGAGATTAGCGGCTTCCCGACCAAGTGTCCAGGATTCTCTACAAAGGTTGGTGTTTCATTACCTCTCTCTGCTGACGGTACCGCCGTGTACCCTAGGAAGTGCGTGCGAGCCTCCCGTTCCTTCCCGTCTTTCCCCTTCCTTCCATACAGCGTATCCCGGTGTACCCAAAACCCGGCCACGTATTGGGCCGGCGGTTGTGTAGCCGGTTTATATTTATCTGCAACGATAACCCGCATGTTATCGTTATTTCGTTGCGTATTAACGCGGCTGGCGCCCACCCATTAATTATTATATCTTTAGTAATAAATATTTATTTTCCTATTCATAAATTGCTGACCCTCATTAACCTGCATCCCTGATCCCCAGTCCAGCGTTACATTAGCGCCCAACGTGGTTGTTTTTTAAGGGATCTTTGTTTAAAAAAAGAACGAGCGATAGAACCCGTGGCGAGCACCTACCTACCCGTACGAGCTATACGAGTCCCTAGCTACACCTACCTACCCATATACCTTTCCCTAGCTACCTACCCGCACATCAGCTGAATCCTGCCTACCCTCACATACTAAAAACCCTTTCCCAAGCACGGCACACAAACACTGAGGTGGTTCTGGCGACGAGGACCTTGGGCGAGCTCAGATTATCAGGTGGATAGGCAGCATACTCTAAGGGAGGCAATCACCAGGAAGCCTCCAGGACTTTCCGAAGCCTCACAGGACAGCAGTCATCGCGAAGAGGCAGTATCCAGGTAGTAAGCAGAAGAACCTCCAACGCCATCCAAGATACAGCTGTAAACAAGATACTTAATGAGAACGATACGCATTAAGAGGGTAAGGAACAAGGAAGAAGATAAACAGCAATAGGCAGAAGACAAAGACAAGGAAATACATGTACAGCTGTATATAATCACTACAGCTGTACAAGGAACAGCATAGGACAAATTGAGGTTAGGTTGCTGTACACAAACAACGTGTACAGCTGACCTCTCCGATAAGCACGCATACAAATACGCATACCTGCGTAAACCTCACGACCAAGAATTTACGCGAATACGAGTGAGCGAAACGCGTGTGTGTGTGTGTGTGTGAGAGAGAGAGAGAGAGAGATTAGCGGCTTCCCGACCAAGTGTCCAGGATTCTCTACAAAGGTTGGTGTTTCATTACCTCTCTCTGCTGACGGTACCGCCGTGTACCCTAGGAAGTGCGTGCGAGCCTCCCGTTCCTTCCCGTCTTTCCCCTTCCTTCCATACAGCGTATCCCGGTGTACCCAAAACCCGGCCACGTATTGGGCCGGCGGTTGTGTAGCCGGTTTATATTTATCTGCAACGATAACCCGCATGTTATCGTTATTTCGTTGCGTATTAACGCGGCTGGCGCCCACCCATTAATTATTATATCTTTAGTAATAAATATTTATTTTACTATTCATAAATTGCTGACCCTCATTAACCTGCACCCTGATCCCCAGTCCAGCGTTACATTAGCGCCCAACGTGGTTGTTTTTTTAAGGGATCTTTGTTTAAAAAAAAAATTGAGTAAAATGGCGTACAGCATTTTGTTTTTTTTCTAGTAGTAAAAAGCGAGTGAATAGAATTACTGTAAGCGTCGAAGCGTGACGCAAACAAGTGGCCATATTGCCTTTTCCGTTCCTTCAGCAAGCTCTCAGACACCGGAAGAAGCCGGTCGGCCATTTTGACGGCCATTTTCAGCAAGTAATAATTGAGCACGTGCACGGAAATATAATTTTGTTTGTTCTTTTAAATAATATTTGCACTGCTTTGGATATATTTGGTTATGAAAAGTTGTTTTTTTTGGTACGCTGGTTAAATATATATAAAAATAATTCATCTTCCCTCTCCTTCTAACCCATACAGCTATAATAACCAAGTATTTATATTTCTTTATGTATGCATCTATAAGAGAATAAAATTATTATTTTTCTTTTAAAATTGTAGTACACATAATTGATAATAAATTTGCATTTAATAATTATAATAATAACTCAAGCTGCTTGAAGCATAATTTTTTTGTTAAGCATATGAATTTCTTTTGGCGATATATATATTGCATATTAATGCTATTTTTTTGTTTTTGCTTATATACAATTAACGCTGATAGAATTAACATATACATTTTGCTTTTATTTATTTATTGTGAACATAATAAATAATAATTAAAATTTGTTGACCTGCTATACCCATTACAACGAAAATTTAATTTCTCCCTAATTGCTCCGCGATAATAATAGTTAGTGTATATAAATTATACTGCATAATTTTTGTTTGTTGTTGTTTTGCTGCCTGCCTAACCCAGTTTATATATTATTTATATAAGTACAATTTGCACGTCCCCTTGCACATATACCCCAATGTTTGTTGATTTTAATAATAACAACAATAAATATTTAAGGAATATGCTGGTGTATAGATAAGGCTGTATATATTTTTTTTCCCAGAATAATAACGGTGCGTATAACATAACAATAATAATTAATAATAAACATATATATACATATTTTCCCGCTGTATTTGTTCCCGTATTGCCCAGCTAATAATAAAGCAAGCTTTTATTTTTTTGTTGTTTGTGGATTGCTTAGTGAAAGTGAATCTGATGTAATTAGCTTAGCTTGAGAATTGTTTTTTTTCTTTTCATTGGTATTTTTTGATTTTTGCTTGGTGTGTTTAATTTACATTAGATATAATTAAACAAGAGCTAAGAAATTTCACTGCAAACGAGCTGAAAAGAGCTATTAGTAATAATATTTATTTAATTAATAAGATAAAATAAGCTACAATAAATTAATCAAAATGTCTCACAACGGTGATGATCCTGATTTAATTTTGGGAGAAGACTTATCGGTTTTACAACCAGCAATAGGTGCTGGTGTAATACGACGCAGTATTAATAATACCAGTGATGGTAGACTCACGGTATACGCGAGCAAAATCGGAATAAATATAGATTCGGATTGCAAAATTATTAGAGATAGGTTAGCTAGGTACGAAATTAGACGTAATTTCGGACCATCGTCTGCTGACTGGAATGCAGCAGTAGAGAGTAGGTATAGCCGTTCCTACGAAACATACTTAGAAGATGCTACCTTTATAAGGGAGAAAAGGACAGTACAAATATTCTCACAACACCATATACAATTTAAAGGAGCGAAAAAGAATGATCCGGAGACATTCTTATCAAATCTTGAGGAGTGTAGAGAAAGTTATGGTCTCTCGACTCAGGATATATATAAAGCCTTGCCATCAGTCTTAGATGACGAAGCATGGGAATGGTTTAGACGTGAGAAAAGCAGCTGGAAAGATTATTTAGATTTTGTAGATGCACTGAGACTATAATATGGGACGGAGGAAACGCAGAGCCAGTTTAGACAAGCTATTGAAAATCGCACACAAGGACGTAATGAGGATATTTTCACATACCTCACTAAGCTAAGAGGTATGCTAGATCAGGTTAAACCAACAATACCTCAATCCGAACAGCTGGATAGAGCGTATCGGAACCTGCACCCTAGCTACAGAACAAAAATCGAAAGACACCATTTCGATAATTTCATACAGCTGCAGCGACTTGGTAAAAAGGAAGAAGCAAGACGTTGAATGGATGAAACGTACAAACCTCCACCAGTTATTCAAAATTACGGTCAAGCAAAGTATGCATATGTTGATCCCATGCAAACAAAAACACGCAAATTAGCAGCAGTTTCCTCAGAGCCGAAAATATTGTAGTACCCCCAAAGTCTATAGCACCCACAGCTACCAACCCACAAAAGAAAATACAGCACCGATACCCATGGAAGCCGAACAGCCCCCAAGCAGCTTCGCTCGTTGACCTGTTGCATTAGCCTCGCGCGGCAACGCCGCTCACCTTTCTTCTCTAATCCGGCCTCTGATTGGCCCATTTCAAAAATTATTTAAGCCTCGCCTACTTAATATTTTTTTAAAATTCCGACGGGGTTATACTCGAATTAATTTCCTGGACCGGAATATATATATATATATTGTGACGTGTCCACTGAGGATTAGGGTGGAGTCACGATTAAAAACACAAATAAAGCAAACTTAGCTAAAAAGATTGCAGGTTTATTGCACTTAATGTGCTAACGAGTATTACACGGCAAAGCCGCTGCTTTGCCGTTCAAAAATGCCAGTTATGTTGGCCGCGGTCGCTCGCGTTCGCGCGATTGCGGGCCGTTCCCGCACCTAACTACGCGTCGCGCACACACACTTTAAGGAAGCTGTATTTGGGTGGAAGGAGCACGGCTAACCTGAACGCTCGTCTCCTGGATCCCTCGGACACACACGTAGGCCTTAAAATTGCGGTTTTGCGTCTAACAATATCGGTGGTCGATTGCAGTCTCTGTCATCGGCACGCACGAAGCGAGAGAGTTTCTCTGTACGTATTGCGCATGCGCGCCTACTCTCGCGTCTCGAGTCGTGCGTGCTCGGCTGGGTTCGTTCTGGCCGCTCGGGCCGTGATTTCTTGGTGCTGGATGGCGATCGAGTAATTGCGGCCCTGCTGAGAATACTATCTGCGAGGTAAGCTTTTAAATCGTTCCGTGTTACCTTGATTTCAAGCTAAATCGAGCCCCTCGAGTTTCTTCATTGCAGGTGCCGTATATCGTCAATACGGGATCTTCGGCTCGGAGTGTCCGGACAGCTGGAGCACGTCGGCGCCCCATAACAGCCCTCAGTGAGCGGAGCCAGGCGGCGGTGAATCGTCGTCGTCCTTTGGAGTGCCGCCGAAGTAATTTATCTGCTTTCCTCGGGCTCTATATAGATGTTTACTTGTGCCTGCCATAACCTCAAACTAGACCTGTCATCTCCTTTTCTTTTGGTCATGCTGACATACCTGGGAGAAGCTATGCCTGGTTATAGCTTCTCCATCCTCGTTCCTTAGTAGTCGACCAACTTGGTAATTAATTACCGTTTCAGGTACTCTGGTTGGCAGTACACCGTTGCTTGAGCGCAAGAGCGCTACACTCATTCCAAGGCCTGGAGTCTTCACCTGGGCTGCTCAACATCGGAGGCTTCTCTTGGGTGCTGGAGAGGGAATTCAAGCCTGGATGGGACCTGGGGATATGGTACGGGTCATTCCTGGTGCTGGACAAGGCATTAGGATGCTGGATCAACGGAGCAGTGTGTGTATGTGTGTGCAATTGTGCGCAGTCAGGAGTCGCATCTCCTTTGCTTCGGGTTCTCCTGCTTACTACGCACTGTAAGCCTATTCCAGTTTCACACATTCGCATATGTGTGTCTATTAGGACTTGATTGGTATGTATAGCACGCTTACTTCGCATAGTAAGGTTGACAGGTGCTATACTATACCTTGTCTCGCTATTATATTTTCAAAGTTACTTGTAGTATAACTACAATGTCACAATATATATATATATATATATATATATATTGTGACGGAAATCATCACACAATCTATTCACGATGAATAGAGTACTTAAATTCGCGAATTGTAAGTCGTCGGAGTCTTTCGTAT
Organism: Theocolax elegans; assembly: GCA_026168455.1. NCBI lineage: Eukaryota > Metazoa > Arthropoda > Insecta > Hymenoptera > Cerocephalidae > Theocolax > Theocolax elegans. Next base: position 20,855,217 of record CM047429.1, on the reverse strand, counting down.
GTCAAGGCCAACCGACGACACTTGTTTACTTTTCTACGAGTGTACAATTACGCGCGCGACTATACGTAGGGATGGGAGCGCGAAAGAGAAATTAGACGATCGTCTAATCAGTGCGTAATGATCCGTCGATCTGGACGGATTATTATATTGCCTAGACGTTCCGTACTGCTCGTGAGTGCCGAGAGTGCGCCCCACCCCCTCCTGCATTAAGCTCTGTGAACGGTTGTTCCGGAGCAGAGCTAGGTGCGGAGACCCGGGTGGACTGAAACGCGTGTTCCGTGAGGTGTGTGTGTGAATAAGGACGGGGTCGTGCGCGAGTGAATCGCGGACCGCCAGGAGCTCGCCACGACAAGGGCCGCCTTCATCGCCTCAACTAGAGGTCGTCTCCTTGGGCAGGAGGGCGACCACTCACCGAGGATCGGCTGGGCCATCCCCGAGGAGCGTCACCGGTAAGTGACAATTTACTATCGTGACCCTCCCCCTCCCTTGTGTGTGTGTACCTCGGGAGTGTGTTCGAGTACAACGGTACTCAAACAGCGGTTCCCGGGAGTGAAATGTCGCAGGCGAGGATCTCGATCCGGCAGGTATCCCGGGACTTCCGCCCGCGCGAAATAACTTTGTCGCGGCACGAGGCCTGAGTGGCCATTTTGTTAATTATTTTATTTAAAATAAACATTTCTTTTATTTTATTTTAATTAATCATTGTGTGTTTCTTTTATTCTCCCCGCTCCCGCCGACATTTTAATAATTTACACATCGTGTCGAGGCAAGGAGGATCGCCCGAATCCACCACACCGTTCGTCCCAGCGAACTCGCGTTCCTGGCGACAGCCCGCAGTTCGGATAAATAAATAAATAATTGTGTGCGCGGTATTGGGCAACGCGGCCCAACGATTAACTTTAATTATTAAAAATAATTGATCTCATCGGGTACGCGAATACCACGTCATAAATGGCGACCGTGACAGGACGTTCGGTTTCGTCCTCAACGATATTAAATTTAAATTAAAGTAAAAGTGTCGGCCATCTTTTCGCGCGCGAGCAGTGTCGCGGCGAAACGTGAGCGGGTTGAGTTTAGAGAGAGAGAGAGAGAGAGAGAGAGAGAGAGAGAGAGAGAGAGAGAGAGAGAGAGAGCGCGAGAGACGGCGTGTGAGACGCGTCTCTATACCGGAGTATTCCCCCTCTTGCTCGGGTATCTGAGGAGAGGTATATACCGGTATATCGAGAGAGAGTTCGCGCGCGACCGTGTTTAGCCGGAAGCGCCCGATCTCACCGAGATCGGTCTCTCTCGATCGCAAGCTTGACGGGAGATCTTTGCTAGCTTGTATGAGAGCAGCAAAGTAGGGAGAGAGTAGCTTGCGCCGCGGATCGCGGGCAGCGAGAATCCCCCCCGAACAGCGCACGGGAAAGACTTCGCGAGAGCCGATCATCATCGGCTCTCTCCAATTGCGCCCGCGAGTGGGAGTGAGAGAGAGAATCCCTAGTCGCGGGGAGTCGGAGTTAGGTGCTAGGCGGGCTATACGGTGTGTGTGAGAGAGATAGCACGATCGCCTAGCCCTGTCGCGTATTAAGTCTTCGCAGCTAGTTTCGCCAATAGAAATCACTGCGGCGAATTATTTTTATTTTCGTTCTAATAAAATAAATTCGTTCCCGCGCGGGATCTATTTTATATTCGGTGTGAGAGTGTTGAAAATAGATCCTTTCGGGAGAGGTAGTTGCCCCACCCCTCCATTTTAAAGAAAATTTTGAATATTTGTTTTCTTTTTTATACGGAACGCGGCGAAATAATTATTGTTGATTTTATTGTGAGTTCGAGAGCATATTATTTTTATTTGGCTCTCCTCCCCTCCCTGACCCACGCATATATTATATGTAGTAAAATAATTAATAATTGTATTATTTATTACTTATTAATAGTTATAATATATGTAACATTTTTTGTGTGTGAATAAAATATATTTTGCAACTATTGTTAATTATTTAGACTTGTTAGCAAGTTAAATAATTAAATTTTCATTTCCTTCTCGTTCAATTTATTTAAGAAAAGGAAATATAAATTATTTTAACTTGGTAGCAACATAAATTATTTATGTAGTCCTTCTTAGGATAAAATAAATATATTTCGCTGAAAAATTGTCGTTTGGGACGACAATTAGTGAAATAATTATTTTGTTGCAAACCATACGGGATTTACAACATTTAGTAAATACCCCTACCGTTGAAATAATTTAATTAAATTTGTGTTTGTAGTGTAGTGTAAATTATAAAGGAAAATTTTTTTTTGTTTGTTTAGGGCTTGGAAAAGCAAAATAATAAATAGTGTCTTGGTGTGTGTGAATCACAAGACACTGTATTTATTTTTATATTTATTTTAAAATTAATTATTTAGGCTCGTTAGCGAGATAAATAATTTAATTTTTTTTTCTTTTCTTTTCTTCCTTTATAATTTGTTGTTCTGTATTTATTAATAGATTGAAACTTTAATTATTTCATTTTCCATAACAAAATAAATTCATTTCGCCAGTGAGGAATCTTTTGGATTATAACTGGCGAGAGGGATATTTTGGGAAATCGTTAAATTTACCATTACTGGTAAATTACCGATGATATTGAAATAATTTAAAGATTTTTTTCTGTTAATAATCATTTTTGCTCGCAGAAGCAATCGTATAGAGTCTTATTGTATGTGAGTCACAAGACACTATTATAAACATTAATTATTTAGACTTGTGAGCAAGTTAAATAATTACTTCTAATTTGGTACAAGTGTTAAGTGTGTGATTTGCCACAACTTTAACCAACAAAATTTAATTATTTTGTCCTTCTAAGGACGAAATAAATTTCTTTTAAAGAAAATCTTTTGGATTTTGATCAAGTAAATTAATTTTGTTGGTACACTAGTCGGTGCATTTTTATAAATTATTGTAATTAAGCCGACACCAAAATTTTTTTTTACTCGTTGGGAGTAATAATTATTTTATTGTGGTGAGTCCAATAAAACAATTTCCAATTAAAAATTGGATACTTCCGAAGTATTTGAAACACTAGGGATTTCATCTGAAATCCCGGTTGAGAGTACTTCTCCCGACGTGAAACGTCGGCTGCTGCTGGTCAAAAAAATAATGGCCAGCAGCTATGAAGCCCGAATGGCCCAGCTTATGCGTGAATCACGCATAGCTAGGGATATTCGTCGGGAAACGAAGAAGCTTCCGATTGAGGCAGTGTATGCCCAATTGGAGCATCTAAGTTTAAACGCAAATGGCGAAGAGGCGGAGTGCCGCGAACGCCTTTTGCGTCACCGGATAAGATGTGTAGACATTAATCTGGAAATACCATGGTTCCCTGAATACGACGAGAATGTAAGGGCAGAGCCTGCACATAAACCTCTAGTATGTCAGGAATTATGGGAAATTAGGAAACCTCGTTCCAGGAAAGGGAGTGTGGTCCCACAAGGAACGGAAGTTTCCTGCGAGTCCGAAATGTCGGATCGCGAAAGGGTTGCTAGTGACAGAGCACCCATCCCTAAAGAAGATGGAGCTCTGTCACCAAGTGGTCTGTCTAGAAACTCGCCAATGAGTACTGCACAAAGCCCGAGGTTGGCATCAACAGGTGCTATACCTAAACGGTTTGGTGAAGTACTGGGAGCAAACATGACCACGAGTGCAATCCCTTATGTTCCTGTTTCGGTGGCTGCAACATCGTGCACAACCACTACGTCGACGGTTACGACCGTGACGACTGCTCAACTCGGAGGTTTTTATGCACCCGCACATTACCTTCCAATTGAAGAGCAAAGAAACAGCGGACATCTTGGCACTAGAGAGAGTGAAGTGCCAACACAACATTTTGACTTGGGTTCGCAGACGGAAGCCGACCGTCGTACGTCACGAGGATACACCTTTAGACAATACGACAACAGGCAACCCGAGGCTAATACAACCGAACGTCAATTTGTTGATGATAGGAATGGATATGACCTTCCTAATGACGTCAGTGTTCAATCTTACGAAAAACCGAGGTTTGAACAGAGACGTCGTGAGACCTCTTCTAAGAAATGTGAGGGACAAGATAGAAGAGAGAGGCGTGAGTACACGACTCCAAACAGAAAACCACGATACCATCGTTCTGTGAGTAGAGCCTCAAGCAACGATGAACGTCGTGATAGCTGTACGGAGAGACGTACTCAGAAACGTCAGTCCAACCGTAAACTCGACGACCGAGCACAGCCGGAAATTCCGGAGCGAGGTCACAGAGAGAAGTCGGACAGACGTAGAGAAACGCCTCGAGGGAAACGTGCGGTGGCTACTTGCGATCAGTATAGTCAGTCGGATTCATCCGATGGGTATCAGTCTGATCGCGAACCTGCTCGTAGGAGACCCGATTCTCGTAGGGCGGCTGAAGGCCGACAAGAGTGTAGGAATCCGTCTACCAGCAGGCGTAGGAGTTCCCGGACGGATAATATAGATGACCGTCGGGAAAGAGACTCCTACGAGGCCAGACCAAGGTATCGTGAAGACGATAAACGTACGCACGATCGGACAGGGTGCACACGAGAGCTGCGTACCTGGAACATGTCCTTTGATGGTGAGACCAAAATGGACGCGGAAGAGTTTCTGAACCGTTTGCACGACTTCAGAAATGACCCCGAGTTCTCAGATCGCAGGATGTTCAGTGCCCTGCCCAATGTGTTCTCAAAATCAGCACTGTTCTGGTATAGAACAGTTGAGCCCTCTCTACGAGATTAGCGTGATTTTGAGATCGAGTTCCTAAATGAGTATGGCCGTATAATAAATGACGAAGATTTACTCATGGAACTTCGATCAAGAACACAAAATGAGGGAGAAAAAGCTACGACGTTTTTGAACTGTTTCAGAGCGATCGTAAATAAGTTTAAATGCCCTCCCTCATTAGAACAACAGGTGAAGATGGCGTACTCGCAGATGAGGTCAGATTACCGTAGGTACATACCAGTACGACAAATCAGGAATTTCTCTGATTTGACAAGCTACGGTAAAGAGTACGAGCAGCATTTAACATGGGACACGAAATTTTCCAGTTCCAACGTTAAGCGCGAGAAGCTCGTACCAGAAGCATTTCCGAAACAGAGTGGTGGAGCACGAGTTTCGGGTAAAGTGGCGACTGTTACCGAAAAGAGTAAGGATGAGTCTTCTCATTCGGATAAACAGTCGTCGAAGAAAACTATTAAGAAGAAGAGCAAGAAAAGTGCGAAAAACTCGCCAAACTGTTCTTCGAGCGAATACGAAGCAGCCGCTGTGTACGGTACTTCCAACGTCGCTAATAGTTTTCAGAAACGATACGGCAAATCGAATAATGGAGAGAGTGCTCACAATTCGAAATCCGTATCGTACGTGCCTGTTTCTCAACAGTCACCTGAGCAACAAAAACAGAGCTTGGGCAAAAGAGAAAGACGTGTTTTGACGAATTCTCAACTGCTCCAGCAAAATGTTTTTGTCCCACAAAAGGCACAAAACCTGGTGAGGTATGTGCAACCACAGGCGACGGCAGTAAACCCAACGAACCTGAGCACCAACTTTGTCGGCGTGTGTTTCACATGCCAAAAAGTGGGTCATAGGTCGTTGGATTGCCCGAGCCGAACATGCTACCGATGCGGAAACATTGGGCACTCCGCTGAGCAGTGCTCTACCGAATTGGTAGCAAAGGAGTGCCAGCTGTGTGGAACTAGTGACGTTACGCTCCAAACATGTCCTAACTGCGTCAGATTCCTCCAAAACATGGAAAACCTGAACGCAGGGCACCCGAGCTGCCCCGGGCGCCCTGCACTGCAGTAAGTAAACCGCATGGTAAAGGGCAAGAGTTTAAGGTTGGAGAACCTTTCTAAACTCTTTAAGAAGTCTAGCAAATCATTTGCTGACTTCTCTAAAGTCCTTAACGGAGATCAAATTCCCTCTCAGACCGAAGTTGGTGTTGAAAGTAAGTCTGAGTGTAAGGATCCTAAACGTTCTGGGGATTCGACAGATGGAAAAGTTCTTAGAACACAACCTGTCAATCCCACCCCAGCTTTGCAAGTTAAAACAGAACAAGGAACCTTATTAGACCAACAAAAGCGTGAGGCTAAAGATTGGTCTAAGGAACTCCAAAGGCAAATATACTCTGATAGCAGAGATATTATTGGTGAAGAAAGCGTAAAGAGATCGTTATCTCAGACGCTTAGCACCATCGGAGTGAACGACCTTGGTTGTTGCTCATCGTCACCCCGTTGTGACACACCTAGTAAAGAGGACAAGAAGCCCTTGGTGGAGAAGGAAATTGTCCTCAACAACGAGCCCTTGGTGAAGAAGGTAGTTGTCGATGGTGTGCGTAACATGAACCGTACAAACTCGTTGCCGAGAAGTACAGTTCAGGGGGGGGGGCAGATGCCGTACCAAGTACGTCTTAAATGATGCACACGGCATCGACTCCTAACGACGATAGTCAAACCGATCAGATAATTGCTGGAATCCAATCGGATAACTGGCTATTCTTTTTGGTACGACTCGGTGGAAAGGACTTAAAAGCACTTTTCGATCCTGGTGCCATGGTCTCTCTTGTACGATCAGATGTTGTCGAACAGCACAAGTTTAAATGGAGACCTGTCAAGGTTATCGTGAAAGGTGTGGCTGGACCAGCAGTTAAAGTCCTTGGCCTTATCGACATTCTATTCTGTGTAGAAGGCCTTGATGGCAATATCGAACTGAGAATTGTAGAGAATATTGAGCATTCCATCATTTTCGGTATGGATTTTCTACAACATTGGAATATGGAAGTCAAATTAGTCGAAGCTATTTGGCGTATTGGCGAGAGTGATTGGAGACACTTCGTCAGAGATACAGCTCATGACATCGATTCGAGGATTTCCGCTGAATGTGCTGGTATAATTGAGATACAGGATCACCAGCGGAAACAACTCAAAGAGTTAGTTGAAAGCCTAGTTAGAGTTAGTCTTGCCCTCGGGAGACCACGTTACAATATATGTTACCTATGTTTCTGGATCACCCTGTATAGTTGAGGACGAAGACACTAAGCGAAGAGTCAAAGTATATGTAAAAGATTTAAAGCGTTATATCCCTCCTAGAAACATTATCCCACCTAAAATTCATTCTTCCCCTTCGCAGCGCCCAATAGCACAAAATATACAGCAAAGCAACCCAAGTAGCAATAACCCACCTAAAAGGCGAGGTAGACCCCGAAAGATTATTAAAGGCAATTAAAGAAAAGATTTGAGTAGAAAAATTTTGGCAAATAATAAGAATCAAATCTGATAATAGCAACGGGTAAGTATTAAGCAAGATTAGGAAATAAGAATAATTATTTTCCCTTAGATTGGAAAGAATGGGAAAATGTGCGTCAGCGACGCAGAGAGGCCGAGGGCGTGGCCGATTCACTTCACGGCCCACGGAGTTGAGCAGACATGGGCAGGACCTGGAAGGGATCCTTGAAAGACTAAATATAGGAGAAGAGATCGCCGATACCCCTCCAGGAGCAGGCCAACGCTCGACCTGCCCAGGTACCCGAGGATGCGTTCGGGGAGAGCGACATCTATGCGTCGACCCTAATTTCCGCCAAGCAGCTCCAAAGACGGAAGTAGCCGCCCTCACCCCTGTAGCTCCTACCAGCTCGGACGTCACCCTCTACAGCGCCCCTACAGCCACTTCCACACCGCCATCCCAACCACCCTCCCCTTATACCCCAGCCTTCCTTCCCCAACCAATCATTTCCTGCCCAGTCCTCGACCCGTCCACGGGCATGTATACTTATGTACATGTGCCCGTGAACATGCCCCCTCCCTGCCCCGTACCCAACCTACCCACACCCATTACAGCTCCCTTGCCCCTACCTGCATCCCCATCTACCACCTCGCCAAAACCCGTTTCTCTTATGTCCCTAAATATCCCAAACCCTACAGACACCCAACCCCAACCATCCACATCCACGACCCTGCCATCCCTGATGTCCCAGCCCGTACAGCCCCCAACGACCCGCCCCTCTCTCATGGACCGTCCCAGCATCTCTACGCAGTCTGCCGCAGTAGGGACGATCCCAAGGACGAGCGGGAGTATCCCCGCAGAAGCACGCATGTCCCGGCCCGACCCGAGCGAATGTCTCCCGGGGTGTTGGAATTGTGGAGGGCTGGGACATAGCTGGAGAAATTGCCCCTCTCCAAACGCAGTTTTCTGCAGAATAAATTGAAACTTTTTTTTTATATATAAATAAATGTTTATATATAGCTCAATTAATGTAGTATAATTATTAAGACCCTACCCAAATAGTTTTAAGAAAGTTTTTTTTCCTTTTCCCGTTCCTAAAAAGCAGCTGAATATAAGGAGTGTTTTATTAACCCAAAGTGGCAATTTTCCCAAACAATAAGGGTGGTGAGAATAACGCAGAGCAAATGAGCAAATAATTTAAACTACATGTAATTATTCAAGGAAACGATAACTGAAACAGAATAGTTCAACATGAGGAACTTACAAGCAGCAGAAGGCAATAATTCACCACGCCTTATTAATTTTCTTTTTTTCTTACTTTACATTATTTCATGTTTTAATTACTTTGTATTTTTCTTTATTCCCTAGATTGCCATCATGTAAGTATGGGAGTATCGCGAGTAGGGGTAGAGCTCTCAAACAATTGCGAATATTCTATATGATTATTTTATATTTTATGTATTGGGGCCAGTCGTCGTTATACTAATATTAATTTTATTTTATTTCAAAGCAGCTAAATTAATTATACACAATACAGTGCGTACACAGTACACAGATTTGCAGCCAAGCAGCTAGTCAAGGTGACTACACACTAAAACACCGCATTATTAGCGCCGCCTAATATATTAAAAATGAAAAAAGCGAGCTACAGCGTAATTACCCCCATTAACTTTAGCGTTATTATAAGTATAGCAAACTTCAATCAAGATAGTAATTAGCAGCATTTTAATTATTTTTTTTGTTTTGTAACTTAACAATACTTTTGTTATTTTATTGAAATTACGACTTCCGCGTAATTTCGGTTTGGGGGGGGGGCTGTGTCAATGTGCTTTGCACATGTCAAGAACGAGCGATAGAACTCCTGGCGAACACCTACCTACCCGTACAAGCTATACGAGTTCCTAGCTACACCTACCTACCCATATACATTTCCCTAGCTACCTACCCGCACATCAGCTAAATCCTGCTTACCCTCACATACTAAAAACCCTTTTCCAAGCACGGCACACAAACACTGAGGTGATCCTGGCGATGAGGACCTTGGGCGAGCTCAGATTATCAGGTGGGCTCTTCTGAGTCTGACCCTGCAGGGAAGATCCTGTAAGGGAGGCGATCACCAGGAAGCCTCCAGGACTCTTCGAAGCCTCACAGAACAGCAGTCAAGGCGAAGAGGCAGTATCCAGGCAGTAAGCAGGAGAACCTCCAACGCCAACCAAGATACAGCTGTAAACAAGATACTTAATGAGAACAAATACGCATTAAGAGGGTAAGGAACAAGGAAGAAGATAAACAGCAATAGGCAGAAGACAAAGACAAGGAAATACATGTACAGCTGTATATAATCACTACAGCTGTACAAGGAACAGCATAGGACAAATTGAGGTTAAGTTGCTGTACACAAACAACGTGTACAGCTGATCTCTCGGATAAGCACGCATGCAAATACGCATACCTGCGTAAACCTCACGACCAAGTATTTACCTGGAGCCGTAGACGGAGCGGCTGTCTATCACCGAAGTTGACGTCATCGAGGAGAGAGGGGCGACTCGACCCCAAGCAGCAATGCGGCGGTGAGTGAGTTTTGTACCTGAAACTCACACCGTACTAATTAGTTGAAGAAGCAAGAAGGAACGAATTACTAGTTACCTGGAAGGAAGTTATACCGCATCTCCGAGACGAATACAGCACCAGGTCACCATACACCATACAGCCGACTTGCACCGCTACAGCCTGAATACAGCGGTACTCGACTCGCTCGCGCGATGCGAGATCGAGGTGCCGCGCACGAGTACATACTGCGCAGGCGCGCGGTACGAACGCGGCTCTCGAGCATGCCGAGAGCCAGAACTCTACGGACGGTCAATCCGACGACAACCAATAGCTAGCGTGCGAATACGAGTGAGCAAAACGTGAGAGAGAGAGAGAGAGAGAGAGAGAGAGAGAGAGAGGTAGAGGTAGAGGTAGAGATTAGCAGCTTTCCGACCAAGTGTCCAGGATTCTCCACAAAGGTTGGTGTTTCATTACATCTCTCTGCTGACGGTACCGCCGTGTACCCTAGAATGTGCGTGCGAGCCTCCCGTTCCTTCCCGTCCTTCCCCTTCCTTCCATACATCGCATCCCGGTGTACCCGAAACCCGGCCACGTATTGGGCCGGCGGTTGTGTAGCCGGTTTATATTTATCTGCAACGATAACCCGCGTGTTATCGTTATTTCGTCGCGTATCAACGCGGCTGGCGCCCACCCATTAATTATTATATCTTTAGTAATAAGTATTTATTTTACTATTCATAAATTGCTGACCCTCATTAACCTGCACCCTGATCCCCAGTCCAGCGTTACAATATATATCTATATATATATATATATATATATGGGTGGTTCTCTGTGACATCGAAGATGAAAAAACTAAATATTGCTATAACTGTGGGAATATGTTTTAGAGGTATCCAGTAGTTCTCCTGAATTTTTTCAGATTTTTTCTGGGCCATTATTTTAAGTTACAGAGAGTCAAAGTTGACATTTTAGCACTTTTTTGCATTATATGCCCATTTTCATGAATTTTTAGCTCCCAGGGGATGCATTTTTCACTAAAAACATAAGTATGACTTTTTTTGTAAAATTTTCCGAACTTTTCATTAAAAATACTTTTAAAGACATAAATGTATGCTGTCACACTCTGGTAAGCCATTTAAACCTTAAATAGTGAAAATCAGCAATTCTGCTCCGGACTTTGGTAACCTAATACTGTCTACAGGATGTCTTTTTATAGTCAGAAACTGCCTAAAAATTTCCAGAGTGGGTCTAAAACATTAAGATCACTTATGGTCAAAATATCCGGGAAAAGTGCCCGAAATATTAGTAGAAATGTATATTTGTTGCCTTATAACGATGAATCTATTAGCATGATCATTGCAAAAAAATTTATGCACTTACCTTGGAGTGGAAGAAAAGTATCTTCACTTGTTTCAGTATCCATCTAATCCCCTGTAAGCTGCTAAAAATACAAATATTATTATAAAATTATAAAAAATTATTTTATATACATTTATAATGCTGGATTTTTAGTTTTACATCCCTTACAAGAATTATAATACTAATCTGAAGCATTACTATAAAAGTATCAACATTATTATTATTATTATTCAGCAATACATTGTTTAGATTTCACAAACTTGTCACTGGCACCTTATCATATTATTCATTATAATTATATATCCGATTTATTTATATATCTTTTGTATTAAATACGTATATTCAGTTATTGTAATAATGATGTTTATATATTTATAGTAATCCTTCAGATTAGTATTATAATTCTTGTAAGGGATGTAAAACTAAAAATCCAGCATTATAAATGTTTAAAAAATAATTTTTTATAATTTTATAATAATATTTGTATTTTTAGCAGCTTACAGGGGATAAGATGGATACTGAAACAAGTGGAGATACTTTTCTACCATTCCAAGGTAAGTGCATAAATTTTTTTGCAATGATCATGCTACTAGATTCATCGTTATAAGGTAACAAATATACATTTCTATTAATATTTCGGGCACTTTTCCCGGATATTTTGACCATAAGTGATCTTAATGATTTAGACCCACTCTGGAAATTTTTAGGCAGTTTCTGGCTATAAAAAGACATCTTTTAGACAGTATTAGGTTACCAGAGTCCGGAGCAGAATTGCTGATTTTCACTATTTAAGGTGTAAATGGCTTACAAGAGTGTGACAGCATACATTTATGTCTTTAAAAGTATTTTTAATGAAAAGTTCGGAAAATTTTACAAAAAAAGTCATACTTATGTTTTTAGTGAAAAATGCATCCCCTGGGAGCTAAAAATTCATGAAAATGGGCATATAATGCAAAAAAGTGCTAAAATGTCAACTTTGACTCTCTGTAACTTAAAAGAATGGCCCAGAAAAAATCTGAAAAAATTCAGGAGAACTACTGGATACCTCTAAAACATATTCCCACAGTTATAGCAATATTTATTTTTTTCATCTTCGATGTCACAGAGAACCACCCATATATATATATATATATTTAGGTAATTAAGATATATTTTTCTCGGCTCTCTATACACTTTTGTAATATTCTTAAAGGCAAACCTGATATTTTCTATCATTTCAAATACTGAACCAACCGCTTTATATTTACAATAATTATTGTTTCAAACTGTAATTCATTTATAATAATTTTTCTTTCGCTTGCATTTTATTCACAATATTTATTTTTTGATTGCAATTTATTGACAATAATTCATATTTTAAATTACATCAATTTTTTAATTTAAAGAGCATTTATTTATAATAATTCTTATTTTGATTATTAATTAATAATGTTTTCAATAAAATAATATTACGTATATTTAATTCAATAAATAAGATAATTTGTTAACGTGTTTGCCGTGCAATTGTTTGCATTCTCAATATTAAAATTGTTTATAAACTTATGTAATTTTATGCAATTGTTTATAAAATATTGTAATTTTGTGTATGTTTTGGTTCATTAAAAAGCTAGAAGAATCTCGTTATATATATTGATTTAAAAAGAAGAGATATAATTATAAAGTAAGAGATATAATGTTAACAAATTTCAATAAATTACGCATGAATAATATAAATAAAAAATATATTATTTTATAATCCCACATATCATGAATCTCTACTTTCAAAATAACTTAGCTCACTACTCCCGGAGACGTAAGGCTAGCCCGAGTCAAACAAGAGCGGAAGGAACGCAAATGGTTTATTAATCATTTGCCTTCTTGTAATATTTTTATAGTAGTTGGTGCAAGTCTGGACGAGACAAATACATGATATTATTGGAAGATTAGAAGCTTATATTCGCTTATGGTATAATGGCTGTTTGACAACTCTTGATGAGAATAAGATTGAGAGAGAGATTGAATGAATGAAAATTGTTTATTTGGTCTTATGGGGGTAGATACCCCACAGGCACTAAAGAAGTACAATAGGTTTTGAACTTTGACTAAATATTTCGTGCATGTATTTATTACAAAGCATGTATTAATTGGTGTCTCCACGCTAAATTGCATTACTAAATATTTCTTCGATTACTGCACAAAGCCCTCTTTTTAGCAACTTACTTACATATCGTTAAGAGGATAAGCCTAGGATAAAATTAAAAAAACTATATTCAATTTTATTACTTGTGATGCTGGTTTTGAATTATAATAAAAAAAGTTATTTAAATAAAATTAAACGGGCAGTCATCATCGTAAAATAATAATAGTGTAACCAATTACCCAATAATAGTTTATGTATCCTTATCTCCCGGTGAACTCACCCAGAGGAAGTCCCGTTGAATAAAAAATTATAGATCCGAATGTCTATTAAACCGCGATAACAAATATTAATACACTGAAAGAAAATGACGGTTTTTAATATTTTATTACGGGATCTAAGAATAGACCCGTGGCACCACTAACCACGAGAGAGAGAAAACATTGATGTTTAAATTAATTAAATAAATAATTTACTGGATAATAAACGCGCACTAATTCACTTAATAATGTCCCCACTAATAAATAAATCACTTATTATATTAGTAAATAAAATAACTCACCAAAAAGATGTAATAAAATCAATATAATTAAGGATCAAAGGATTTAGCGAAAATGATATTTTATTTCTATATAAATATCTGTATAGTTCCTACCTGAACTAATTGGATGATGAATAAATCAATTTGCTTTTTCTCCGTGTTCCTAATCAATTCCTCCTTAATATCAACCCAAACTTCCTATATAATACTATTGGCAACCTGTGACTCGTAGAAAATAGTAATAGAAACTTCTATGATCTATGATCGATAGATTCAGAATGGCGACGATCCGTTTTCAGAATCACGCCAGACTTCTTCCTCGATTTTCTATCTCCCTCAATCTCCTAATATCCCTATGTGTTCTCTTTCTCGTTACCTGCGAGGGATCCGGCAATTTTATATTTCTCCAACCCTTCCGCATCCGTCACAGGTGTAATAAAGCTACCCATATTTACCCCACTATAGATAAAAATGACAACTAATTTGCATAAGTTATCATTGCCCAACTGTTATTTCGACTTTCCGTATTTAAGGTAATTACTGTCATATAGCGTAATAAGCTGGTATATTTAACCATACGGAAGTCTTATCTCTAATAAAGTCATCTATTGATTGGTTCAATAGATCACTATATTATTCCCTAGTTAACAGTGCGAAATTCGAATATAAATTTAACTTCTTACTAATATACACGTATTCCCCCACTATCCGCGTTCCGAATTCCCTATACTATATGCGCGCGATCACCGTATCGATACGAGCGCGAACCATGTGTTCAGTGTGCGCGCGCTTGAATCTAGATCGATTCAAGATGAGGACAACTGAGCGCGGGCCGGCACGTAAACAACGTCCCTCGCTACCGTTCCCCCGGGTGTGCGCGACCCCCACCGTCGGAGATAGTACCCGGGTACTACCGCGGAGTGGTGCGCGAACGGAGTTGCGTGCACGCACTATCAGCGACTCCCCAGGCGAGGCACAGTGATCTTGCTCCATCACATACTTAATAATTTTTTTATAACAATTGAAAAAATTTAATAAAATGCAATACTAAAGAAAAATTACTATAAATGAATTACAGTTTGAAACAATAATTATTGTAAATAGAAAGCAGTTGGTTCAGTATATGAAATGATAGAAAATATGAGGTTTGCCTTTACGAATATTACAAAAGTGTATAGATAGCCGAAAAAAATATATCTTAAGTACCCAAATATATATTGTGACGGAAATCGTCACACAATCTATTCACGACGAATAGAATATTTAAAATCCTGTTAAATGTAAGTCGTCGGAGCCTTTGGTATGTCAAGGCCAACCGACGACATTTGTTTACAGAATCAAGTGTACAATTACGCGCGCAATAGTACGTAGCGATGAGAGCGCGAGAGTGTGTGTGTGTTCCCACTCTCATCCCTTTTTCGAAAATTAGGCGATTGCCTATTTAGTATGTCCCGATCCGCCGCTCGAGGCGGACAAACTTATCCGGTGTCGTGATTGATAGTTTTCCGGCTGAGAAAAGGCGCGTGAGGCGCAAAGCCGTCGATACCCGGATCGTCCTCGCGAGGTGAGCCGCGAGTGGTTTTGGTGTGTGTGTTAAGGACGGGAAGTGTTTCAGTGAGTGCGGACGCGGTTCGCGAGGCACTCGCCGCGGCACAGGGCCGCCTTCCACCACCGCAGCCGACGTCGTCCTCCGTTGCCCAGGAGGACGAAAAGGGACACGGATCGGCTGGGCCATCCACGGGGCGAATCCCGGTAAGTGTTTTCTATACTACCGCGCGTTCCCCCCATTACCCCGAGAGTGTATGTGTGTGTGAGACCTCGGGAGTGTATTCGGGTACGCCGGTACCCGAATAGCGGAAATCGGGGTCAAGTCAACCGCAGGCGAGGATCTCGATTCGGTTGGCTCCCGATGCTTCCGCCCGCGCGAAGTAACATTGTCGCGGCACGAGGCCTGGATGGCCAAATGTTAAATTAGAGAAAATAAATGCTTCTTTTATTTTTATTTTTAATTCTGTGTGCTTTTATTGTTCTCCCCGCTCCCGCCGACATCCTTTAATTTTTATAAATCGTGTCGAGGCAAGGAGGATTGCCCGAATCCTCCACACCGATCGTCCCAGCGAACTCGCGTTCCTGGCGACAGCCCGCAGTTCGAATAAATAAATAAATAATTGTGTGCGCGGTATTGGGCAACGCGACCCAACGGTTTTTATTAATTACATTAACTAATTAATTTAATCGGGTACGCGAATACCACGTCACAATATACATATTGTAACGGGGTGGGTAGTGGGGAAATGTAAGGCCCCCAGTTAGGACCAATCTGTCTAAACTTACCAACCTTAAGTGTACAGTCCCACGATGCGGCCGGGAATCACTTTGATTCCCGTTCAATGCCGTTAACAACGTCAAACACCTCGTTTGACTTTAGTACCGTGTGTTGGGCCCTATGCCCAAAATTGCCAACTAGTATAAACACCGGAGAGGGCGGTATTCGTGGGATAGGAGTGTGACCGGTAAAATACTATCAACAATCGATATTTTATGTTAATCGGCGAGAAAGATCGTCTCGCCAAGTCAAGTTAATAATAAACAATCACAAAAAAATAATAAATTAACTATGAACAATTCAAGGGGAGTCGTACTGATGACTACCCCGGAGGTCTGCGCGATAACAAATCGTTAACTCTTATTAACAGACGAGAAATCAGCAACCTATCCGGGAATGATCGGCTGCTTAACCTGATGGCTATACGTCACAGTGTGTGACGTATGTATCTCTGACGTAAAAGCTGCCTACGTCACGCGCGCCTTCTCTCTTGACGAGCTGTACTAGGTGCCTCGGGTTGGCGACCATAGTTCAGCATAGCCGGGCTCCATCCAGTAGAACTTTGCACCGCTGTGTTTAGTGCAAAGACTAACTCTGGCAGCTTGTCGTCCCAGTCGCTGTGCTTATCCTGGATATACGACGCCACCATTGTATTAAGAGTCCGATTGGCCCTCTCGACAGGATTGGCCTGTGCGTGATAAGGGGGTGTCATCGAATGATACACTCCCTTAGTTTCGAGGTATACATCTACGAGTTTATTTTTTAACTCGGTCCCGTTGTCCGAATGAAATACTTCCGGGGTGCCGAACCGGCTAATTACTCGTTCGTGAAGCTCGCGGACTATCGTCTTTGCATTAACTTTTCTTATGGGTATTGCTTCAATCCAGCCCGTGAATAAATCCTGGAATACTAGGATGTATTTCATTCATATTCTCATTATATTCTTGTGCCTTTCAAATGTCTTGGTGACTATGATGTTATCGAGGTAAGAAAAGGCATTAGGCTCCAGATCAGGACCAACAACTTGGTCAATCATGCGTTGGAAGGTCGCGCCAGCGTATGCCAATCCGGATGGCATTCGCTTAAACTGATCCCCGGGACTGTGAAAACCGTATAGGAACGCGATTCCTTCTGGAGAGGAATTTGATGGTACGCTGAGTTCATGTGCAGAGTACTAATATACCGACATCTTCTCAACTTGCGCAAGATATCCTGCATGAACCGGATAGGATAAGCGTCTGGTTTCGTTAGCGCATTAACTTTCCTAAATTCAATACAAAACGACGTGATCCGTTCTCCTTGCGTACTATCACCACGGTGCTTGACCAACCGCTATTCGAGGGTTCTATGATCTCTAAATCTAGCATTTCTCGGACTTGGGGGTGCATCTCCTCCTGGATCTTCTCAGACACCGGGTAATACTTCTGCTTTTTCGAGCGAGCAGATCCCACGACAATCGAATGTTCGATGAGTTGGGTTCGCCCGATACTGGGAGAAGTATTAGACAGCACTTTGCTTACGATCGCTCGCAGCTCTTCTCTTTCCGCCTCGGTTGCGTCCGCTATCCCAGCGGAAGAGAGGGTGGCCATACCTCCTATGCCAGCAACTTCGAGGTGGATCTGCAGCTTGCTGTTGAGGAACAGGCGGTCGCTATCCGGATCCAATATGACTCTGAATACTCGTACGAAGTTTACTCCTACGTAGCATTCGGCGTCAAGATTTGGTATGATCGCTACTCTTATTTTACGTGTTTAGTGACCAAAGATAAAAGATAAGATCACGTGACCGTTTAGCGGTTGGTAACTACCATCCGCCATCTTGACGCGTCCGGCCTTCGCCACAATGAGCTCCTTGCCCAATGCTGCGGCGATTTGCAGACCGCTGGGTCCCATCACGGTTGTGGAGGCTCCGGGGTTGTATATGGCTCTTATACGAAAGCCCTTAATCTCCACGAGAAGCCACCAACGACTCTCAACCTTTGGTTTATAAGATGAGGTTGGTCTGCTAACTCCTTGGGACCGTTCCTCCTTTTGAGGCCCATTTCCGCTGCTCTCTAGACCGTCCTTTCGGTCGGAGCGGGTCTGTCCCGAACTCACCTAGGACAGCGGGGACTCAAGCTCTTGGGTCGCGGTTTTCGTCCCGATTAACCGGTCCCTTTGGCGTTTCCCGAGCACACCGGACAGTACCTGCGGGAATAGCCGATTTTCCCGCAGCCACCGCAGGTAAGAGGCTTAGTCGGATCGAAAGTCGAGCCCATTCGGTTCTTCGGCTGTTCCTTTCCTTTTTCCTACGGTGGACTAGGACTCTTCTTCTCCTGCCGGTGTCCGGAACTCTTATTCGGGCCATTATGTCTGCCAAACCTCCTACTCTTCGGAGATCGGTTTGCCGGTGAGCCTTTCTTTGGAGAGCCAGACCTTGGGCTTCCTACGGGACTGTCGAGTCGTCGACGCCAATTGGGAGACGATGGGCCGCAGCGCAACCTCCAGCATTTTTGCGATGCGGTCGATGACGTCAGGCTCGCTTGGTTTGGCTGTGGTTACCTCAGCGGCCGCTACCTTAGCCTTTGGCGAACCCTTTTTCCGCTTCGGCTTATAGGTGGTGAACGATATACTTTCTCGCCTTCTATCGTCTGATCCGCTTCCGTGGCGAGGTCCAGCATTTGGTCGATTGAGCTCACTTCCGCTCTCTTGAACAGCCGTTGAAGCTGTGGCAGCATGTTGCGATACAAATGATCGAGCTGCTGTGCTTCAGTCGGCGTAGGGACGCATTATTGCGACAGAGCACGTCATATACTCCCTAACCGGTTTATCGGCACCTTCAGTCCGTGCGTTGGACTCGGCGATGATCCTCTGCTAGAAACGTTACCTCATTCCGTACCAACGTTTAGCCGAAGTCACGAAATCTTGCCAGGAGTGCCACTTGTGATTTTTATTCTGGTACCACGTGGCGGCAGTGTCTGTCAGAAGTTCTGAGAGTGACGGCAGTAACTCGTCTTCTGACAGGTTGGCCAGGATCCTGCAATCCTCGATCCTGGTTAGGAAGGCATCAATGCTCTGGCTCTTGTCGTCAGAGAACTTGACCTGCTACTTCCTAACAATACCGCCATCGTCCCGAGGTGTCCCATTCAACCTCGATGACATAGAGTAGCTGGGCGTCGAAAATGTCCGACTGTTGTTTGGCGAGCTGCGCGCTTGCGGAATCCCCTGGGATTCGCGCGCAATCCCCCTCTTCCAAGCTTTATCAGGTTTTGTCTGAGGGGCGCTTGTGCGTTGTTGCTCGCCATTTACTTGCGCCTCACTTATTTCGCTCATGTCAGGACCATGACACGTATATGTGTCCTGAAATTGCACATGGTGAGATTGGTTTGCATCGTCCAATCTCGTGCTGTGAGCGGTTTGAGTGCGTTCGGACATTAGCTTATCCACCTTCTTCTTAAGGTCATTAACTTTTTGGATAAGCTACGCCAAGGTCTGGGAGAACGATCGAGGGATTCTAAAAGTGTTTCCTTCGTCTGAGACCAATGACAACGCTCGTTCGTATTGTGGCTCTGAGTTGGTCGCGGCTGACGTCGTTTCGTCTAGCTCGACGTCATCGAAGTACTGCACCGTCCTGTGCAGGTTGTCCTTAACCGCAGCGTTCTCCCGCAGTACCAGATATATTTCCTTATCTGGACTAGGTTCATCAGACTCCTCGTCTTGATATTCACCTAGCATCTGCAGCCACCTATTTCTCCGTTGGAAACGGCTGCGAACGACTGTGGCTTCATCCGCCTCCTGGTTAAACTCCTGGGCCGAATAGTTTCCTAATAGCCACAGGTGGAGGCGCTCGGCTTTCCTATATACCGAGCCTGCCGATTTTAGGTTCAAGGTGTCCAGGTGTAATTCGATTTGCTCCCGGCTGAACGTCTCGATCCATGCATCAATCTGACTATCGACGTCTTTCTGCTGAGGAGCCATCTTCAGTTGTAGTGTCGTTTGTCCGTTTAACAATTTTTGCCTTGCTGGCTCGACGCACTATGTGTGTGCAAGGTTATGTGCTATCGAATATTTAACTTTGGCTTAATTGACAAATGTCCAATCCGCGTAACTGGGTTTTGCGTCTACCTAAGCTAACCGCTAAAGCACAAAATCGGATGCTAAAAGTAAGTCATGTCTTACTTTGACCAAGGAAGCACTAGAGAGTTTAAATGATTTTTAACAAATTTGATAATAAATGTTTCAATAAACTACTGCCTGGCTCTCACCTTGCGCTAACTTAACGGTACTATATAATAAATAATAAATAAATCAATAAACAAATTAATGAAATAATTAAAGTTACCGCGCGCTTGACCTCTTACAAAAATATAACCTATAATACAATTTGTAAAGGTCTGAGCCAGGTTATAAGCTTCCTGTTTTGTGCCAGCAAAAACCAGTTAAACCTTGCATACACTTACAAATAATTTATTTAGGCCGATTAAATGCCACCAGGTTATATCGCGCTGTATCGCGTCCTTTCATTCCTCTAGGTGGCGGTAGTTACTTGGTTCGGGCCAAACTATTCAATTTCCAAGTAACGGTGGTCGGTCTATCGATTCCCTTCGAAAACACACCAATTTTCCTATTAGTGCGACCTATTTCTAGTGGCGCCACCTATATTCGACCAGGAACCAATTTCCTGTGTCTACTACTAAGTGTTCGAGATGAGAAAAGTAAAGAAAAATTTTATTTGTTATAAAAATTTTTTTATTTGTTTATAACAATTGTGACGTGGTATTCGCGTACCCGATTCAATTAATTAATTAATGTAATTAATAAAAACCGTTGGGCCGCGTTGCCCAATACCGCGCACACAATTATTTATTTATTCATCCAAACTGCGGACTGTCGCCAGGAACGCGAGTTTGCTGAGACGATCGGTGTGGAGGATTCGGGCAATCCTCCTTGCCTCGACACGATTACTTTAAATTAGGAATGTCGGCAGGAGCGGGGAGAACAATAAATACTCAATTAAATTAAAATAAATAAAACCATTTATTTAATGTATTTAATTAACAATTGGCCATCCAGGCCGTGTGCCGCGACAATGTTACTTCGCGCGGGCGGAAGTAGCGGGAGTCAACCGGATCGAGACCCTCGCCTGCGGTTGACTGTTCCGATCTCCGCTATTCGGGTACCGGCGGACCCGAATACACTCCCGATGTACACACTCTCATACACTCGGGGGAAAGGGGGGAACGCACGGTAATATAAGCAAAACTTACCGGGATGCGCCCCGTGGAAGGCCCAGCCGATCCGTGTCCCTTTTGTCCTCCTGGGCAACGGAGGACCGACATCGGCTGCGGTGTTGGAAGGCGGCCCTGTGCTGCGGCGAGTGCCTCGCGAACCGCGTCCGCACTCACACACTGGCTTCCCGTCCTTATCACTCACACCAAAAACACTCGCGGCTCACCTCGCGAGGACGTTCCGGTTGTCGACGGCTTTGCGCCTCACGCGCCTTTTCTCAGCCGGAAAAACTATCTCGCTCGACACCGGATAATTTTTGTCCGCCTCGAGCGGCGGATCGGGACATACTAATTAGGCAATCGCCTAATTTTCGAAAAAGGGATGAGAGTGGGAAACACACACACACTCTCGCGCTCTCATCCCTACGTACTATTGCGCGCGTAATTGTACACTTGATTCTGTAAACAAATGTCGTCGGTTGGCCTTGGCATACCAAAGGCTCCGACGACTTACATTTAACAGGATTTTAAATATTCTATTCGTCGTGAATAGATTGTATGACGATTTCCGTCACACAATTCTATTTGTTAGTAAACAAATCCCGCCTCGTGGGGGAACGAAAGAGTACCGAAATATACTTCACAATTTCGAAACGCGACTGCTGCCCTCGTTATTGTTCGCGAGTTATCCAATTGTTAATTAACAATATTATTAACACTCGAACAACTATATCGTGTTTGTTGATTTTTCCAACGTCCTATATCTCAAATCCACACGAATTGGGCGCTAGTTGTAACGGGGTGGGTACTGGGGAAATGTAAGGCCCCCGCTTAGGCCCAATCTGTCCCAACTTACCAACCTTAAGTGTACAATCCCACGATGCATTAATCACCCACGATGCGTTGATCAATCAATCAATCACTCCAACGGTCGGGAAGGCTGTCGACTCCTGTTTTCCTTCTTTCCCTTACTGTGGGACGTGCTGCTCTGCACGCCGACGTGGAGGTTAGTGGGGAAAAGTGTCTCACACCCACACACAAAACGCACCAGTCCTTCAGTTCTTTTTCTCAAATAAAAAAGAATTCACACTGGCTGCAAAACACGTTGTTTACACCGTGCTCTATACTCTTTTCGGTTACTCACCTGATCGGTAACTCGCTTGCCGTTATAATATATTGTAACGTGGTATTTCGTCCTAATACCAGTTTCAATATTTATTTATTAATTTAATACAGGGACGACGGCCCCGAAGAACGCGTCTTTGTCGTCGCGGTGGGTTAATATGTTAACCCGTCGGGACACCGAAGCGGAGATAGGACGATCTCCTACCTACCGACACACGTGGCGGGAAAATCGGGAATCGGAATAATGATTGCGCGTAAATTTATAATCAAAATAATAGCGCGACCGTTATATTAAAATAAAATAAATAAGTATTTATTTAATAATTTACACGGAGGTGCCAAACAATAATTAAAGGGACATTCTGCCGGTCGCGTGGTATATACGCGGCAAGCAGGGGCTGCTCCCGTGCTCGCCCCGCGCAACACCTAATCGGTTTCGGTAGCACCGGTGTGTTACCGAACAAACATTCATGCAGACACACTCAACACTCTCTAATGTATACCGACCAATGTCGGGTACTTACCGGGCTGGTTTGTCCATTGGCCCTGGTTGCGTCGGCGCCCCGACGTCTACTGGCCGGTGAAGTTGGCCCGGCTTCCTGTCGCCCTCGATGGTGGTCTGCAGGTGCGGCCTGATGCCGCGGCGATTCGCCTACCTCGGGGAACACTCAACCCGAGGTATCTGGTCCTTCGCACTGGACTTACACGAACTCACGAACCCTCGGTATTTCCCGTGGCGCGCGAAACTAAACGTGACGATGTGTAAAAGAAGATGCTGTCGCGGTCAAGACCGGCAGCATAAAAAGCTTTTCGGGAATTGTCGTATTCCCGAAAAGTACCTAACACACACACACACAATAACAAATGTATATACGGATGCTCGCATACATCCTCGGTCGTCGACATAAACACGCGTGTTTCGTGGCCTTGAAGAGGCAACGCACGAAACAATAACAACGTGCGAGATTTTAAGATATAATATTTTACATACATACGAAATAATATAATACACTAAGTATTATTTATTTCATTGCAACGACGTCTCGTTGCAAAGCCCCCCACTAAACTCCACATTAACTTCCTGATGTGAGAGTTGAAAAGAGGGCAATGAAATAAATAATGACACGCACGCAATCGAATTCCTCGCTTAGACGAGCTAGGGTCGAGGAGTGGTGAGGTTCTTCTCCAGGGTGATCATCACCAGTCGCATGACGACGTCTCTCGCTGCGGGATTGGCTCCTGCTACCGCTTCCAACAACAAGTGACACTCCCGAAGAAGGTCAGCATCGTTGTTGGGTTGTCTCGAAGGCCCGGTGATGACGTTGCTGCTCATCCCCGACGTTATGTCCATCCTGGTCGGAACGGAGGGCGGTTCGATCAATGGAATCGGTGGTGCAGGGTACGGGGTCAGTAACGATAATGCAGCTGGATAGCCGACTTGCCGGAACGCGTTGTTGAGACCTGCCTGCACCTCATCCAAGGGTCCAGAGTTTGGTACTCCCAAACCTTGCGCCAGGCGAGGCAAGAACGTCTCATGCGGTGGTACGTCCTTGATCCGCTCGACGTGGACTGGCTGAGCTACGCTCTCTTCTCGTCCACGGGTCTTGTCCTCTTCGGCCGCTTGCTGGCCAGATATCGTTGGAGGAGGCGGTGTAGGAGGACGGGTCAGGGAGTCCTGGTATTTCCTACGGCGTCGATCGACCAGCCTTTGAGCATGCTTGCCCAAGGCGCGTCGCACCTCCTGAATCGGCCCGGTATGGTGCAGACCGAATTCTGTCGCCTGCCGGCGGTCTGCCTCCTCGATTCGTCGAGCAATGACTCCGGAAGCAAAGGATGGTTGGTTTTCCTGAGGCTGTGCGTCCACAATACCCACCGAAGTTGCTCGGACCGATGTGACGGTGGTCTCTTTCACCCGCCGCTTCTTCGCTTTACTGCGGCTCCCTCTCTGTCTAGCCCTCTTGGACACGGACTTCTCCTGTGTCCCAGACGTTGAAGGTTGGGGTGCCG
Source organism: Theocolax elegans (assembly GCA_026168455.1). Taxonomy (NCBI): domain Eukaryota; kingdom Metazoa; phylum Arthropoda; class Insecta; order Hymenoptera; family Cerocephalidae; genus Theocolax; species Theocolax elegans. Next base: position 20,830,759 of record CM047429.1, on the reverse strand, counting down.
CTGTTGTATACCCGCTCTAATTTTTCGTGGCGAGTCGATCATCGCTGGCCTAGTATTTTCTCCTTGGCGGAACGTATCTCTTTAAATCGGATACGTGTACTTCAGACCTTTTCCGTCCAGACTCCTCAAGTCTTAAGACTACTGGTGATAGTATCCCCTTGACTTCGAAGGGTCCGTCGTACTTAGGCGCCTATTTGGCCGAAATACCTTTGGCCCCGTGCGATAACGTTCTACACTTCCTAAATCGCCTACTTGGAAGGATGCCACGCGTCTATTTTTGTTATAGACTTTCTACTGATGTCTCTGCTCTTCATCTATGTGTTTCCGCACTAGATCTCGAAGGGCATCGAAACGTTTGAGTCGATCCAACCACATTTCGGAGTCGATAGGAATTTTAAATTCCCTCTTCTCAACCTCTCTGCGCACACTCTTTACAGGTTGAGGATGACACCCAAAACTGAGGAAAGCTGGGGAAACCTTCGTACTTGATTGCGTTGCTGTATTAATAGCATGACGGAATTCATGTAGATGTTCATCCCATCTACGATGATAAGAATCCACAAAGGCCGCGATCATCGTCTTTAATGTCCTATTTGTACGCTCGACGGGGTTGACTTGTAGTCGGTAAGGAGGAGTCGTGATCTGTTTTATCCCGTAATCTTTTTTTTTCCTTTATTAGGCTTTTTAAATCTTTTGTAAGATTTATTTCGGCCTTGCTAAGATACAAAAAAAACAATTTTTACATTTTTCGATTGGTTTAGATACAATATTTACTCAACAACTATTTTGACATTTTTTTTTACAATTGTATATCGCAGTCTTTTAGAAATGAATTGACATAGTGACAGGCAACTACGTTTGGTTTGCTACAATTGATTCTATGTTATGAGGGGGATAAATGTTCAAAGTGGAAAGGTTTTTTATTTATTTTTTTTTTTTATTATTTTAACGTCGCTCTTTTTATGCTCCCAAATCGGTGCTAATCAGCGACGGAGGTCATACGATGTCTTGGTGAAGAAAGCGCTTGTTGAAAATACATTCGCCAGTGGTGCTTGTATCAATCGGCCGGGGCCGGGAATCGAACCTGGGACCTCCAGATTACGAGCCCGACGCCCTACCGACCGAGCCATCGCAGGCGTCAAAGGTTTTTTATTAATTTACATCTTTGTTTATTATATAGCTCGCATTGCTATAGTACATAATTGATTTCTTCGCTTTCTTTTTCACATTTACATTTTGCATTTTTAGTTATGTTAATTCTAGCAAGCGATGCCTTTAGATTGTAATGATTTGCTCTTATTCTGTTTATGACTACGACGAGCTGTCTTGGTATATTCTTATTATCAAACCACGGTTTGCTTGATGTTTTGAAGTATAATTCAAAGTATAGTTTGCCTGTCAGTGAGCTTTGCTCTTTAATTATATTATTGGTATTTGTTTGTGCTTTATTTTTTATATCGCTGATAATATCAGTAAAGGGTATATTGATTATTTCTATGTTTTGATAGTGGGTGGCTTGTTTAGCGAGAATATCAGCGTGTTCATTACCATTTATTCCTTGATGGAAAGGGATCCAACATAATTTTATTATTGCGTTGTTATTTTGGTGAAACTTAACGTATTTTTTCTTAATTTCTAGTATAATATTATTAATTTTAATGTTTATTTTATTTGTTTGAAGAGTTTGAAGAATGCTTAATGAATCCGTGTAGATGTCAACATTATTATTTTTATATTTTAAGGCTATATCAAGTGCATCTCTTAAAGCAACGCATTCGGCGGTAAAGATTGAGGCTTTATTATTTAATCGTCGTTGTATAATGGACTGTGTTTCGGGGCATACGATAAGATCCTACTCCGTCTTGATATTTGCTACCATCTGTAAAAATGGCTATTGATTTTTTTTCTTTAAGATGCTTTTCGAATATTCTTGAACTATTTAATTTGTTTGTAATCGAATTTCCTAGTTCTGTGTCAAAAGGTATGGAATAGATAATTGTATTGAATTTGTGGCACTAGATGTTGAAGTTTCGTGAAGAGAAAATTAATGTTTGGAATTCTTTTATTGTTATTAAGCAATCGTTTAGTAGACTTTTTTGATGATTTAATATATTTGTAGTTTTATTGATTATTTTTAATATGTTTATGTTTGTAGGGCATGAGGAGTTTGATATAACTTTTATAAGGAAGGAGCATCCTAATTGTTTGGCACGTTCTTTTATAAGTGTTAGTTTACTGTCAGCTATTAATATGTTTTTCGGAGTGCTTACACGGTAACCTAGTGAAGCACTGATGGCATCATATTGGATATTTTCAAGCTTTTTTTGCAAAGTTTTTTGTTTAGGGTAGTAGATGAAGCTTCCGTAATCGATTAGAGATCATATATAGCTTTTATATAGTGAAAGTAAAGTCATGGGGTCAGTTCCCCATTTAGTTCCGCAAAGAAATTTAATGATATTTAGGGCTTTTGTGCCTTTTGTTATTATTTCTTTAACTTGAGTTAAAAATGTAAGCTGATAGTCGAATGTGATTCCTAGAAATCAAGCGGATGCACAAGATTCGATTAAGCAATCTTTTACTTTTATTTTAATTTTTCCAGGTTTAATTCTTTTATTGTTAAAATGCACTATTTTTGTCTTATTGGGAGCTAATTCGAGGCCTAAGTTTGAAAGATTTTGGTTTATTACTTTTATAGTTTTTTCTATGCAGTTTATGCATCTGGATGTTTTTTTACAACTAGTATATATCGCAATATCATCTGCGAACTGGAAGATATGTACAGATAGTGGTAAATCTTTTGTTATGTTATTTACATACAGTAAATATAGTAACGCGCTCAATACATCTCCTTGTAAAACGCCCTTGTACACTGTTCGTCTCACATTTCTGAGTGTATGTATCTCTCGTGGAGCATAAATTTAATAAAAAGTACAAAGTTCATTGGGCATCCAATTTGCGCTAGTTTTGTTAGTAACAGATCCACGCATACATTATCATATGCGCCTTGAACATCCAAAAATGTGGCTATTACTTCGGCTTTGTTGTGAAACGATTCGTTAATTAAGAGTGCAAGTTGTGTTATGTTATTTAAACATGATCTGCCTTTTCGAAAACCATTTTGGTTTGTGGGTAAGAGATTATTTACTTCGATCCACCATTGCAGGCGATATTTTATTATTGTTTCGAAAAGCTTACATGTATTAGAGGTTAATGCGATTGATCGTAAACTATGCCCGTCTGTTTTAGTTATAAGATGGATAAAAGAGTGTTTTCATTCTTTGGGATACTTGTTATTAAGATACATTTCATTAAAAATGTCTAATAAAATTAATTTAATTTTAATAGGTAGTGCTTTGAGTATGCCGTAGTCGATGCCATCGATACCAGGCGATGACTTTGAGTCTTTATTTTCTAGCGCGATATTAAATTCTTCAAAACTGAAGGGTGCATTTAAAAATTCATTTTCTTGGCAGGTGGGTGTGAAATTGGGATCAGTTTCCGCCTATGGAGGGGTGATTTTGGAGAAGGTGATTTTCGCGTTTTCTTGTGATTGAAGATGTTGTAATGTTGATGTATTTTATAGTTTGGTCCATTTATTTTTTAAAATCAGACACTTATCCCATACATAGCTCGGGTTTGTACGAAAATTTATGGTTTCTGAAAATTTGACAAAATTTTCTTTTTTTTTCCTTATTTCTCGTTTGAAAAGGGTGCAGGTTTTTTATATTCTACTAAATCTTCGAGTTTTAAGGTGAATTGCCATTTTTTAAATGTTGCTCGCCTTTTCCTTTTGATTTTATCTAATTCTAAATCCCACCATGGAACCGGATTTCCTTTTTATTTAATGTATTTTTTTTTCTTTTACGTGTAGCAAATGTAATCGCTTCTGTTATTATTTTCATTAGAAAATTGTACATCTCATTAGCTTTTAGATTATTATATTCGTAGGTTAGTAGTTTGCTATAATCATTTTGTATTTTTATATTAAATTTTTGCCAATTGGTGTTTTTTGTTTTAAGTTTGAATGTTTTTTTGACATATATGTTTTTTTCCACATTGAAATCAATAAATATTGGAAAATGGTCCGAACTCCAGATTTCGTCGAGAGTATTAACTTTGATTTTGTCGCAAATATTAAGTGTTGATAACACGAGATCAATGTTCGATTTTTTGTTTCGGTAAGAATCTACATGTATATATGTGTTTTGGTTGTGGATGTACCAATCGTGTTTGTTTATAGAATTAAAAAATTTATATCCGTTAGCATCTGTATAATTGCAATTTCATAATGTATTATGTGCGTTAAAATCGCCGAGAAATAAGGTGTGATTATTTTTATTAACATTCATTACGATATTATTCCATTGTTCTTGGGTTAATGTTTTACCTGGAGTTCTGTAACAAACGATTATATCTAAGGGTGGGGTAATATTGTTTATATGTATACCTCCTATCTCTACAGAATTGTCGGGTGTTTTTAATTCAATTATTTCAAAAAATGCTAAGTTTTTGCGAATTAAGATGATTAAACCTCCTCCTCTTGATTCTTCTCTATCCTTTCTATAGGTTGTAAAGCCTGGTATTTGAACTTGAAATTTTGGGTTCAGCCACGTTTCTACACACACGCATATATCAACGTTTTGAAGTTCTTTTTGTAGTTCAATTTGTTTTGGTACGAAACTGCGAATGTTCCAATATAAGATTTTTAAATTCTTTGTATATGTTTTTGGTTTATTATTACACATGAATGTTTATTTTAAAAAAAAATTAGTTGTTATTGTTCTTCTGAGGATGAATCAACAGGATTATAACCTGTCTCTTTGTTGTCTAGTTTTTGCAGAATTCTGGAGAATTTATGTTTTAATTTTGTCTCCTCGATAAGATTGTAAATGCTTCTCAGCATTTCTATTATTGATTGAGTTGTTATTGATAATTCCTGGGCAATGGCCTTTATGTTAGTTTTGCCAAACGAATTGTGAAGAAATAGTGCTAGTTTTTCAAAATTTAATATTGGTTGTATATTATTTGTATTGAAATGATCGATGGCTGGTTTCAATTGCTTAATTATATCGTCTACGGGAGTTACCGTTTGTTTTGTTCTCTTACTTGGAATTTTAAATCCCTCTTTATTAGAGTCGGTGGTTAGATTGATTGTTGTTGGATTTTGTTTATTTATATCGTTGGCGATGTCATTTTCTTTTAACGAGGAAGTGTCGCTTGGAACAGATAGTGATTTGTCTGGGTTTCTCTTCCTGTTGTTACTTGAAGGAATGTGTATTAAACTGGTTTCTATATCTTGGTTTGAAGACGGTTTATTATTGTTTACTTTTGTTGTATGGCTTGTATGGTCTTGTGAAAGCTTAGTATTTTCTTCTTGCGTTTGTGTTAAAGAGGTAGTTGCTTTTTGGCTGTCATCTTCTCTAATATTTTGACAATATTTTGCGGTATGACCTTCTTCTTTACATAGAAACAAGAAATTTTATTACAAGAGAAGTAGATCCAGTATGAAATTTCTTCGTGTTCTAGTTGTACGGCTTGTGGAATTTTATTAATGTTTGTTGGGTCTACGTATACTTGTCTTCTGTGACTGAGCGAATGGGTATATCCGATGTCGTTTAATCCTGTTTTTAGTTTGGTTATCTTGGATTTAGGTGTAACTTTAATTTGTTAATATAGCTTTAGTTTGTTAATATAGCTTCTTTTGCTGCATTAGGTATAGCGGAGTGTACATTGGATATGAGTACTCTTTTCGATGGATTATTTAGGTGTCTAATTGACAATGTGTTTCCATTTATTATAACTTGTTTGTGTATATATCCTAGTTCTTCGGCTTTTGTTTCGGAATTTAAATAAATACATATTCTGTTCTGAGAGATTCTTGAAATTGATATCATGTTTGATGGTCCTATAATTTGTCCAATGACCAGTGCATATTCTCGAATGGTAATACCTTCAATGGAATTTATTACAATAGGTTGGCTTCTCGATGGGCAGACTTTGGTTTGAGCAGCTGCTGCATATGATGTTTTGGTGTTTTTATTTTGTTGTGCATTTTGATCTGTTGTTGAAGAATGAGCGTCCCTGCTACCAGAAACACTCATTTTGTAAATTTTCTTTTTTGGGGGAAAGGTTTCCCCAGAGTTAAAGCGTAACACTGATTTATTCACTGTTTACTCGCGATGTCAGGAATTTTCTGTTGTCACTTTAAATAGGTCCGGACGCTCCTGTATACATACACGTGTTATCGCGATGAAGGTGCGATTAAGACTGAATATCCCGTAATCCTCAAGCATCTGTGTCAACTTATTATTGACGAACTCTGTACCATTATCCGTAAGGAAGTAATCAGGAGTCTCCCAACCAAACAGTATGAGTTCCTCGAATGATTTCGCGACCGACTTACCGGTAGCAGCTCGTAACGGTTTTAATTCAACTCACTTCGTGAACAAATCTTGTAAGACCAGTATATATTTGTATTGGTTCTTACTACGAGGCAGTTCCGTTATATCCGCTACAACCACAGCCCACGGTCTCACAACATTACGTTTGTCCATCAAACCTTGAGGGCCCGCCTGTGAGACTTTATATCGTTGGCAGTCTATACACTGCACAACGAATTGCATGACATCATGGTAGATACCTGGCCAATAATAGTCCCGTGCCACTCAGTCATAGGTCTTTACCACTCCTAAATGACCACACGATGGAGGGCAATGCGGAGCCTCTAGTACGCGCGTCCTATGTTCACTGGGCAAAACTAATCTCCATCCCTCCTCTTGACCCGTGATTGGATCCAGCAGCTTATCGATCGTGAATCAATAGAGCATTTCATCCTCAATTTTCCAATACGGAAACTTTTGAGGACTGGACCTCACATAACCTAATCTGGCGATGTACCATGGGTCGGTAATCACGTCAAAGGAGGCTATTTCGACTTCGTCCGAGTCCAGGTTAACAGCGCGAGAGAGTGCGTCGGGAACATAGTGTAGTGCACCTTTCTTGTGCACAATCTCGAAGTCCCACTGTTGCATCTCAAGCACCCAGCGCGCTAGTCTGCCGGTGGGCTCTTTAAGAGTTTTCAGCCATTTGAGCGCGCTGTGGTCCGTCACAGCATTAAAACGATACGCTTCAATATATGGCCGAAGTTTCTTAATTGCCCAGATTAAGGCTAGACACTCTTTCTCCGTCGTTATGTAATAATGCTCTGCCTTGTTCAACACTCGGCTGACGTAAACGATCGGATGCTCGAAACCATCTTCATCTTCTTGGGTTAACACAGCCCCAATAGCGTAATCACTCGCGTCACTCTGGACCGAAAAAGGCTTAGAGAAGTCTGGTCGAGCAAGTACTGGCGCGCCGGCTAGAGCTAACCTGAGTTCACGGAACGCCGCGTCCTGCTCTGGTCCCCACTCCCATGGCTGGTCCTTACGGAGTGATATCACGAGATCTTAAATCTGACTCTCGATTTATAAAACGAGAATACCAACCGACCATGCCAAGGAAGGAACGAAGTTGTTTAACATTTCTTGGGGTCGGATAATTTAGGACAGGAGCCACTCGATCCACATCGGGACGAAGTCCGTCACTATCCAGGCGGTAACCAAGGAAGGTAACGCTTGAGCAACAGAACTGACACTTCTCTCTGTTCAATTCTAGCCCTGCATCTACTAGTGTCCTTAGAACCATTTCCAACCATTTTAAATGTTCGTCGAAGGTTTCGGTTATAACGATTAGATCGTCCAGGTAACCAAAAACATGAGGTTCAACTTCGGGACCAAATAGAGCATCGATCAACCGTGCAAATGTCATGGGTGCATTAATCAGTCCGAACGGCATCCGTGTGAACTGCCACAACCCAGACCCAGGCACAGCGAAGGCGGTATAATTTCGACTAATTTCTGACATTAACACTTGGAAATATGCCTTCTTAACATCGATCTTAGAGATAAATTTGGCATTGCGTAACTTATCCAGAATCGAATCCATATTCGGTATTGGATATGAGTCACGTTTTGTTACCGCATTAAAATCTCGGAAGTCTATGCAAAAACGATAGCTACCTTCATCTTTACGAACTATTACTGGAGCGGCAGACCACTCACTTGCACTCGGTTCAATTATTCCTCTCTCAAACATTTTCCTGACTTCTTGCTGGGCGAATTCGAGGACTTTAGGTGACATACGTCTTGGTTTGTGACGTACTGGTCGTGCACCTGGCTCTACTTCCACGTGATGTTTGATCAACGTAGTAAAACCGTGCACATCACCTGGTGGTGGTAATAAGTTCTCTACTAACTTTCTTACTCTCTCTCGCTGGTCATCGTTAATCTCAATGATACCTGCACACTCTGCGAGAATCCTTGTGTCTCCGTCTCGGATTTCATTCTTGACAAAAGCCTGCCATTTTTCGGCGCCAACGCGCCAGAGAGCATCGCCAATTTTAAACTCGATGTTCCAATAATGGAGGAAGTCCATACCGAGAATCATCGAGTGTTCCATACTCTCGACTATTCTCAGTTGGATGTTGCCATCTAATCCCTCAATTCCAAATAGAACATCTAACAAACCTAGGGCTTTCAGTGCCGATCCTGCGACACCTCGCACGACTACCTTGACCGGTTTCCACTTATCCCTGTAGCATTCCGCTACGTCAACGCGTATAAGTGAAACCATTGCTCCTGGGTCGAACAATGCTTTAAAGTCTATGTTCAATTCTAGCCCTGCATCTACTAGTGTCCTTAGAACCATTTCCAACCATTTTAAATGTTCCTCGAAAGTTTCGGTTATAACGATTAGATCGTCCAGGTAACCAAAAACATGAGGTTCAACTTCGGGACCAAATAGAGCATCGATCAACCGTGCAAATGTCATGGGTGCATTCATCAGTCCGAACGGCATCCGTGTGAACTGCCACAACCCAGACCCAGGCACAGCGAAGGCGGTATAATTTCGACTAATTTCTGACATTAACACTTGGAAATATGCCTTCTTAAGATCGATCTTAGAGATGAATTTGGCATTGTAACTTATCCAGAATCGAATCCATATTCGGTATTGGATATGAGTCACGTTTTGTTACCGCATTCAAATCTCGGAAGTCTATGCAAAAACGATAGCTACCTTCGTCTTTGCGGACTATCACTGGAGCGGCAGACCATTCACTTGCACTCGGTTCAATTATTCCTCTCTCAAACATTTTCTGACTCCTGCGACACCTCGCACGACTACCTTGACCGGTTTCCACTTATCCCTGTAGCATTCCGCTACGTCAACGCGTATAAGTGAAACCATTGCTCCTGGGTCGAACAATGCTTTAAAGTCCTTGCCACCAAGTGTTACCGTGAAAAACAAATGGTTTTCGGATTGCACTCCCGCAACCATGTCTTCGGCTTGACTGCCAAGTAGAGCTGGAGGCGAACTTATCTCTCTGGACGACTTCGGGGCGGCTCCTGCCCCCCCCCCTGAACTGTTCTAATCGGCAACGATTTTGAACTATTCACCACCTGATCAAGAGACAGTAATTTTACTCTCATTAGACTATATTAAACACTTTTCTTTGATCGTAGGTTGGGGTGACAATGAGTAACGAGTATCATCGTTCTCACTGGTGGGGTTACAAAGGTTTAGAGTTTTTCTCTCATTCTCTATTTCCTTGAGTAACCGTTTGTTTAGGTTAAACACTTGCCTACGGAGTACTTCAGACCAGAAAGACTCTATGTCAGGAAGTTCAAAATCTGCTTTGCTCGATGCTTCGAACGTTGGAGTTAACTTGTAAGGGGTCTCAGCCTTAACCATAGGTAATTCAGCAGATTTCGGCAAATTCAGATGTTCAGAGGTATTCTCTCTTACCTTCTGAACGTTTGTTTGCTCTCCGTTTAGCAGTTCAGCAAAGTCAGTGAGGTGTTTGTCCTTCTTAACAAACAACCTCGTGGGTTCACCAACCCGTATTACTTGCCCCCTAGATCTCACGCTCTTTTAATTGCGTGCAGGGCCCGGGGGGCGATTGTGGTACCCTGCTGCTAGGTTTCCCAGATATTGCCGTACATGCTCACACTTTGGACATTATCTAGGGTTACCTCATTCTCCCCACCAATCTCTACGTCGGCGTGCGGAGCAGCACGCCCTACAGGAAGGGGAATTAAAAAGCGAGAAGTTTGCAGCCTTCCCGGCAGTTGGAGTGAGAGAGAGAGAGAGAAATCATCACGAGAACTAGCTCTCTCTATTGCCCAGTCTTTGCCCGCCGAGACGAAATAGTCAGATACGCGGTAAGTGGTGCACCACATTTAGACCCGCGTGTCTACTTCATATTTTGTACCCCGATTTTCCTGGTACGGTCCGGGTGAGGAAGCGTTCCTTTTTTCCCCCTCTCGTGACAAATCCCGCCCGGGTAGACAGGTCGGTGGTTCGCGGGAGCTACTTCACGAGAGAAGGCGCGCGTGACGTAGGAAGCTTCTACGTCAGAGATATATACGTCACACGGTGTGATTTAATTTTTCTTTTAATATAATATATTTGAAATTTAATAGATTCAAAAAGGATCGGGATTCCTGGGTGAATACGGGATATCAAAATGATACGAATCAAAAGATAAAATGAAATTCAAATTTATTCACTAGTTCGTATTACAAACAATAGTTACGTCGCGAACGCGCGAAATGGTACAATTGTTCGGGCGGCCTGGGCGCAATCGGGGGGGGGGGGGGGGGGGTCATAACCCGGACGCAGGATCGCGGCGCGAAGAGAGTACGCGAGAATTATTCGAACACGTTATCCTCGTCGAGAGGAAGGAGCTCTAACCTTGTATCCGTGGTAGTCAACCTCCTCACGTCTCGAATGTGGTACCACGCAGTCGTCGGCGACGTAACTCTAGTGTCTCCGAGGACCTTCCGGCTCGACGGCTTACACGAGAATGTTTCTCACCGATTCTCTCTCGTTCCCCCTCCCTTCCGTATTCCGCGCGGTCTTACCCGACGGCCGTACGGGCCTCGCGACGTAGAACCATGACGAGTGGCTCGCGCTATCGTCACTCGTCACAAATGATCTTTATCTTTAATTATATTAAAATTTTGTTTCCGTCCGTCCGTCCGTCCGTCCGTCCGTCCGACCGTCCGACCGTCCGTCCGACTGTCCGAGAGCGAGAGAGCGAGAGAGCGAACGAGAGAGAGAGATAGCGAGAGAACGAGCGAGCGAGAGAGAGAGAACGAGCGAGCGAGAGAGAGAGAGAGAGAACGAGCGAGCGAGAGAGAGATTGATTGATTGATAAAATTTATTTGGCCTTGGGGTTGAGACCCCGTAGGCACTAAAAATAAAATACAGTCTGATTTGTTATACCATATAAACTATATATAACCATATAAACATATATATAAAAAGAGAGAGAACGACCGAGAGAGAGAGAGAGAGAGAGAGAGAGAACGATTGATTGATTGATTGATAATTTTATTGGGTAAAATGGGGTTAAACCCCGTATACACTGTAGCAAATCAGTCGTAGATTATACTATATAATATAATGTGATATATAATGTAGCAGCGATATAAAGCAAATTTTATTATAACAAGTTTGTGAAATCTAAACAATGTATTGCTGAATAATAATAATAATAATGTTGATACTTTTATAGTAATCCTTCAGATTAGTATTATAATTCTTGTAAGGGATGTAAAACTAAAAATCCAGCATTATAAATGTTTAAAAAATAATTTTTTATAATTTTATAATAATATTTGTATTTTTAGCAGCTTACAGGGGATTAGATGGATACTGAAACAAGTGAAGATACTTTTCTACCACTCCAAGGTAAGTGCACAAATTTTTTTGCAATGATCATGCTACTAGTTTCATCGTTATAAGGCAACAAATATACATTTCTACTAATATTTCGGGCACTTTTCCCGGATATTTTGACCATAAGTGATCTTAATAATTTAGACCCACTCTGGAAATTTTTAGGCAGTTTCTGACTATAAAAAGACATCTTTTAGACAGTATTAGGTTACCAGAGTCAGGAGCAGAATTGCTGATTTTCACTATTTAAGGTTTAAATGGCTTACAAGAGTGTGACAGCATACATTTATGTCTTTAAAAGTATTTTTAATGAAAAGTTCGGAAAATTTTACAAAAAAAGTCATACTTATGTTTTTAGTGAAAAATGCATCCCCTGCGAGCTAAAAATTCATGAAAATGGGCATATAATGCAAAAAAGTGCTAAAATGTCAACTTTGACTCTCTGTAACTTAAAATTATAGCCCAGAAAAAATCTGAAAAAATTCAGGATAACTACTGGATACCTCTAAAACATATTCCCACAGTTATAGCAATATTTATTTTTTTCATCTTCGATGTCACAGAGAACCACCCATATATATATATATATATATGTATATATATAAAATTAATATTCAAATATTTCTGAATAAACTACATTTTTTGTATAAATGTTTGCGTTTTCACTGAGGATAAGTTTTTTATTTCTATATTTTATTATATTATCATTTTTATTAATAGATTTATTATCTATAAATACTTTTAAATTATCCTTTGATGTTGTTCTTGATAAAGCTACGTATAATTGACCATGACTAAAAACAGGAGTATTTAAATATAAACCAACTTTGTCAAAGGATTGACCTTGAGCTTTGTTTATAGTCATACCAAAGCTAAGTCTTATTGGAAATTGTCTTCTTATCATATGAAACAGAATTTCTTCTGATGATGGATATAAATCAATACGTGGTAATAATATTATCTTGCCATCATTTTTACCCGTAATTATTTCTACTGTTATAACATACTGTTTCATATCCTTGATTATCATTCTTGTTCCATTGCATAGTCCACCATTGATATCTAAATTTCGCAAACAACTAACTATTGCACCCTTTTTTAATATTAATTTATGTGGATGTAGTCCATTGGGTGTTAATGAATTTAAAAATTCTGTTGGGATTGATTCTTGTAATGTATCATTATCATCATACTTTCTACTCTATCATCACTATAAAATGTATAACTACATCCATCAATTTTTTCTACTGTATCTTCATTAAGTTTTAATACATTAGAATTTAAAGGCGATAATATTACTTTATTTTTTAAAGTTGGATCATTAGGATATATCTTATCTCCAAAGATTTCTGTTATTAAATTGTTATCACAAATGAATTGTGTTGGTATTTCTTTGACATTGTTTTTTAATTCATATTTTGTTAAATTTTTATTTTCTCCTATATCAAGTAACCACTTTTTAAAACTAGTATCTGGCTTTTGCATTCTTAAATTTTCAGTCAATGATAACCTTGAAAAGTATGGCCATAAACAACTTCTTTTGACGCAAGTTTCAATAATTTTAGTTCTATTTCCATGTGGTACTATTGGTAGTGTTTGTCTAAAGTCTCCAGAAGTTACAATAATTTTATCTCCAAAAGGAAGATCATTTTTACACGCATCTCGGAAAAATTTATCAATTGTTTCAAAAGCATATCTAGATACCATTGAAATTTCATCCCAAATTATAATTTTAATATTTTTTAAGTAAGTACCATATTCTGAATCAGGATTAATATTACATGTTGATTGTTCATTTATATTTAATGGTAATTTAAATGTACTATGAACAGTTTTTCCATTAATTAATAAATTAGCAGCAATACCAGTCCAAGCCATTGTAAGAAAAGGAATATTCATTGATATTAAATAAGTAATAATTACATTATGTAAATAACTTTTTCCACTACCACCAGGACCATCAATGAAATAATACTTATTTCCAATATTATTAATTGTTGCATTGATGATTAAATCATATATTTTCTTTTGATTAAATGTTAAAGAATTTATTAAAGTTTCTAAGGTATTAATATGATCATGTATATTTAATTCATCATCATACTCTTTATTTACTTCATAATTATCCATATTAGGTAAATGAAAATCATTTAATTTCATTCCATGTAACAATAAGATTTTTCAATATTATACAAAGCTTTTTTTTCACCCTCAAATTCTGATAAATTTGGATCCATAAAATGAATCTTATATTTATTATATAAATCCAAAGCATTAATTGGTGTTTGAAATACAAGAATAAATGCAAATAGTTTGCACATAGATTTAGGAAATTTGAATACTGCAGCTTCTGCTAAACATTTATCCCACTCATCATCAGTACTAATAATACCTCTCGATAAACAAGCAGTTTCATACGTATCGTAAACTATACCATTTACAGTTCGGATATCTTCAAATGATTTTGCACCTCGTACATGTAATAATAATAGTCGTAAGAAAAATGTTTCACGTTTATTTGGATTTACGAAATACATTCTACTTATAATAGGTTTATTAAATTGTTTTCTTTTAGTCCATGCTTTAATTTTTTTATTAAAAACATAATGATAAGGAATTTCAGTATATAGATATTGTGTTGCATTCTCGTCATCTTTATTTAATTTAAACCATGATGTTAATGTTGTATCTATATTTTTATCAATGAATGTATTTTGTTGTCCTTCTTGAAAAAATATATATTGTTCATTTTCTTTATGAACAGGTAATCTTATAATAGCATAAGATTGTTGATGTAATTTAAATTCCAAGATACGATACATAGCTTCCGGTGCACATACATATGTAGTAGATAAATGTTGTGATATTTCATCATAATTATATACCTCTTCATTATTTTTATCCATATCATCATTAATGACTTCCATTGTGAATTTTACAAAAGCAGTATGAGGACCCTTATGAAAATATTTAAATAAATATTTTATAGCTTTTATTGTATTACATATTTCTATGTTAATATGACATTCTAACAATAATAATAAATATGGATTATATGGCACGACAAAACTATTATTTGCAATTCTATGTTTTGAATATATAATTTTATTATCATTATTTCTTCGGCGATAAGAAGGATAACCATCTGAATTAAAATTTGTTTGTTCAACATATGGTTTAGGAAACTTTTTTGTACAGCGTGTTTTATCTTCATTCATACATACACTATTTTTATTTTGCATTCCACAAGGACCATGTATCATATTATTTTTTACTATATTGTATAATCTAGGATATTTAATTTCATCAGGTATTTCAGCACTTATAAGAGAATCAATTTGATCAACATCTCGTAATTTATCATCATTATGCAACAAAATTAACATGTGCATATGTGGTAATCCTCTTTTTTGAAATTCTATCACATAAACATAACCTTTAACTTCTCCAAAAATACTTTTTTTTAAAAGTTCATTTTTTAAAATTTTAACTTTTTGATTAAAAACGCGTGATATTAAATCCGGACGATCTATAGCTGTTTCATATGGTAACAAATTTTCTTGAATTTCTTTCCATGTAGGATTACATGTCATTGTGAGGAATATATCTGGTTTTCCATCAACTTGTAATTGAGTCATTGAATCTAAATAATTTTGTTGTATTGCTCTGGGACTTCCTATATAGGTTGAAGGTAATATTATCAATCTCCCTATTTTAGAATGTTCAATATTTACTTTGTTATAAACATAATCCATCAATCCTTTATACATTTCAGTTCGTAATTCTGCTTGATGACTGCGCAAATAGTATAATCGACATCCTTCAATTCTTGTCCATACGTCAACAATAAATTGTTGTGATATATGTTTTAAATTTAAACAAGGATTAAAATCATCACGTATACTTAATTTAAATGAAAAATATTGTAATATTGAAATATTATTATATTTATTATCTGCTTTTAAACATTTCATATTAGGACACCATCCAGGGTCACCAAGAGGAAATATTAACGGATATAACATTGGGTCGAGATGTTTACTGAGAATATTTATTATCTGTGGTTTATCAGATTTAGGATAAATACGAATATCACGGTCAATTGGTGGTTCTCCGTCAATTCCTACATATACTGCAGCAACTTCATTGCATGAAGCAAAATATGACTTATTTGTTGCACAATTGTCAATAGCTACTTCACGTGGTGTAATGTTATTATTTTGTGCTCTGTTAATCTCTTCTTTTTCTATTTGATACATTATTTTGTATGCTTTTGCATAAGGATTATGTGTTGTTAGAAACTTACATAATTCATTTAATAAATTTATATCAGGTTTATCTATTTTATAATCTTTCGCTCTATATTTATTTGCTATTTCATTGTCGATTATATATAATTGTCCATATTTTGGAAATTCATTTTTATTTGGATGTAATGCATATGAATTATGGTATACTTGACCACATATCTTTAATACTTGTGGCCCAGGAGTATTAAAAGTTACTAATTTTGTCCCAAAACTAGCAAATGCAAAAGAATTATTGTATCCCCGTATATTTTTTTATAATTGTACTTATTGAAGTATTTTGAAATAATAAATTTTTAATTCTTTGGATATGAGTTATCATTATTTAAAAATATTTTATTTTTATGACAACAGTTAGGATATTTCGCTCTATATTTATTTGCTATTTCATTGTCGATTATATATAATTGTCCATATTTTGGAAATATCATTTTATTTGGATGTAATTGCATATGAATTATGGTATACTTGACCACATATCTTTAATACTTGTGGCCCAGGAGTATTAAAAGTTACTAATTTGTCCAAAACTAGCAAATGCAAAAGAATTATTGTATCCCCGTATATTTTTTTTATAATTTGTACTTATTGAAGTATTTTGAATAATAAATTTTTTAATTCTTTTGGATATGAGTTATCATTATTTAAAAATATTTATTTTTATGACAACAGTTAGTATATTTTTATCATGTGAGATTTCATTCTTGAAGTGTTTTGTTTTACAGAAATTACAATGATTATTTAAACTTCCTAAAAAATTTAATTCGATGGTGTTTTCAAAAAAATCTATATTTGCAATTAAACCTATTTTGAATTTATATCTTTCGTATCATATTCTAATTCTGTGTTTGCTTTTCTTTTATTTTGTTTACTTTCTTATGTTCATTTTGTTTTGTTTTTAGTTGTATTGTCATACTATTATAATACATTTTACTTTTCTTTACTTCATTTACCTTTATGTCATTCGTCATTTCTGTTTTTTCGTATGCTTTTGCATAAGGATTATGTGTTGTTAGAAACTTACATAATTCATTTAATAAATTTATATCAGGTTTATCTATTTTATAATCTTTCGCTCTATATTTATTTGCTATTTCATTGTCGATTATATATAATTGTCCATATTTTGGAAATTCATTTTTATTTGGATGTAATGCATATGAATTATGGTATACTTGACCACATATCTTTAATACTTGTGGCCCAGGAGTATTAAAAGTTACTAATTTTGTCCCAAAACTAGCAAATGCAAAAGAATTATTGTATCCCGTATATTTTTTTTATAATTTGTACTTATTGAAGTATTTTGAAATAATAAATTTTTTAATTCTTTTGGATATGAGTTATCATTATTTAAAAATATTTTATTTTTATGACAACAGTTAGTATATTTTTTATCATGTGAGATTTCATTCTTGAAGTGTTTTGTTTTACAGAAATTACAATGATTATTTAAACTTCCTAAAAATTTAATTCGATGGTGTTTTCAAAAAATCTATATTTGCAATTAAACCTATTTTTGAATTTATATCTTTCGTATCATATTCTAATTCTGTGTTTGCTTTTCTTTTATTTTGTTTTACTTTCTTATGTTCATTTTGTTTTGTTTTTAGTTGTATTGTCATACTATTATAATACATTTTACTTTTCTTTACTTCATTTACCTTTATGTCATTCGTCATTTCTGTTTTTTTCGTTTTTTTTTCTTTCAGTTTTCTATCAGATTCCTTTATTTTCATTTCATTTGTCAATTCTATTTTCATTTCGTGCGTCATTTCTGCTCTATGTGCTTTTTTTCTTTCAGCTTCCTTTATTTTCATTTCATTCGTCATTTTTGCTCTTTTCATTCTTTTTCTTTCAGCTTCCTTTATTTTCATTTCGTTCGTCATTTCTGCTCTATGTGCTTTTTTTCTTTCAGCTTTCTTTATTTTCATTTCATTCGTCATTTCAGCTCTATCCGCTCTTTTTCTTTCAGCTTCCTTTATTTTCATTTCATTCGTCATTTCTGCTCTTTTCATTCTTTTTCTTTTAGCTGCCTTTATTTTCATTTCATTGGTCATTTTTACCTTATCCTCTCTTTTTGTTACAGCTTCCTTTATTTTCATTTCATCTGTCATTTTTTCTTTATACGCTCTTTTTCTTTCTGATTCCTTTAAATTTGATAATATTTTAATATGTTTTAATTCGTCAAGTTCTTTTTCATTGGTATAATTATCAGCTGTTAAATCAACAAGTCCTAAAAAAGTTTTAGGAATATTTAAGTTCTTATTGTATTTATCATAATAAATAAGAAAAAGAAATTAATACGTATTTTAATTAGCTCAAGCTGGCAAAAGATAAATCAAGACTTTGTTTAATTTGCTCAAGCATTAAATGCATTGAAAAATTTATAAATAGTTAGTTAAATAATAAAATATTGTCGGACATCCCTTACGCCACTCTGCAAATATTAATTATATGCAATAAAAAAATACTAATCAACGTATTTCTAAATATATTTTTGAAATTTTTAATTGAACCTTTTCTATTTTTAATTGAACCAACGTTAAAATGTTTAAAAAATCATAAATTTATTTAAAAGATTAAAAAAACATTTATGAGAAATGGACTATGTATTACTGGCATACGAAGCATGCGCGAAATCTTTCGACTATATTCAGGTTAGTTCCTACTCCGGCGGGAAGTACAAACTCGACAATAAGTATATGACCACATTCAAAACATCTGACAAATTCTTTTTTATTTATAAATTAAAATTATAAAAAAATTAATGAAAATTCTAAATTAATAAATAAGCCAAAATTCAAATGAGTAACATTAAAAAAAATAAATCCTTAACCGTAAGCCCCACACCAGGAGGCACAACTTAAATACAAGTTCTGATATTTTAACAGCGTATAGATGCGGTAGCCGTGAGCGTTAAGGCGCACGCTATATGCAACTGTTATTCAAAAGGTCTCGGGTTAGAAGCTGTTCGAGATCTTCATTTTTTTTAAATATATTACATATAACATTTTTATCATTTTATTAAATTAAAAAAAATTACAATTTATGAAACTGTCAACTATTTTAATTTGTACTCAATGATTAATTTATTATATTGATTATTTAATTTAATAATTTATAAGGTACTTATGCGTACAAATGACAAAAATTGTATTTGGCCAAGAATTGTAAATCACACTTTTAGGTTATAATATTAATTGACCTCCGGTCCTTTGAATGATCTTAGAATGATTCATCCCTCATTAATATTATAACGTAAGAGTGAATTTATCCCCGTAGAGAGGTTAGCCCGGATATTCGGTTATTGGATATAGGGTTATTGGTTTTATATACGTTATTCTATCGAATAACCTAAAATATAATAACCTTATTCAAATTTACATGATTAGATTATAATACTGTCAACTGTTTTAATTTTTACTTAATAATTAATTTATTATATTGACTATTTATATAATTTATAAACTATAATATATAAATATATAAACGTATGTATGAACTTATGCGGACTCAAATTGTTTTGTCGATATTTTGCGGTTATGTAGTGATCTCATATATAAAAATATATAAAGTACCTATTATATAAAAATATTTCATTAAAATACAAATTTGTGGGATAGTAGAAAATACTTATCGATTAGTCTGCTTTGATTTCAGAACTTTCAATTGCTGAAACTGATTATGGAATTTAAGTAACATATAACTGACATATATGTTATATTAATTATATTATGTTATATTAATATGATATATATATATTATATTAATTATACTTGATATTTAATCAAATTTTTTTTCGAACTGGAAAATGTTCAATAGAAAAAAGTTTTGGAATTTTAAAACAAACACTTCGTCTATATAAAGTTTTTATGTAGAATTTGAAGTTTTTCATTTATTACAAAAATACGTGTATTATTGATCATTTAGCATTTTTTTAAGCGTTTTTATATGTTTATCTAAAGAAATTCGTTTCCAATTGCAAAGTATTTCATAGGAAATGTTTTGTAATTTTGAAACGAATATTTCGTCCATTTAAATTTTTTTGTAGAACCTCAAGTTTTTGAGTTGTTGAAGAATAACTGTATTTATGAACCTGTAAATATCATTATAACTATAAATAGGACTATAAAGTTCCCAAATGATAAAGAATATAACCTTAAAATTTCAATCAAATTGATGGACAACTTTTTGAGATATTTGAGGAACAACACTTTTTTCGATGACAAAAATATAAGACACTTCCGTTATACGGTTGTGCACAATTATGTAAAAATTTTTCATATTTGTCATACCATCATTATATGTAAATCGCGAGCGAAGCGAGTTGCAGAAATGAATTAATCTGAATTATATATTAAATGCTTGATGTAGCCAAGTGGTAAAAGACTTCGCTCAATGAATGAAGTTATTACAGGAGCTTGGGTTCAAGTCTCCGTCCAGTTTTTTTTTTTAAGAATATTTATTAAACAATTGTTACTATTGTATTTTTATTGTATTATCTATCAATAAAATATATTTTAAAAATATATAATTAAATAAAATGACACATACAAATTCGGTTATTATTAAAAGCACTAATAAGTTGGATTTAAATGATGTATTTTATTTGTTGTTAAAAATGTTGTTTCTTAACATTTATTAAATTAAAATGAAATTATTAAATTTTAATGAATAAATTATTGATTATTTGTACGTAACAAAAATAATCATGAAAATGTTAAATATTTGTTACATGTTATATATTATCTGATAAAAGTTTTTAAAATTGTTTATTTAAAGTTTAAAATTGATTATTTATTATTTATTTAAACCACCAGATGTATTTTGAAATGATACTTTTTAGCGCGCCCCGAAAAGATGTTTTCTTTTGTTTTATAAGTTTGTTTACATCGTTGCTCGCGCTTAATATAATGTAGTTATTTTTATCGCAGTTTTCGATTAACTGATCACCGTTTGACTTTAATCGCAAATATATTATAGTTTTATTCATTCGTCATTAATAATAATTAATATTATCAAGTACGGTTTTGTGATACGCGATCGCCTTTTCGAGAGGAAAACAGATAATTTAAACAGGGTAAGTATTGTTTTTTAAGGTTATTATTTGCATGTTTTTATACGTAAATTAATACTTCAATTCGTTTTTCCAAAGAAATAATCAAGGATGAGCAGGAACAGGGACTTCGATAGTTGTCAATATTTTCAATGTAAAAATGGAAAACATAAAGGCGACAGATTGTTTAGATTTCCCGCAGAAGCTAGTCGACAAAAACACATGGATTGAAAATTCAAGTACCGGATTCGATTTTTCTTGCTAATTATAATATATATAAAAGACAAATTTAAGCAAAGCGTAAGTGTGTAAGTGCTTTTTTAATATATTCTTTTTGTTTTTTAAATTTATCGCGTTTTCAACGTTTTGTACAACGTGTAATTGCACTTTTGCTCTACACGATTAAAAAACCGCTTTCAATTTATTGGCGCGTATAGGTTCCTCCAAATTTATCAATTGCACCTATATGTAACATTTCATAAGAGTCATAATAAACTTATTCAACTTTTTAAAATTGTTTATAATAAAATCATTTAAAACCATGTTTAAAGAAAAAGTTAGTTGTAAAATAATTGAATATAAATAATCATTATTAATAAAAAATCAGAGTGAAACTAATTGAAGGTACTTTTACGTTTTTACTTGTTTTTAGATAAATAGCAATCATTTCATAAGTTTATTTGTTTTAAAGCAGATTAATGCATTTTCCATCAGTTTGGTACCAAATAATACAGCATTTATATACTGCAAAAACATCAAAACGTGCTTGTGACAACTTTTAATAATGCTGCAGATTTTACTGTTAAAAAGTTCTTATATATTACAATTTTTTATCAACACATTACAATATAGCTCCTATTATTTCCTATTACCATCATTTTTTACAACCAATTTGACCGATTGATTTCGGAGAAATGCGCAAACAAATAAAATACAATATGTTTACTACACATTGTTTTGCAGCCCTTTTGTGAAATTCATTTAATTAAAGTTAATTAATGCAGGTTAATCAAGTACTGCATGTTTTGGTATTCTCATCCATTATTGAAAAAATTTGTGATTAATCATAGTTGTTAAGCTTTAAAATAATCTGCAAAATATTATTTTTAATCGCACTAACTTCAAAAATTTCGAATACGCTGATGTTGTTAGACTTTGCATTATAAATACTAAAAAAAATTAATGTAAAGTAGAAAAAGTAATATTTCAAATAAAAGTCTACAAAAGGTGGGAGAAATTATCGTTCGTCCAGAATTTGTTAATAAATAAAAAGGCTTTACTGATCTCTACGAACAAACATTTTCTTGTAGCCGAAGTTTCGGACGTTTTTTTAGCCGTCCCTTATCAAGGCAAACAAAAAACGCCGAGATGCTAATCATATTCCGGATTCAGCAACAACTCTCCAAACGCACAAAACTACTCATACTCGTGATATTCACGCTCGATGCGTTGGAACGAGTTTGCCTTGATAAGGGACGGCTAAAAAACGTCCGAAACTTCGGCTACAAGAAAATGTTTGTTCGCAGAGATCAATAAAGCCTTTTTATTTATTAAAAAAGTCTACAAAGTTAGTAAAGTATGAGTATGCAAGAGTAATTGTAATTTTTCATGTCCACTACGTATTGTATTTTGTTTATTATAATTAATTTAATAGATAAAATATTTATGCACTAGTGAAAAAAATGATTCATTTAACATAATAAAATTAAACCAATAAGAGTAACTCTAAAATAAATGTACAGATAATGTTAAAGGTAAATAGAATATCATTACAGAGCCATTTTTACGAAATAATTATTTTTATATCAATTGATACTTAACGATTAGTTATTACCGGTAATGATTGGGTGTAAAATTGATCGTTGTGGCTGCCCAAGGATGTGGATCATTAAGTGATATAAAATTTTTTAAAAATTCACTCGTACTATTAAAAATAATTAAAAGAACGTTACAGAGAAATTTTTTGAAAAAAGTCAAACCATTCTTAATAAAAAACTAAATAGATAACTCTCGGTTTCGATATATGGCGCCAGCGACTGTACGGTCTTCAGGGCTTTGTACTGTCCATTTCAAAGAGGAGGACTTTGTAAATAATGAAAAAAAAAAACATTTATGTCGAGAACGTAAGCCGATTCATTGGAAAACAGTACAAAATTCGAAGCAGATTGTACAAGAAAAAGTTGAGACACAAGGTATTCAAGTACAAATTGAAAATATACCGGCGCAATCTTTAGAGCAGGCAATATAATAGATGTCTCAAATGAAAATATTTCTGCTAATAATGTACCTTATGAGGCATCTGTTACTATTAGATTGATAAATTATAGTGAGATTTAAAATAATGTGCCTAAATTTACTTGCCGTTCTGATAAAAATTTTTTTTTAATATCACGCGATCAGATACTCAGTATTAATACGGGTTTATAAGACACGTATAGACGGAGGCGGAGGTATCCTTTACAAATAAGTGAAAACACAATATTTAATTTAAAATAAAGGCGATAACATGTATTCGATTAATATATAATAAAAAAAATTTTTTTTTATTTTTTCGTGCAAATTAAAATTAGTATTTTTTTTATCTCTTGTTTTCCCTGCTAGAAGCCAAATAATTAGCACTAATAACACTTATAATTTTGCTTTTAACAAATTAACAAATTGAGCAAACTAACACATAAATAATAATTTTTTCCTTCTTTTTCACTTGCTTTTCAACTAATTGCACTATAGTAACCTCACTATCGACACACAATCGAATGACATGAGTGAGTTTAAAGACGCGATTAAATTACTGAATATGAGAGATTCGAGTACAAAGAGAGATTATAAATTATCGGTGCAAACGAAATACGAACTGTTTATTGATTACTTTACTTCGGAATTAATTGCCTTGGATTTACTGTATATTATTGATGAAGACTCTGAAAAACGAGACGCGACAGAAAGAGAAATGTTAATGCGAGATCAGTTTAAAGTCAGAGATATTTTAATAAATCATATCAATCAAAATTATCATGACAAATTAATTGATATTAAAGACCCGAAAGAGATGCTGGAAAAAATTAAGGAAATTAAGAGATGTGAATGTAGTTTATCGTCTGTTAACTTAAGGAAACAGTTGTATTCTTTAGTGTTCAAACGTAAAGAGAGAGTGTCAGTTTTCGTTGACAAATTTGATGAGATAATAAGAACACATAATAATATTCCTTATACTCAGCCGTTTGCTGAATCTGAGATTCGTGATGACTTTTATAATGCAATAGTACGAGAAGTGCCACAGATTCACGAACTTAATTCTGTGAACTATAATCAATTAAAAACATTTCTTTTACAGCATGAAGCGATGAGGAAGGGAAGCGGAGGTGCGACAGTGAGCACTAGTGTGGAGCCTAGAGTAGCTCTGGCTGTCGCACAAATAGAAGGGATGCCTTGCGACGAGTGTCACGCATATAGGCATATTAGTCGTGACTGTCCCAGGAAAAGCTCGGGAGAAAAATTGTGCTACAATTGTAGGCAATTATCACGGGACCATAAGGCCGAGAATTGCCCAAACCCCAGCACAAGAGATGTGAGCAACAAGAGACGTGGAAGAGGACGCGGTATTATAAGGTATGCGAGATTTAACCAAGAGAATCGAACTCTTGGTTACAAAAGACAATTTGGAAGTGATGAGAGAATTGTGAGAGATGCGCAAACAAAATTCCAGAAGCAAGCTTAAAATCGGAGGGAGCGGGATGCGTAGATATTAAAACGGGAAATAATAGAATTTTAACCTTAAATAATGTGATTTGCGCGGAATCATTGTCGGAAAATTGCTATCCTTAGGAAAATTTGTAGACAAGGGACTAGGCATTTATTTGGATAGTAAGAGAGTAGAGATATTTGATCCCATTTCGAATTAAACTTTTCTGACTGGAATACACGAGAAACCATACTGGTTGATTGAAGTCGAAATAAAAAGCGAAGCGATAGTTTAAAATCAAGTTCGGAAAAATTCAATTGTACACCAATTGCGTACCTTCCGATAAGTCCGAAATCACACCCAAAGGGATATCGCTTTATTACTGTATTTGTAGATGATTATTCCCGATTAGCTCAGGCGTATTCCATGAAATTTAAAATGATACAGGATCGTGCCTTGATCACTTTGTTAAAACTTCGAGAAATTTACTTGGACGAGACGCGAAAGTCTATTATTTACGGGAGGCGATACAATTAAAGTACTCGAAAAACTCGGAGCTGAAATGTAGTTGGCATGTCCTGATACTCCTCAGCACAATGGAGTGGCTGAGAGATTCAATCATACTATTCAGAAGAAAGTAAGACGCTGATGTTTGATTCTAAATTTCCAGAAAATATGAGGGACTTGGCTTTGGGTGCTGCTGTTTATGCTTACAATAGAACTCCACACAAGTCAAATGAGATGGTTTCTCCTTTCAAAAAATTCAACCCAAATTATACCGTGAATTTAAAACAATTTAGGCGTTTCGGTTGCATGGCTTATGTAAAGATTCAGAGAAAAATAAGTCCTACGTTTAGACAGATGGCAATCCCAAGTTTTCTTGTTGGATACAAAGCCACCGGTTATGTCTTGTTCAAACCAGATGAGAATAGATTTTATGAAAGTCGAGATGCGAGATTCAATAAAAAAATTGTTTTTGGTGACAGATTCACAAAGAATCAAATACAAGACTGGGACAATAATTTTGAAAAGGTAAACAACGAGAAGTGGTTCTTGAATTATGAGAAAGATGTGTCAAGAGAATCTGAGGAAATAATAAGAAAGGAGGGAGTAGAAAAGAGAAAGAGAGGTCGCCCGAGGAAATTACAAGCGAAAGAAAGCGGAATAGAAAAAGAACAAATATTAAGTGATCCAAAATATCATGCACTGCTAGCAAAAATTAACTGTGACCCACAATCGTATAGAGAGGCGATGAGTTCAAATGACAAAGAAAATAGGTTGTCTGCAATTCAGAGTGAATTGGACTCAATGAACAAACATAAAGTATGGGAATTGGTAGAACGATCTGAAATTATGAGAGGCGAAAATAAACCGAATATAATAGATTCTAGGTGGGTCTTGAAGAAAAAGATGGAAAAAGAAGGGATGTGTAAATATAAAGCGAGACTTGTTATAAGAGTTTTCAAGGATAGAAATGAATATGATTTAGTTGAAACATACGCACCTGTTTCGAGATTAACCTTGATAAGATCGGTTCTAGCCATCATTAATAAATATGATTTGGACGAATATCAAATGGACGTGAAAACCGCTTTCTTGAACGGAACTACAAGCGAAGAGATATACATGGAATTGCCAGAAGGCATGAATGTGACGAGCAAAGAGAAGCGAGAGAAGGTCTGTAAATTGAAGAAAGCGCTGTATGGGTTAAAATCAGTCCGAAACGTTGGAATGAAAGGTTTACGGAAGCTGCTAATAAAATAGGTCTACAAACTCATGATAGCGAACCATGTTTATTTACTTGGCGAGAGGAGAATAAATTCTTGTTTTTGATTTTGTATGTTGATGACATATTAATTGCTAGCAACGATAAAGTCCGACTAAGCGAGGTGAAAACTAAATTGAAATCAGAATTTGAAATGACTAATCTGGGAGAACCGAAGTGCTTTCTAGGAATTAAGATTTTACGGGATAGAGTGAATAAAACGTTGACACTGTCACAAGAAAATTATATATTAAAATTGTTACAGAGATTTGGGTTTGGTGAGATGCATCAGCAAAGGACTCTGATGATTACAAACCAGGTAGCACATCGTAAGAGACGCGATCGCGAAGAGAATGAGACGGAATCGGAATGCAAAAGTGACGAATTCAAACTGAATGTTCCCTATAGAAAAGCCGTGGATTCATTATTGTATCTAGCAAATGTGACGCGTCCTGATATCACTTATGCAGTGAATATTGTCAGTAGACATCAAATAAATCCGAATGAGGACGATTGGGAAATGATAAAAAGGATTTTTTTTGATATTTAAAGGGAAGTGCGTCCTTGGGTCTAAAATATACTGGTAATACTGATGATATTCAGACTTATTCAGATGCAAGTTTTGCCGATTGTAGAAATAGTTGAGAATTAGTGATTTTGTAATTAAATTGTTTGGAGATGCGGTGTCTTGAAAGACACACAAACAATTATATGTCGCATTATCTAACTGTCAAGCTGAGTATATAGCAATGAGCGAGGCGTGTCAATATAAAATTTCGTTGTTAAATTCTCTCAAATTGATTCTAATTGATGACTTTAAACCTATGATTCTGTGGTGCGACAATAAGGCGGCTGGTGCAGCCACCCAAATGACAGGTAGCAATAAGTTGCTACATATGATTAAAATTAAAGAACATTATGTAAGAGAAAGTGTTAAAATGGGTTTTGTTAAAGTGATGTGGGTTAAGTCTAAAGAACAACTTGCTGATATATTTACGAAGCCGTTGGCTTTTGATTTACATAATAAACTAACCTTCAAGATAATGAATGGATAAAGAGATGCGTATATATTAATGCTTAATATGTGTGATTTGTATTTCTTTTAGGAAACAGTAAGTGATTGCAGGTCCGATCGGGAGGAAGTGATGGAGTTGCGATCGGCCCTTAGGTCGAGTTCCCCCTCCAATCATTATATTGTTGCGACACACGGTGTTAGTCGGAGGACTAACACTCTCTGCTCGGCTACCGATCCTTGCAGATCATATACGGTGCACCCGCGAATTGCTTATTTACAGTTTATATTTTTATATATTAATAAAATAACTATTAAGAGAAGTGTAAACGTGAGACGAGCTTTATTGCTGCCACCACCCATAATCCATCATAGAGTAATATTTAAAATGGCGGCCAACTACTAATTAGGTAGTAATATAAATATTGATAATGTAGCACAAGGTGCAGCAATAACTGGTCGCCCCATAAATAATAACGCCGATGGGATAATTACAATTTATTTTAATCAATTAGAATTGAACATCGACGATCATATCCGCAAAATTCGAGATCGCGTCGCGCGGTACGAACTCGTTAGAAATTATGGCCCCTCAGCCGCAGAATGGAAACCAAAAGTAGATGGATAACACTTGGACGAGTTTAGTCCAATGGAAGACGAATCTCTCCTGGATCTCTCTCTTACACAATCCGAAATAACAAATTTCCCTCCCCCTCCCCGAGCAGCAAGAGCAAGAAATATTACATCTGGTCGGATGCTATATGTGGAACTGCAAACCGGACACTCTCAAGGACGGTACCAGGATCTACTAACGATGGAAGAGTCAACAGAATGCAATGAGGCAATAAACAAAAGACTGCACACACAAGCAGCAGCAGATAAAATCTCCTTAGCGTGCAATGGGAAGACGAAATAACAACATAGCAGCAGCGATGAGAACAAGCACACGAGAGCAGCATATCCGACGAGCCACAACCTCAAAATCTAAACCCCGAGAGAAACACGACATTTAGCGTCCCCCCTCCTCAACAGCAGCAATGCACTCCAACAGAAGCAGCCGCAGCAGCAAGTAAATTTATCAATGCCATCATTTAGGAATTTTTATTCCAATTGCAGCAATTTGCATGATTCGCCTTTCACTAGAGAAAAGATGACGGTGGAAATTTTCTCTAGATATCACATCCAATTTAAAGGGACAAGGAAAAGCAACCCGAAACATTTTTAAGCAATCTCCAAGAATGCCAGGAGAAATAAATCCTCTCGATGGACGACATAATTAAAGCTCTCCCATCCGTGCTCGACGATGAAGCATTGGATTGGTTTAAGAGAGAAAAGAGCAGCTAGAGGAATTTTATTCACTTTGTCGACGCAGTCGAGAAATAATAGAAAACCGCACA
This sequence comes from Theocolax elegans, assembly GCA_026168455.1. Taxonomy (NCBI): domain Eukaryota; kingdom Metazoa; phylum Arthropoda; class Insecta; order Hymenoptera; family Cerocephalidae; genus Theocolax; species Theocolax elegans. Next base: position 20,801,750 of record CM047429.1, on the reverse strand, counting down.
CAAGGTCCAAATAAAGATATCTCGACGTATCTCTCAAAACTACGTGGGGTATTGAACCAAATTAAACCTCCGCTTCCGCTCGCAGATCAATTGGAAAGAGCATTCAGAAATATGCAACCCAGCTACAGATGCAGAATAGAAAAAAGCCAATTTGATAATTTTACGCAGCTACAAAAGCTAGACAAAATGGAAAAAGCTAGGCGGTTACTCGACGAGATATACCACCACCGACATTGCAAGGTTATTGCTTAGCAAAATATGGTTACGTCCTGACATAAGCACAGTCGTCCCAACGGTATAAGTCCGGGGAAAAGACGAGACAAACCTTTGCTAACCATTACTCTACCGTCACTCTATCATTACAATACTTCCGTACTTTTCATTCCATCGTTCGAGTTGAATATCTTCTCTCGTTTGTCATTTTGATTCTTATTTTTACTATCCTGCCTACGGAATACCTTTTTATTTTATGTTGGTATTTGCATACAAAATTGTGGTATTCAGCGTAACAACTCATAGAGTCCATCACCAGTTTACAACAGATACTCCTTGCTTGAGCCAAAATAATGAGTGCTTGGAGTAGTGGTGAATCAGAACCAGAATTATTTATGCTGACGATAGGACTGGTGAATCACAACCAAATGCTTCTTCAGAAATCTTTGATGATCCTGTTAACGGTGTATTTTTTAATTCTGTCTATTTCTCTTCCATAAAAGACTTTGTAGGTCATGCTAATTTTTATGAAAAGATTCCTAAAGCAGAGCATACTTTATTAGTTTACTTTGAATTCTTAATGGATTCGAATATTTTCAAAGTAATTTTGGAACAAATAAATCTCTTCCAGAAGCAAAATCCTGATCCATTCCATTCTATGGAAAGATGTAACAGTAGAAGAATTGCGAATCTTTCTTGCTCTAAATATCAACACGGATCATGTTCGTAAGTGTAATGTCAAAGATTATTAGAGTATGGATCATGTATTATCCACTCCAATATTCAGAAAATACATGACCCGTATAAGATATCTCCAAATGTTACGTTTTCTGCATTTTGAAAGTAATAGGGGCAATGCATCACCCAACAAGAATTACCCTCTGAGGAATATTAAACCTGTAATAGATTTAATATTCTAAATCAGAAATTTCCCTCTACTTTGCATCCTGGGAAAAACCTTTGTATTGAAAAAAATTTGATGCTGTGGAAAGGAAGATTGAAGTTCAAGCACTATTTACCCTTGAAAAGACACATGTTTGGTATAAAATTTTGCGAATTGGTTGATTGTGAGACTGGATTCCTATTACGATAAATTATCTATACAGGAGCTAATACAGATTAGGAAAAATTTGATTTGGGAAACTCTGGAAATATAATAGTTGATTTCCTAATATCATATTTCAACAAAGGTCACGTTATCTTCATAGATAATTGGTACTCGTCCCAAGCTTGTCAATAAATTGAACCGAGGTAAAATTGAAGTAGCCCACACCGATTCTTGGTTAGCAATAAAGTGGATGGACGAAAAAGAAGTTTACATGATAACAACAGTCCATGAAGTTGGTTACGCAAGTGCAGGGAAGAAACATTGGGGTAATAATAAAGATATTATACAAACACTATGTATAGTGGACTACAATAGAAATATGGGAGGGATTGACAACATAGACAGACAACTTTCATTGACAGAAACGATTAGATAATCTACTAAATGGTATCGAAAACTTTTTTTTCACTTTCTTGATTTTGATCTGGTAAATTCTCATGCATTACATAAAATGAAAAGTACCCCTAACAGAAACATTTCTTATCCTGATTTTCGTTTAGATGTAGTGAGAGGCTGCCTGGAGATAAATTCGGATGACTTGCGTCATTCATGTCAGTCGAATGACTTAACTTACTGGGTAACACTATCATAAGAAAATTGATCAAGGGAAAAAGAACGAAGGCAATTGCTGTTTATGTCACATGAATAAAACTACACATTGAAGCACTTATGAATCTAAAACTTGTCAAGTTGTTCTATGTATAGATCCGTGTTTTGAAACTTATCACACCAAAGAAGTCTTACTTTGATCAAGTTGGAAAAGTTATAAAAAATAAGAGAAAAATTCATATAGATCTTACAAGAGCAATGTGAGAAAAATATAAAATATACTTATGACCAAATGGAAAAATGTATAATAAATGGAAAAATGTAAAAATAGGAAAGTATAAAAAATAAGAAAAAAGGAGCTACAAGTACTCTCTACATTCATGCAGTTAGCTCTGCGCAAAGCAGAAGGAGAGTAAAAGGCCTAAAAACTCTACATTTCTAAAAAAAAGCACGAATCAGAACACATAAACCCTGAGATGGTCATATACCCAGAAGAATGAGTATATTTATCTCAATTAACAATCAAACAGGTGTCAGTTTCAGATGTAGCACCTCGAGATACTCTTAGATATAATTTTTGTTCGAATATATATGATACTTTCTGCATTTGACCTTGAACTGACCTTGTTTCACCTCGAATGACCGTGATCATGACCAGTTATGATGAATTGAACTGCAGATTTTGATGCAGCACACCTCAAAACCTGAGAATATGATTTTATTTCTATTTTACCGAAATAAAATTTTTCATGATCTTCCAGGGTCGGAGAGCTGATATATCGGCTCGGTCTATGATAGGAACATTGTTCGTAGTTGATGGGTGATACAAGACATGAATTTACACGTTCAAAGCAGGTTTCGAAACCTCAAAATCCGACCGTTTAAAGGTTAAAATATTTTTAATAAAAAATTCAGAAAATCTTGCAAAAAAAGTCATATTTATGTTTATAGTGAAAAATGCATCCACTAAGATCTACAAATTCATGAAAATGGGTGTCGGGTCAAAACCCGTGTTTGTCTCCCCGCAACATTGCGCGGTGGCCCTATATAAGCGGCCCCGACGCGACGCTTGAGTTAACAGTTCAAGTCAGGCAACCATCGGGAAAGGACCACTCTACTGAGAGAGATCGGCACAACCGGCGCAGCTGGATCAGAGCGGAGCAGCGTTGTTCATACGTTTAGTTCATTCGTTCATTTGTTTAGTTTATGTATACAATACAATTAAATCAAAGTTAACAGTTCGAATCAAAAGGATTGCAGTGTTTCATTTCCTTCTAATCAATGGGCGTATAATTTAATTTTAATTTAAAACAATGGCCCCGAAAAAATCTGATAAAATTCAGGAGAACTACTGGGTATCTTTAAAACATATTCCTACAGTTATATCAAAATTCATTTTCTTTATCTTCGATTTGACAGAAAACCACCCATATATATATATATAGTTGGAATAATATTATAGCACATTCAGGTTTGGTTTGAAAAACTCTATCTTTTATAACCCCAATATATTCTCAAAGAAAGTAGTCCAGATGTGTTAAAGTCTGGTAACCTTGCTGGATATTTAATTATATCTCTGCATCCTATCAATCAATCTGCAAATACTTCGTCCAAGTAAGCCCGAATGTCTCGTGTATAATGGGAAGCAGCGTCATTTTGTATTACCAGGTATCATCAAAATTATCTTCGATAATCTGTCTTAATGCAGAAACAATTTGATTTCGTATCATATCTTTATAGTGGGCAGCACTCAAATTACCGTTAATAAAAAATGGTCTCATAATTGTATGATTGACCATTCCAGCCGAGACGCTTAATTTTAAAGGGTGCTGTGATTTTCTACCCAATGACGATTTGCATCCGCCCAATAACGACAATTATGTATACTTAAAGATTCGTTCATTTCAAATGTTATATTAAATGGAAAAGCAGAATTTTGATCTATGCGGTTCATCATATCTAAAGAAAATTCGTCCCGGCGATTGTAATAACCTTTATTTAACGTATGAACATGTTTCACTGTAAAAGGAAGAAATTTAGCCCAAAGAATTGTATGAACAACGTTAAAACTAGTTTTTTGATTAACACCTGACCTTGGCCTCTTTATTCTTGGTAAATCTCGCACAGTAGTTGTTGCATCAAACCGTCTAATGGATTGTTTAATAGTTAATGTTGACATTCCAATTACCCCATTCCTAAATGTTTCCTTAATAACATTTCTTTCTTTTCCACCTAATCGATCCATTTTTTTAAAGTAAAATGAACACTAATACTAGTTTACACCTAGTCCAAATCCACACTTGTATTTTTTATTTTTGATAGTTTTGTTAGGCTGGCATTCGGGTTGTTTTTCAATTGACACAGGTAAGACATTATTTCCAATGATTCTTTTAATACATCTAGTACACGATGTGTTCTTAGTCGCCTTCATTAAACCTCTAGAGGTTACTTTTACCTTAGATTTATTAACCATTGAAACGCGAAATTTCCCCTTCTTTGATTGCCAGTGTGAAAAAGGAGTTTTTCCATAACGAAGCAATCTCTTCTTCGTCGGGCTCTGTGTTGACGGCGCGAGATAGCATGTTTAGGACGTGGTACAAAGTACCGTTCTTGTACAGTATTTCAAAATCCCGTTGCTATAAGAGAGCACTATATTCGGTCATAGCCTTAAATCGATCGGCTTCAATATATGGTCTCAATTTCTTTATAGCCCATATGAGGGCCAAGCATTATTTTTTCCGTTGTCATGTAATTAAGTTCAGCACGATTTAATAATCGGCAGATGTAGAAAATCAGATGCTCGAAATTCTCATCGCTCAGTTACATCAACATCGCACCTATTGTTAAGTCTTAATAAGTCTGGACGGGTTAGTACAGGCGTCTCAGCTAACGCAACTCGAAGCTAACGAAATGCCTCTGCCTGCTCCTCGCCTCAAGCCCAAACCTGCTATTTACGCAGCAACTTGGTAAGAGAAACCTTCATGTTAGCTTCTCGATTGATGAATCGAGAATAACAGCGCACGATCCCGAAGAAGGATCCCAGCTGTTTGACATTACGAGGAGTAGGGTAATTAAGGACTGAAGCGACTCGTTCCTCATCAGGGCGCAAGATGTCCGCACCCAATATGTACCCGAGGAACGTTACGCTGGAATAGCAAAACTCATACTTATCTCTATTCAGTTTGACCCCGCATCGATCAACGTCTTTAGTACATATTCGAGCCACTTTAGATGGCCCTCAAAAGTCACATCTCCGGGAAACAGATCTTTCCCAAACTCTTCGATATGTTTACTACTATAGATATATAAAGAAATCCAGAGTTTTAGACTCTAACGCTCTTCTTTACAATAGATACAAGCAAATAACGAAAAATCTCGTCGGAAAAACCCTTGACTTTGATCGCTTATAACTTGGAAAAAAATAAATATAGGATTCCAAACTTAAATCCAAAAGTAAGCCGAGATCAAGTAGATTAGACTTAAAAAAAGGTGCTAAATTATCTTGATTTAGTTAAATATTATGATCAACGGATACATATCTGATGATCATAGAAATTGGGACACACATCTAGGCGCTCGAAGCGAAGCCGAGGGTGTCATATCACGCAGTGGCGGGCCTTCAACATTCTTCCCGTGTACCGTATACTATTTTTCTTGATGCCCGGTCGAAAGAACGTTTTTAGTTTGGTCCAATAATGATAAGTACATAATAATTGCGCTAAGCTTCTCGCCCATTATACCGACCTTTAAAATATCCTAATCTCGATTTGAACGATGATCTCGAGTGGTTAGTTTCGATGCCCGCCGCGACATTTGCGGCACGAGCGAAGCGAGTTAACTGTTATTATTAGTACATATCGCTCTTGCATTTTTAATTACAAATTAATTAAATTAATTATTTAAATTAATTAATTAAATTAATTAATTAAATTTTTATAAATTGTCATTAGTGTTTTTTGAGTGCGTAAACTTGCATTTATATATATTTACTACTTATCTTCAGATTCATGAGATCAGGATAGGTTAAGTTTATTGAATAATATTTTATTCATTTCGGAAATTGAGGGTTATTACATTCGAATAAGATTTCAAGTATATTAAATGTGTGTGCAGTTGCTTCGTTACCAGCTAATAGCACGCGTAGCGAAAGAAATACCAGTGGCTAAATGTCATTTTTTCGCCATGGAAAACAGTGGCGAAACTACGTACTTTCGACCAGGGCATCAAGAAAAATCTATTTTTCCGGCTGCGATGCTGCTGCTGCTGCGTGGGAGGGGGGGGCGAATAGAGGAAAAGGAGGTAAAGGGTAAGGGATTACAGTTTGACGCGCTTCCGTTGCATCTCCCAGTAGAGCTCGCTGCATCGCGGTCAATTCTTGTGTGGAACCCTCTCATCCCACAGTTTCTGCAAAATAAGTTGACGGGACTTACACAGGCCCGCCAAATATGTCCTTTTCCGCCACAATTCCATAATTCTACTGAACATGTGGATGGTGGCGGTCGAGGCATACGGATGAAAGTGGGGGATGATGGGTCCACTCGCTCGCTGCTGGGGAGTGCTCGGGAATGCGGTGAAAGTTCGGGAGGGTTTAGGAGCGATGGGATTGCTTGAGTTTGGGGTCTGGGGATGTTGAGGGACATTAGGGGCTTGGGTTTGGCTGCGGGGGCTGTTGTGAGTTGTTCGGGTAGGGATGGCGGAAGGAAGGGTTCGGAAGCTGCCGGAAGGTTGGAGGTTAGAAGGTTTTGGGTATTGGGAATTAGGAGCGTTGGAGAGGGAACAGTCACCGGGACATGTATGTAAGCATACAACCCGGTGACTGGGTTATATACTGGGTGGGTGAGGACTAGCTGTGGCGGGAATTCTGGGGAAAATGAGGGTGGTCGGATGATGGGTGGGGATGTTGTTTGGGGGCAGCGTAGGGATGTTAGGGTAGCTGGGAGACGGGAAGTGGAAAGTGTAGAGGATATTGGAGCTGCGGAGGAGATTGCTGATGCTGGTGCTGTGGCTGCTGTTTGCGGATGCCATGAGGGGTCTTCCTCCTCTTATGCAGTCCCGTGTTCCCGCACAGAATGTTGAGTGCGGAGATGTCGTTTACGCTTACTTATCGCTGCTATGTCATTTATTATTTGCTATGATTTGCTTATCTCCGCGGTCTAAGTTGACGTTTGGGCGGGCTGCTAGGGAATATATCCGTGTCAGGTATAATTTTCTTGGGGCGACCTCTTTTACGGGTAGATGGGTTATTGCGTGCGTTCGCGATTCGAGTGCTTTGCGAAACTTGTTGTTGCTGCGTTTGCGGACATTGGGGAGGAATTACATTTCGGGGTGGGACATACCGTTTTAAATCACTGATGTGAACTTCCGTTGGCCGTTTGCTGCTTTCAATTTTCAGTAGATATATGCTAGTGGAGAATATTTTAATTATTTTTGCGGGTCCTATATACTGGGGTGCGTGCTTAGCTTCGAAATTATCATTGGCTGACGATAGCACATGATTGCGGCGACAAACTAAATCTCCTATTTGGACCTGTATCTCTCTACGACCTTTATTATAGTACCGTAATTGCTTGTCTGTGGCTATATCGGTATGCCTCTTTGCTAGGTCGTAGATTTCTGGCAATTTGTGCAATCGTTCTCATAATCCGTTGATCATAATATTTAACTAAATCAAGATAATTTAGCACCTTTTTATAAGTCTAATCTACTTGATCTCGGCTTACTTTTGGATTTAAGTTTGGAAGCCTATATTTATTTTTTTCCAAGTTATAAGCGATCAAAGTCAAGGGTTTTTCCGACGAGATTTTTCGTTATTTGCTTGCATCTATTGTAAAGAAGAGCGTTAGAGTCTATAACTCTGGATTTCTTTATATTTCTATAGAAGTAAACATATCGAAGAGTTTGGTACAGATCTGTTTCCCGGAGATGTGACTCTTAAAGGCCATCCAAAGTGGATCGAATACGTACTAAAGACGTTGAACGATGCTGGGCTTGAACTGAATAGAGATAAGTATGAGTTTTGCTATTCCAGCGTAACGTTCCTCGGGTACATATTGGGTGCGGACAACTTGCGCCCTGATGAGGAACGAGTCGCTTCAGTCCTTAATTACCCTACTCCTCGTAAGGTCAAACAGCTGAGATCCTTCTTCGGGATGGTACGCTGGTATTCTCGATTCATCAATCGAGAAGCTGATGTCCCGTCCAGACTTGTACCAACTACCAAAAAAAATGTTACAAGAAGGCAAATGGTTAATAAACCATTCACGTTCCTTTCGCTCTTGTTTGACTAGGACTAGCCTTACGTCTCCGGGAGTAGCGAGCGAAGTTATTTTGAGAGTAGAGATGTAGGATGTAATGTGGGATAAATAAAATAATATATGTTTTATTTCGTATTAATCATGCATTATTTATTTAAATATGTTAACATGATAATATGCTGTTTTCCTTTAAATGAACACGTGTAACTAAATTCTTATAGCTTTTTAATGGGCAAAAACATACATAAAATTACACTATTTTATTAACAATTGCATACAATTATTTAAGTCAAATAACGATTTTAATTTTGATTAAATAAACAAGTGTGCGGCGAACACGTTAACACATTATAGAATGAAATATACACAAGGTTATTTAATTATAAACATTAATAATTAATAATCGAAATAAGAATTATTATAAATAAATGCAGATTAAATTAAAAATTGTTGTCGTTTGAAACATGAATTATTATTAATAAATTGCAATTCAAACCGTGAATATTGGAAATAAAATGCAATGCAACGAATACTTATTATAAATAAATTGTAGTACCAAATAATTATTGTTTTAAGAGAAAACGGTTGGTTCAGCAATCGAAATAACATAAAATATCAGGTTTGCCTTTACGAATAATACAAGCGTATAGATAGCCGAAAAGAATATACCTTAAGTACCCAAATATATATATATATATATATATATATATATGTATACGGTGAGGAACGAAGGTCCGCCTCGAACGTGGATAGCGCTGTCGAATTGCTGGATAATGTCCTGCAAACGGATCGGGCGTCGACGTCGTAGTTCCTTGACTATGGCTCGTAGATGTCAACGATACGTTTTCATTCCCGAATAGAAGATCTCTCTTGATTTTGAATGCGTATTGTTTTAAAGTCCGAGTAGCAGTGCCACGCCCTCGGATAAAAATCAAAGAGTTGACTAGCAGGGCTTCGCCTTATGAAAACTTTAGATGAAAAATTAGGAGTGGCTGTGTCTGTTCTGGGTCCTCTTTCTATGCCCTAAAAATCTATGCATCTGTCCTTGTCTTACGCTTTGCCTTGTATGGAAATTGCGTAAGTAGTTCTCGATTTTTCTGTGCTTGCACCCGATTGGACCGTTAGATGTGCGTGATTAAAAATTATCGAATCCCATGCATTTTCTGTATCGCTTCGTAGTTAATTCGGAGAATTTGCTGTTCCCCTTTTATTACTGCGACACTACCCAAAGAATGGCTTAATTTATTACTTTCTTCTAATGCTCGAATTTTCTAGTCGATGTTTCACATTGCCGGCTGTTCTCCGAGCATCGATTTTATAGTGCAGTACAAAAAAACTCTTGCGCAACCATTCGTTTCGATCTCACTATCGGCGATCCCGCTTATATGCGTATTGGCTTTGAGTAATATCTTCAACTCTACTTATCAGTCTCTTTTTCGTTTGAAACACTCGTACCTATATCTGTCCCTCAGCTCTATAAATTATATTTTATATTACTGCATTTACTTAGAATCAGTCTTTATCAACCTTATTTTGTTCGTCTTCTACGCCGTATTTTTATTCTAACCTACGCAGTACTTTTTACGAAAAATAATAATATAATTTTCGTCGGGACGCGACAAAACCCTATAAAGCATGTTTTCAATATGTCCAAATTTTTCTAAAATTTTAAATTAAATTTTAATTAAAATTTCTATATAATATTAAAAACAAAAAACTTTGTTCTTATACTTGAAAAATTTGGATTTGAACGTTAAATAAACATAACGAATTTTTTTCTAAATATAAGCCTATCTTTAATATTAAATAATATTAATTATTATTCTTAAATTAAATTTCAATTTCAGGAACATAATCATCATAAACAATTATACCAGTAAATGAAAAATTAACAAATTTAAACAATATACATGATTGTTGCTCTATATCGAATAAATAAATAAATAAATAAATAAATAAATAAAAAGACAAATATACGTACCATTAACATTGTTTTACCAAATATTCTTTAGAAGAAACATTAATGTAAAAAAAAAACTATATAGTTTTATATAAACTGTAACGGTAGACGGTTCACGCGAGACGAAAATCGTACCGATCGCGTGAGCCTACCGTTGAAGACGCGTAAGGCGCATGCGCGAGCGCGTCGGAGAGCCGGTGTGCACGACACACCGGCAGTATCGTTCGAACCTCGAACAACACGAGATCGGCAGTATCGTTCGGTTCGCGGCGCGACCTAACTTGAAGTCAGTCAAGGCCCCGTGACTCCGAACTGTGGCGAAGGAGAGAGAGAGAGAGAGAGAGGGTCCGAGAGAGAGAAAGCGAGAAAAAGCGGACACCGAGAGTGCTAACCCGCAACGTCGAAAAGACAAGTAAGTCCTGGCCAGGCGTACGACGGTTCAAAAGCCCGACGCGATCCGCGAGCGGCATCGGGATACGCGCGGTACCCCGACGCACCATATCGCCCGGGCGAGAGGCCGGATACTCTCGCCGTGTCTCTCTCTATTGCGTAGGCACGAGTTCAATAAGCCGGAGTGCTCCACACTCCGGCAATAATCTACCCGTACCAGGCCTTCTGCCTAACCAGGTGCTCGATACCTGGTGTAATCTCATTCCCCTGGACATATCGAAACGCCGTGTTTCGGAACGTAATTTGCGGCGGGCGCACACACACGCATACGCGCACTGTATACATTCTAAGTTCCCGTGTTTGTTTACACTCTTTTTATTTAACCGTTATTGAGCCAAGGTTTAGCATTGCCTTGGCTCGTCCCGACATAATTTATAAGTTTTTGTATCCCATTAATTTTTATTTATTTAGAATAAATTACACTGACATTTTTAATCGCGAGTGTCGATTCATTAAACCCGCGAGTAGTTCCTATCCCAAAGGCGAATACCGCCATGCCCCGCGGGTGTCGTGCATTGTACTTAGCACGACACACTTAACTGAGTAGCCGAGTACGAGCATCAACGGAGGATAAGTGTGCACTAGATAAGTGCACACATTGTACACAGGGAAGACGTCGTCGTGCGGAGCTTGAGGCTAGCTCGCATCACTCCAAGGACGGTTCCGACGATCGGTTAGCTGTCTGGTAATACAGCTGACCGGCATACGGAGAATATTTCCTGTGCATTGAGGATATGCACAGGACAATTAAAACCCTCCTGAAACACCAGAATAACCCTGTTACAACTGGCGCCCAACACGTGAGTTTCCTCGGGATAGGAAAAATTTTCCATTTAGTTGAATTTTGTACTTCGGACGTTGTTGTACATATAAATCGCAACGAGTGGTTGCGAGTACGTTGCGAGTTCGTCGCGACGAACATATGTAAACAACAACACGAGCCGAGTACAAACGAACATAATTCTCGGAATTGACTCGAAATAATACTTATTATTTTCGAAATAAGACTTATTATTTTCGAGTTAAATTAAATTTAAAATTCGAATTAAATAAATTTCTTAAAGTAATAATTCATAACAGATATAAATTTTATAAACAAATTAAGTTTCCAAATTTTCCCAAAAATTAAAAATTTTCCAAATTTTCCGAAATTTTCAATCTTTTCAAATTTTTCGAAATTTGCAATTTTTTTCAAATTTTGAAAAATTTTCAGAATTTTCAAGTTTTTTCAAAATTTTTCAAGATTTTCAAATTTTCTGAAATTTTCAAATTTTTTTAGAAATTTTTAAATTTTTCGAGGTTTTCAAAATTTTCGAGATTTTCAAGATTTTTTTAAATTTTTCGATATTTAAAAATCTTTCATAATTTTTTGTTAGATTTTTAGAAAATTTTCAAATTTTTCATATTTGCAAAATTTTTGTAGGTTTTCGGAGTTTTTCCAATTTTTCCAATTTTTTCGGAATTCGTAAATTTTTCCGAATCTTTCGAATTATTTTAGAATCCTCGAAAAGATATTATTTTTTTTTTGCGGTAATCTGGAAAATTTTTCGAAGTGAATAATACGATTTCACAAATCGAAAAATAAAGTGTGTGCGTCGGAAACATACGAGCGCTAGAACGATACCCTTAGAATTGTAATTTCTCGTTATATATTTCTGCGTAGCATAATAGGCGAGAGAGAGACAATAGATTTGGTGTAAAGTGTACGCTAAGCTTTAACCAATTAATTAACTAGATAATTAATTGGCACTAATTTAGTACTATAAAAATAAAAAGACGTATAATTGAAGTCTTCATTTTATTTATAATTCGTCTTCGTTTTATTTTAATTTCGTTTATCAATTAAAATTATCCTGATACACGTTCAATAAATTTTAATTGACGTGCTGAAAGATTGTGTGGGCAAAAATTAAACGCTTATTGTTTTATTCGAGTTATTTTTACTGTAAAAGAGGTGTTTGTAGTACCCACAATTAATATTTTATATTTAATTATTAAATCCTTACTCTGGTAATATCAAGCCGATATTGTTACAACTTGGTACAACCAGAATCGAAGAAACCCACACAACCTTGCATTAGCGTACACGGTAGGACAAAGCCAGAGCAACCCAATAGTTAGGCCGTATAGTCCAATCATATATATTCTTTGTATTTTGCGATTATAATTGTGTGCCTTAGGGAAAACGCGAGCGAACGACCCCACGATAGCCGCGCAATTGGACTGCTCTGGTAAAGCGGAATAAATTATTTTCTTTTGTATTTGTTATAATTTATTTATTTAAATCGTTGCTATAAGTATGGCGTGTTCGACACAACAGAAGATCGAAGACTGGTGTTTGTTTTATAGAGACAAAGATATTTGTCAATATCTTAACGACCTGTCACTTAAAGATACAGGCAATAAATTTGACAAATTAAGTCGTCTGACAAAATGGCTCCTAGGAGATTACGAGCCAAGGGATTTCGTTGAAGAACCTGAGCAGGATGAAATCACCGTCTGGTACCATCGGGAGGAACTCAGGCAAAATTTCATCACAAAATATAGCTCGGCAGAACACCCGTGGGAGAACTCGACAATCGATGACAATACAAGCCATCCATTATTAACTCTTAACAACGATGAAAAAGTTAAAGAAAATATGGAAACAAGTCGTAGAAGAGTTCAACACCTCCAAGACAATGAAACCACGGCATTATTGCAAGAAACCACGGAATCAACATCAACGAATGACAAAGCTGCCGACAGTATTACAAACGGTGATAAAAATTCAAGCAGAATAAGACTCACTGCAACAGACGGAGGATCATTCGAAATCCCACTTGAATTCGCAAATTTTATGCAGGGAATGTCAGACACGGTTAAGCAATTAACTGAAAAGGTAAACGCGCTGACAGCAGCGCAAGCTCAGCCTATTTTAACAAGCACTAGACTGGACCAGCCACGACACGAAGTCCGGAGCCAACGACAGCAAGTAGGATTCCAGGACACAATGACGTACCATTACCTGGACAATACAATCGAATTACCACAACCTGACCCCCCAGCACCACTCGCAAGGAGAGTCGGCCAAGCCTGGGAGGGGGGGAACTTCCAAGGTCAGGAAAGACTTGGAAATACGAGTGGTACCAGGACCGAGAACAGCACCTGGCAGAGAAGTGCAGGACAGTCGCTGAGAGACGTCGGTCAAATTGTCCGGAAATGGGGACTACAGTTTTCAGCAGATGGCGACCAGAGCATAGACTCATTTCTCGAACGAGTCGAGGAATGTCGGATTCTGGCCAATCTTTCGGAATCCGAATTGCTAAGCTCGCTGCCAGAGTTATTCAAAGGCGTCGCAGCACTCTGGTTCAAAAACGAAAGAGATACGTGGTCGACGTGGTCCGAATTCCAAAAAGAAGCTCGTCACTGGTTCGGGACAAATAGGCGGTTTCAGAAGAGGTTGATTGCCGAAATAAATTCTCGCTATCAAGGACCCGGCGAGAAAACACGGGATTATATTACGTGTTTAGTGCACATGATAAGAAGACTCGATCCAATCCCAAGGATCGAGCAGCAGTTAGATACACTGCACGGCAACCTGCGCCCCGAAATACAAAATTTGGTGCGCAGGACGGATTGTGATTCGATCCACACTCTTCTCGATCTTACTGTCAAAGCCGAGCTTACGCTGGAGGGACAGAAAGCGTATAGACACCCTCCGCCACCCGAGACGGCCCTAATACCCGAGTCGGCTTACAAACCGAAGGATGAAAAGAGGGCCAAGACGAAGATTGCAGCGGTGCAACCGACAACACCAAATCCGCAGACCAAGAAGAATCCGCCAGAGGACTTGGCGAAAACCCTGGCCAAAGTTCTGGAAGAGAAGATGAGAGAATTCGTCCTTTCAATGACCACATCCCGGAGCGGAAGTGGTAAACCGAGGGAACCAAACTGGACGAAGAATGCGAAGGGTTCCGCCGAAAGGACGTACGGCGGATCGAAGGAGGAAAAAGTCAATCGGAACGAGAACGCGAGACCGCAAGCCACACAACCATTGAAATGCTTTGGTTGTGGGCGGCTAGGGTATAAGCGCGCAGATTGCCCAGACTGTTCGGGAAACGCAAACAGGAGCGGTTAAAAAGGGTCGTTCCCGTTCCTGCCCCGCGTAAGACCCGAACAGATATCCCAACTACAGCCGAGCGCTGTGAGGAGAACTCGGCAGCAAAAGAGTCGTCGGGAGTGCCGACGACATCGGCTGAGTCCGAGAAAGATAGCGGCTGTCTCAGCCCGAATTCTGTGAGATCGACGGAAATGTCAGATCAACACCAGATAGCGGCCGCTACCCGAGATCATGATGATAGGGCTGGAGGAGAAGGCCCTCCGAGTGAAAAAGAAACTCGTTGGTGGGTCCAAGTGGGCATTGCCGGCTACCGCGTACGCGCCTTGTTCGACACAGGAGCATCGCGCACGGTAATGGGCTCGATTGGCCTACAATTGGCCACGGCCTGTGGCTGTCCACTCATCCCGAGCAACGGAAGGAAAGCGAAAGTGCCAGGAAACCAGACGGTGTCGATCGCTGGTTATGTAGACCTGCCTTTCGAGGTTGCCGGGATAAAGCGAGATATTCGCGTAGCCGTACTCCCGGACGACCAAATCGACTGTTACGTCGGAGCGGAATTCATCCGTGGTTTTGGCGCAGTTTTGGATCCGAACGAAAATAAACTTTGGATCAAAGCGGCCAACAAGTCCGTAGATCTGGAAGTAGCGAGCATATCGCGAATCGATGCATTCGAGATAGCATCGATAGGACTTGCAGACTTATTGCCAGAGGAGCAAGAAAGACTGCATACACTGGCTGACCGATACCTGGGTACAACGGGGAGGCCGTTGGGGTGTACCTCCTTGATTGAGCACGCGATCGACGTGGGTGCGACGCGGCCGATCAAGCAGAAATATTATCCCGTCTCTAAACGAATAGAGGAGGAGATGCACGCCCAGGTTAAAGAGATGCTCGACGCAGGGGTGATCGAGCCATCAACAAGTGGATGGTCGAGCCCCGTAGTAATGGTCCGTAAATCTAACGGGAAGTATCGGTTCTGTATTGACTATCGGAAGGTCAATGCAGTATCGAAAACCGATGCTTACCCACTGCCTAACATGGACGGCATACTGCGGAAGCTCAAGAACGCGAGGTACATCAGCACGCTAGACTTGAGTAGCGCGTACCACCAGATACCGCTAAGACCGGAGTCAGCGGCTATTACCGCGTTCACAGTACCTGGGCTAGGCTTATTCCAATTTAAAAGGATGCCTTATGGCCTATCCCAGGCGGGAGCCACGTTCCAAAGGTTAGTGGACAAAATCATAGGACCTGAGCTCGAGCCCTATGCATTTTCGTACCTCGATGATATAATCATCGCCACAGAGACCTTCGAGGAACACGAAAAGTGGCTAAAGTATGTCCTGAAGAGAATCAATGAGGCTAGTCTTACGGTGAATCGGGATAAAAGTGTATTTGGACGTACTGAGGTGAAATATCTCGGAATGCTGGTAAATCGCGATGGAATCAGACCAGACCCCGAGAAAATCGAGCCGATCGTCAATTATCCGTCGCCCAAGAATCTAAAACAGCTGAGGAGATTCCTTGGTATGGGTTCGTGGTACCGGAAATTCTTACGAGACTTCGCTACCTTGGCCGAGCCGCTAACCAGGCTTACCAAGAAAGATCGTAAGTTTGAATGGCTCGAGGAGCAGCAACAGGCATTCGATCAGATTAAGGCGCTGATCGCAACTGCTCCCGTCCTAGCAAGGCCGGAGTTCGATGTGCAGTTCGTTATACAGACGGATGCAAGCGACACTGGCATTGGCGCAGTACTCCTCCAGGTGATTAACGGAGAAGAACGAGTACTGGAATTCGCCAGTAGGACGTTAAACCAGGCCGAACGCAATTATAGCGTTACGGAACGAGAGTGCCTGGCGGTTATATGGGCGATTGGGAAATATAGACCTTATATCGAAGGCTATCATTTCCGCGTCATAACCGACCACAGTAGCTTACGTTGGCTGCGTAGCTTACACAGCCCAACGGGTAGGTTAGCGCGATGGGCGTTAGAGTTGCAGGGACACAGCTTTGATGTAGAGCATCGAAAAGGCGCCCTGAACTACGTACCCGACGCGCTATCACGGATGAGCGAGGAGGAGGCCCTCGCCATCGACGCAATATCTTGGGTAGAGGAATCCCAAGACGAGTGGTTTCAGAATTGGCTGAAACGAGTTAAATCCAGTCCAAGGGATTTCCCTCGTTGGAAGTGTGTCGGAGGACGACTATACTTCCACAAGCCGAACGAGTTGATCGACGAAACACTCGGAGACGAGGACGCGTGGAAGTTAGTGATTCCAAAGGAACACCGGAAAGCGGTCCTCGAGGAAAGCCACGACTCTCCTACGTCTGGCCATGCTGGACGTGAGAAGACGTTTGCCAGTCTGGCTAAGTATTACTACTGGCCAGGTTATTACGCCGACGTGAAGGACTACGTGCGCCGTTGTCTCGTCTGTCAACAGTGCAAGGTGGATCAGCGACCACCTGCAGGACTGATGGGAAAACGCACGGTCGAACGTCCCTGGCAAATCGTGGCGGGGGATATCACCGGACCCTTTGTAAGGAGCAAGGGCGGATACGAATACATCCTCGTATTCTTGGATTTATTCACCCGGTGGGCGGAGTGTGTACCAATTCGCAAAGCCAACGCGAAAACCATTCTCAAGGAGTTCAAAGAGAGAATAGTTTTAAGATTTGGTACTCCTGAGGTATTCCTATCGGATAACGGTACCGAATTCAAGAATAAGGCCGTCGATCATACCACCACCCCGCCATATTTCCCCCAAGCGAATCCGGTTGAACGCGTCAACCGAACGCTGAAAACCAGGATTGTGGCCTTCATCGAAGAAAACCACAATACCTGGGACGAGAAGTTGCCGGAGCTTGTATTCTCGCTGAACAACACCGTACACGAGTCGACGGGTACAACTCCGGCAATGCTGAATTACGGACGAGAGCCTATGCCTCCTGGTACCATCAAGAGGAACCAAGAACAAGCTGGCATAGAAGAGGAGCAGCACCATAAGATAAAATTGTGGCAAGAGCGACTTCGAAAGCTCAGGGAAGTACATGAGTCTGCAGCTGCACGCTCAGACCAACAACATGAGCGGCAAGCAAGCTATTATAACGCTAAAAGGAGGGACACACCTTTCACCGTAGGAGATATGGTGTGGAAGAAGAACAGAGTCCTGTCCTCAGCAGCTCAGGGTATTTCGGCTAAGCTGGCTCCGAAGGCGACCGGTCCGTATGTCATAATAGGCCAACCAGGATCCAATACTTATACGTTGTTGGATAAGGACGGTAAGGTGACCGACCTGGCACACGCCGAACACCTTAAACACTGCATTTCACCGGATCTCGACGCAGATGAGGAAGTAGAACATCCGCCGAGGGACATCGTGGGAGAAGGGGCGACGCGCGACCCGCCCCAGGCGAGCGTACAGTCACCAAATTGCGTGCGGACTCCTGCGCGAGTCATAGCGGGTGACACCAGCGTGCGAGAACAGACTCCTGCGAGAGTCAAAACGCCGGATATACGAAAACGCGGCCGTCCGCGAAAATCCGCGAAAGCCGTCACGAGACCCCACGGTAGAAAGATAGTGTATCGCAGTGTAGTAACGAGCGACGCAGAACACGTAGTCGGGGGGACCGGACCAGCGGTAATCGTTAGAAAAACGCGCGCTCAATCGAAGCGAGAAAAGGATAGCGATAATTAAACAGCTTTTCATCTGATTAATAGATGGAAACCAAACCTGAGCCCGACTCGACGAGTTCTCCGTCGACGTCCGAAGGACCTCCTCGTGCCATCCGCGGCACGACGGTGAGGATGGAGGACTACTTCGCCGCGAGGCCCTCGCCTCCAATACCCCCACCAGGACCACCGTCGGAGGACGCCTCTACTGACTCCGAAGGGAGAAGAACTCCCGGTGCCCACCAGGGAGCTAGCCGTCACCGACTCCCTGGCAACACGCCAGGATAGAGGAGGAGTTAGGGCCATCTTGGGGAGAGAGCCCCGGGAGGTGTGGAAATTTTTGGAGGCCCAACTCGACTACGCGTCCCGCATCTCCAACGGGTCGGACGCAGTAGAGAGGAAGGTCTTCCAAAATTGGAAGGAAATCCACGACGCCCTCCCGGGATTCCACGCCTTCTCCCAAGGATGGAACCAGGAAGTAGCGGACCGCCTGGAGGAGTTGGAACTCCTCGACGACTTCCGCCGCAATCGCGCGGCAGCCCGACAGGCGGCAAGGAACGCCGAGGAAGCCCGCCTGGAACTGCTCCGCCTCTCCAAAGCAGAGAAAGAGGCCCAGCGGAAAAGGAGCGAGGCCCAGGCAAAGGCGCACGAAGCCGCACGGCAAGCCGCAGAGGCAGCTCTGGCCACCAAGACGGGCCACAGGCAGCAGCCCAGCAAGCCACCAGGGACTCCGGCTCCACCGGGGCAAGGCAAACCCCGCCGCTGCTTCGTGTGTGTTTGGCCTGGGGTACGAAATCCTCGCACGTGCCCCAACCACCAAAACCACCACAAGCACCGGCAATCATAACCGGAGATCCCTGGCCATCCGAAGCCCGGAGA
This sequence comes from Theocolax elegans, assembly GCA_026168455.1. NCBI lineage: Eukaryota > Metazoa > Arthropoda > Insecta > Hymenoptera > Cerocephalidae > Theocolax > Theocolax elegans. Next base: position 20,782,565 of record CM047429.1, on the reverse strand, counting down.
AGACCGCCAGGAGGAGAACTCCTGGCTACCCACATGTACAGAAATGTAAAATAAAATGTACATATGTTACATAATCCTTTTTTATTTTTTGTACATAAAAAGGTTAGAGAAAGATAACATAGAGTTTTAATTTCCTGACCTAAACCCGAAACCACATCCCACGCGTCTATGCGAAGTCAGAGCATGGTACATAGGAATATACCTTGCGTCTGGAAGAGGGGTGTAACGGTAGACGGTTCACGCGAGACGAAAATCGTACCGATCGCGTGAGCCTACCGTTGAAGACGCGTAAGGCGCATGCGCGAGCGCGTCGGAGAGCCGGTGTGCACGACACACCGGCAGTATCGTTCGAACCTCGAACAACACGAGATCGGCAGTATCGTTCGGTTCGCGGCGCGACCTAACTTGAAGTCAGTCAAGGCCCCGTGACTCCGAACTGTGGCGAAGGAGAGAGAGAGAGAGAGAGAGGGTCCGAGAGAGAGAAAGCGAGAAAAAGCGGACACCGAGAGTGCTAACCCGCAACGTCGAAAAGACAAGTAAGTCCTGGCCAGGCGTACGACGGTTCAAAAGCCCGACGCGATCCGCGAGCGGCATCGGGATACGCGCGGTACCCCGACGCACCATATCGCCCGGGCGAGAGGCCGGATACTCTCGCCGTGTCTCTCTCTATTGCGTAGGCACGAGTTCAATAAGCCGGAGTGCTCCACACTCCGGCAATAATCTACCCGTACCAGGCCTTCTGCCTAACCAGGTGCTCGATACCTGGTGTAATCTCATTCCCCTGGACATATCGAAACGCCGTGTTTCGGAACGTAATTTGCGGCGGGCGCACACACACGCATACGCGCACTGTATACATTCTAAGTTCCCGTGTTTGTTTACACTCTTTTTATTTAACCGTTATTGAGCCAAGGTTTAGCATTGCCTTATCTCGTCCCGACATAATTTATAAGTTTTTGTATCCCATTAATTTTTATTTATTTAGAATAAATTACACTGACATTTTTAATCGCGAGTGTCGATTCATTAAACCCGCGAGTAGTTCCTATCCCAAAGGCGAATACCGCCATGCCCCGCGGGTGTCGTGCATTGTACTTAGCACGACACACTTAACTGAGTAGCCGAGTACGAGCATCAACGGAGGATAAGTGTGCACTAGATAAGTGCACACATTGTACACAGGGAAGACGTCGTCGTGCGGAGCTTGAGGCTAGCTCGCATCACTCCAAGGACGGTTCCGACGATCGGTTAGCTGTCTGGTAATACAGCTGACCGGCATACGGAGAATATTTCCTGTGCATTGAGGATATGCGCAGGACAATTAAAACCCTCCTGAAACACCAGAATAACCCTGTTACAAAACATATGTAAATTATGTATATACTTATGTATTTTTTTTTAAATCACATTACCACTTCTTTCAAAAATATGTTTCTTATTACCTCTTTCTTACCAAATATTTTCTTTTTTAAATTTTTGAGATATTTAAGGAACAACACTTATTTAAACATTGATATTCAGAATATTAGAATAATATCTACAATTTAACAATGTAACGGGGTACAATCTCTCGCGTCGGTAGGGGTAAAGGGATCGGTTGCTACGGCACTGCCTAGTTATACTCCCTAGGCGGTGCTCCGAGAGTGCGCGGCGGATTCAAATCAGTGAACCCCGCGTACGACCTACCGTTGCGATGTCCGTTAACAACCGCGAGATCCCTTGCCGATCTCGCGTCTTTGTACAGCTAAAGCGTTGTGAGCTGAAAAGGACCGCGAATAAAAGGGATAAATACGCGGTAAGTTTACCTCGGCCGCTCCTGAAACGGAGAGGGCGATTTTTGGGATAACGGGAATAACGTAGCCCGGTAATCAACAATTAAACTCGTACTCGGACATTGATTACATATTAATTATATTTATTATAAATAAAATATAAATTTAGTTTAACATAGAATAAGGAAATGACAAAAGCCGTATATAGGCCGCGTGAGGTCTCGCGACGAGGTGTAACCACCGGGGTTACTCGCACTTTCTCTCTTTCTAGCACACGTACGCGGTCGCCCGTTAGCTTCCTCGCCGTCGCGCGCGGGCGAGATCCGCCGATCCCTAACTTAAAGATATAGACGTAAAGAGAGAGTCTTTATGTCTTTATGTAGTATTTTAGTACCTTACCTCCCCGTCAATGCGCTTGGCTTCGCCTGTTTCCCTTCTCTCCCTCGGGCTCTCGCGCGCGTCAACTTCGCCGTCCTCGCAGGTTTCTGGGAGTCGCTAGAGCTGTGAGCTCGACACCAGCACACTCACTCTACAAAATCACTCGTTCTTCACGGCGCGAAACCCAGAACACGAGCAAGAATCCGCGATAACGATTCTTTTTCTCTTGCCACGAATTAGCAAGGAAGGCGTTACCGGCGACGTGTCTATCTACGATGACTTGCATAAACTCTCTATATACTGTCCTCAGTCAGCTTGCGCGTTGGTCCATTATTAGTCCTTACGCGGCTTACGCGCGGGCTTTCCCGATCACCTACGAGCTTTTCCGATCGTCACTCGCGCTCGTTATAAGGTATAGCTTCATACGCATAAGAGTATGTAGCTTACCTTTACAACAACTATAAATACATTTTAAATTTATTATTAGAACATATATGTATATGCAAAATAATAATTTTGCATACTATAGTTACAATTCTAATTTTTATTATTATTATTATTGTATAGAACAACAAAAACCACCAACGGTGCGAGCGCGAAGCGCGCGGAGCGTTGGCGCGCGGTAGCGCGTAGGGGGGCTTGGCCCCCCTAGATTCTTTACATTCATTTAACTACTAATTCTACTATTACGAATTGTTGAAGAGAAGAAAAAAAAATTTCTTGTTCTTATGCAATATAGATTCTCCCTTCAATGTGAACAATGTTAGTACATTCTATCTTAATAATATATCTATATATATTTTTATCAAAGGATTAGGAGTGAAGAAAATTTGTTTTTCTTCGGTCCCCCTCCCCCACCAAAATAAAACGAACACATAATTATTTGACTTTTTTTTTAGAATTTTCTTTTCAGCCATTATAAACAAAGATTCACTTTTAATATAATATGATATATAGTTGAGAACTGGTTAATTTAGTTCCATAAGAAAAAGATACAATCGATACAAATGATAAATAAAATGAGCAATACATAAGTGACAGTCCGAAAATAGGTTAAGTAGGCTCATCTAGAACCATGCTCCTATATCTTGGGAGAAAATAAACGGTACGACCGAGTAACACAAGCAGTCACGGAACTGCCCGATGCTTGCGTATCATAGAATTGTGGCAGCAACGTTCCTTTTATTCGCTTATTTCCATTATGTTTCACGTTAAAATGACTAATTTACACTCTTTTTATTTTTATATTTTGAGGAATAATTTAATTATTTGTCATTTTCTTGATTGTATTCAAACTGACAATTGTAGAAACTTATTTGTTACGTTCAAGTAAATGACGAAAAATCGTTTGAATTTGTTTACAGAATTTTACTACTAATTATATTATTTTTGTATTTTTTTTGCTACACATTGTATTATTGGTAATATAAACATGAAAAAAAATTTTATTTATCTGTATCAATTATTATTGTATATCCTGAATCGTTTTATAAAATTTTAAAATTTATTTGTTATTTATGTTTTTTTTTTATACCATTCAAAACAATTAGCATACCTATTATTTATAAATAAGAGGAAAATCCTCTAATCTGCCTGTCTTAGGTTTTGTATTATTAGTTCTATATAAAAATTGAATAATCATATGGAATTAATCGTATAAAAATAATAATTGTTTTATTTTTAAAAATTTTTTTTTATATACACTGTTTGTTTAAATCATTACTTATGAACAAAGTATTAGATTGAACACTAGTATGAACTACATTGGCATAAACACTAAATTGTACAATTTTAATTATTATTTTTATTAATAGTTTAATTTTGAACCTTATTAACAAAATTAACTAATTAATCGAATTTGCTGCATTTTTTTTATTAAAATCAATATTAGTAGTATTCGCATACTTTGAATTTGAATCGATGATTTTATTCGACATGTGTATTGATACTATATGTGAGTTTACTTTATTTACTTACTTTAATTAATGAAGTTTTCAACTTTTTTTTTTAATAATTAATTTCGTAAAATCTTTCTTTTCCCTCCACTTCTCGTTTCTTTGCCATCGTTATTTTGTTGTGCAGATTCTCCTGTGTCCATTGAGCCTACCGTTAGATTTTTTTTATTGTTTTTCTAGCATGCCTAACTCTTCTTATATATTTATTAACTCTTCTTATATACTTATTATTATATATTACAATTAACAGAATTACTAGAGTCAAGGTGAGTTCAGTTGTAATTATTTATATAGGTTTACATTTTGAATGGTATGTAGGAAGGATACGTGACGGTGTTGCTGGAGCTTTTACCGCAACGAGGAGGAAAGGGTGCAATTAAGTACTCCTTAGGAAGGATAAGTGACGGTGTTGCTAGAGCTTTTACCGCAACGAGGAGGAAAGGGTGCAATTAAGCACTCCTTAGGAAGGATAAGTGACGGTGCTGCTGGAGCTTTTACCGCAACGAGGAGGAAAGGGTGCAATTAAGTACTCCTTAGGAAGGATAAGCGACGGTGTTGCTGGAGCTTTTACCGCAACGAGGAGGAAAGGGTGCAATTAAGCACTCCTTAGGAAGGATAAGCGACGGTGTTGCTGGAGCTTTTACCGCAACGAGGAGGAAAGGGTGCATTTAAGCACTCCTTAGGAAGGATAAGTGACGGTGTTGCTGGAGCTTTTACCGCAATGAGGAGGAAAGGGTGCAATTAAGCATTCCTTAGGAAGGATAAGTGACGGTGTTGCTGGAACATTTACCGCAAGGAGGAGGAAAGGGTGCAATTAAGCACTCCTTAGGAAGGAGAAGATATAGGTTTTAGGTTTAGTGATGTGTTAGACTCCAATGATTCTATTTTATTGTAAATCATCATTTTTTTTATCTTAAATATATTTTTTTATAGCAATTAAATTTAAATTTGACCAAGCTCATCTGACATCGAAAATTTAAACCTTTTGCTTACTTTCCTTTGTACATTAACGACATTGTTATCTTAGGCGAGGAGAGTAAAGAGAAAAAGACCTTATATTTTTTCATTTGCCTTATTCGTGTCTAATTTAATAATCGCGTATTTATTTAATTTAAATGACTATATGCTTTTCTTGTAATGATTTTTCTGTATAATTAAAAATATTATTTCCTTGTAGTTTATTTCCGTCGTTAATTTAGATATATACGTTTTTTTTTTGTATAAAGTCAGATAGATTGAAATAATTTTGTTTTAAGTAGAATGTATGCCAATTGTGATTAAAAGATGATAAATATTATTCTATTGACAACCTTTTAGAACTGTAAAATACATATATATATATATATATATATATATATATATATATATATGCGTGTACATATTCACAAGCATATTGGGGCCATTATATTCATACGTTTAGGCACTACAAAGGCTCCATATATGAATATCTTAACCTGTCAACATGCACTATTTTCGTTTTATTATGAGCTAGCTCTATTGTTACATTTCCCTTGTTATTAACTATTTCTAAAATCCGATGTGGTCCAGTATATTGATCGCCTAGTTTGTATTTCTTCCCTCCTTTTAATAACCAGACATTATCCCCTGCCTGAAATTCTTGATGATTGGCTTTCCTGTCGTAATAGAATTTCGACCTACGTTTAGAGGCTATTAATTTTTCTCGCGCGATTCCCTGTATTTCGTTTAAACGTTGTCGTAAATTTATAATGTAATCATCATACGTTGGAACTCGTTCTTGTGGGTCTAAAGGTTCGTTTGATGGTAGTCGCGCTTTTCGTGCAAAAACAGTTTCAGAGGGTGTGTAGAGATGACCCTCATGTACCGACGTATTATACGAAAACGCGGCTAATTTGTTTAACTCATCCCATGCGTCATTTCTTTCTATCATTGTTGTTAAATAATCTGCTAAGCTGCTATGAAAACGCTCAACGGAGTTGGACTGAGGGTGATAAGCCGTGGTTTTAATTTGTTTAATCTTAAAAATTTTCGCTACTTCTCTCATCAGACTACTTAAAAATAAGGTACCTTGGTCGAAGATAATTAACAATGGGGCGCTAAAAATTAAAAAGAACTAACGCTTCGGCGATCGTTGCCGCGGTCGCGTCTGGTATGGGTATCGCCATACAGTATTTTGAAAGGTTGCATTGAATGGTTAATATATTATTGTTATTATTTCGAGATTTGGTAAATGGTCCCACAAGATCGACCGATATGGATTCCATAGCCGAGTACGGAGTATCTATTATTATCATACGTTGTTTAGTTTAAACACGAACCAACTTTTTAGTTGGCAAGTTAAACAATGTCTGATGTAGTTTTGCACGTCTTTCTTAATATCTGGCTTTATAGGTTTTTGTTACACCTTTACGCCCTGCACAAGCAGACTCGTGAATTTCGCGAATAATATTTTCCCTATTACTCTCTTCCACACATTGTATAAATCCTAAACAAATAATTATTTTTATTTATTTGTTTCAAAATTTCATTCCATGAAACGTTTTCAATAAATTCGCTCTTCGCGATACTTATTGAACGTAATTTTTCTTTTAATATAATATTTTTCAAATTAAATAGATTCGTTTTTAGATTATTAATGATTTCTGAAGTACTCAGTCGCTCTTCGTCACGTAAGACCATAGCAAAATGAATTTTTCCGTTTATGTTATTGATTCTTATTTCTCCTGGATTTAAATTGAAAAAATGAGGTAATAATAATTTTGAAGCCAAACTTCTGGATCCTTCATCTATATGCATTCCGGTCGTAATTATGAAATAAACGTAATTATCTTTTCTCATGAAGAGTTGTTCTTTAACTTCAATGAATTTCTTTTCATCGTTTGGTACTTCGTAACCATCCTTTTCTTCCCAGGACTCGTCAAATTTGTTGTTAAAATTATCTTTCTCTATGGGTTGTAATCTTTTGTCTGAGTTGACTATCGTTTCAATTTCCTCGGGGGCTTCTTGTATTATAGAAAGGTTTTTGACTGGCTTTTGATATATTTGACTTGTTGGGTCGTTTTGCTCTCTTTTCATTGTAGTTTGGCCGTGTTATTTTTCCTGCACGACTGCGTGTTTCCATAGAATGATTTTTAATAACATAAACGGGTTCTTCTATTGGATTTCTTGATAACGCGTCAGCATTAACGTTACTTTTACCGGCTTTGTATACAATGTCAAAGTCGTATGCATTCAGTTTTTATTCTCCATCTACTAATTCTAGATGTCGGATCTACTGTGGTTTTAAACCAAACAAGTGGTTTATGATCTGTTATAATGAGGAAACGACGGCCTTTTAGAGAGCAATCGAACTGACAAGGGGAGTACATGACCTCCGGGAAACGGATCTCATCCTAACTTTGGTATGTCTTTTATAATATAAAAATATGAAGAAAGCCAAGTTATCTCTTGCCAATGGCCACTTTTACGGAAGTTATTCGACATCCAATAATAATAGCAGTAAAAAGTACTTCCAATTCGTTCGCTTATAACTCAGAAACAAATAATGATAAACAATCGAACCTAAAACCAGAAGAAAGTTGAGTTTAAGTAGATACGGTTTAAAAAAAAGAAGCTCAAATTGCTTAATTTGAAGCAAAGTTATCAAAAAAATAAGAAATTGAAGATTATTAAGCCAAAATTTAATATGAAAAATTTATTGTTTCTTTTGGCCTAATAGTCTTCAATTTCTTATTTTCTTGATAACTTTGCTTCAAATTAAACAATTTGAGCTTCTTTTTTTTTAAACCGTATCTACTTAAACTCAACTTTCTTCTGGTTTTAGGTTCGATTGTTTATCATTATTTGTTTCTGAGTTATAAGCGAACGAATTGGAAGTACTTTTTACTGCTATTATTATTGGATGTCGAATAACTTCCGTAAAAGTGGCCATTGGCAAGAGATAACTTGGCTTTCTTCATATTTTTATATTATAAAAGACATACCAAAGTTAGGATGAGATCCGTTTCCCGGAGGTCATGTACTTCCCTTGTGAGTAACGGCACACAGTATGGCTAATACTTCCCTAGAGTAAGTATCATATGTATGCTCGGCTTTGTTTAATACTCGCGAAACATAAGCATCTAGTAGGTCGGTTTTCACCTCTTCTTGTGATAAATTTGCTCCTATTGCTGTACCGCTAGCGTCACAAGTTACTATAAATGGTTTATTAAAATCTGTGATTTGTAATAATAGTTGTTTACACAATTTTTCTCTTAAATAATCGAATGCCTTTTGAACCTCGCTGGACCATAGGAAAGGTGCGTCTTTCTTTAATGAATTACTTAATAGTCTAGCAATACCCGAAAATTTCGCAATAAATCGTCTATATTAACCTGCTAATCCTAAAAATTGAGGTATATTTTGCACTGTTTTTGGAATTGGAAATTTATTTACTGCTTCTAATTTTTTTGGATCCGGCAAAACACCTTCTGGTGATAGTACCTGTACCAGATACACTACTTCTCTCTTTAAAAATTCACATTTGTCTGGCTGTAATTTCAGGTTTGTATATAACTGCGCCATCAAGAAATAAACATATTTCTCTGCCTTGCATGCCGTCAAAAACACAATCAATCATTCTTTGAAAAGTGTCTGGAGAATCGCACAATCCCGTAGGCATTGTTTTACATTAAAATAATCCGAATGAAGAGGCGAAAGCTGTTTTATGTCGATCTTCTTGAGCAAACGGAACTTGTAAAAATCCTTGACATAAATCCAAGACGGTGAATACACGATTTTCTGGTCCAACTTGATCGATAATATCTAGTATATTAGGTAATGGGTATTGATCTTTTACGGTTTTATCGTTTAATTGTCGAAAATCGACAACTAGTCGGTATTGTTTATTACCTTGAGTATCAGGCTTCTTTGTTACTAAAAAAACAGGTGATGTATAATTGAAACTTGATGGTTCAAGTATGTCTTCAATCATTTCTTTTAATTGTTTATCAAGTTCGCTATTGAGAGCATGAGGAAATCTATATGGCGTAGCTGTGATTGGTATGTCGTCGACAGTCGGTATCTTATGTTCTATAGCATTTGTCACGCCTAATTTTTCTTCTTTTAGACAGAAACAATCCGAATATTTATCAATTAATTTTTTTATAGATTGCCTTTGTTCCTCGTCCATTTTATCAAAATGCAAGGCTTCTTTTAACCGTTCATTACGATTAGGTGTACTTGTATCCTCCGTTATGTTAAATATCCTCGCTTCAGATCGATTGTCAGAAATGTCGTGTATGTCGACCTCTTCACTTTCATAACTATAAAAATTATTAATATAAGGTTTATTTGTATAAACCAAATAACTGTTATTCATTCCGTTTTCGCGTATGGCTTTGACAATTTCACTTCGTAAATTTTCGTTTATAACTCGTTCATTTAATAAAAAATCGCTAGGGTCCTCATCCTGTTCATTTTCTTCCTGTATGTTTATTAAATTCTCATTATTTATCTCATTTTCAGTTTCTTCAGTTCCTTGTTTGTTTAATCCTAATATTTCGTTTCTCGGGATAGTATCTAACTTTTCCCCCGACATAACCAATTTTTTGTTATTCAATTTACAAACATAACTAACATTTTTATCACGAGGTCCGCATTTATCGCCCTCCTCGATTTCGTAATCCATTCGTACTTGACAATTCATCTTTTTATTCACAAAATCTGCCTTATTTTCACGAGGTCCGCATTTATCGCCCTCCTCGTTTTCATAATCCATTTGTACTTGACAATTATTAACTGTCTTATCCAATAAATTTTCTTCATTTTTTATTTCATCTTCAATATCATACTCCAGGTCAACTTCGTTTTCATAATTAGTACAGGATGGACTCTCAGCCATCCTATCGAACAATGGTGCTTCAATAATACCATAATTTTCAGTAATGTCATCAAATTTTTCTTTAATATGTGGCTCAGTCACATCACATACCCGTGGCTGCGCTTTTTCATTATTTATTTATAATTGTACTTTCTTCATTAATCCATAACCAATTTCACTTGCTTTATATATAACTCTTTAGATCCGACTCCTCGTCGATCTCATGTACTTGTATTTCTTTATTTTTATAATCGTCGTATAACTCTTGTTCTTCTTTACTCCGATTGTATAGGTCTTTGTCGTTGCCATTTTGATTTCTTTCATTTCTTTGTTCTTGCTCGTAGATTTCATATGAATCGTTTGTGTCAAATTTTATAAACGTTTCATCATTTTCATGGAATTGAAAATCACTTGACGTATCTGAGTCACTATCGGTATAATTATAAAATCTTGAGTTTTTCATGTTCGTATAATCATTGTTGTCCCTTGGTGTTGGCATATATCGTATTGATTTTCGGTCATTATTTGACTATAGCTCGTAGATGTCAACGATGCGTCTCGATCCCCGAATACAAGATCTCTCTTGATTTTGAATGCGTATTTTTTTCAAGTCTGAGTTGCAGTGCCACGCCCTTGGATAAAAATCAAAGAGTTGACTAGCAGAGCTTTGCCTTACGAAAGCTTTAGACGAAAAATTAGGAGTGGCTGTGTCTGTTCTGGGTCCTCTTTATAAACCCTAAAAATCTATGCATCTTTTCTTGTCTTACGCTTTGCCTTCTCGATTTTTCTGTGCTTGCACCCGATTGGGCCGTTAGATGTGCGTGATTAAAAATTATCGAATCCCATGAATTTTCTGTATCGCTTCGTAGTTAATTCGGAGAATTTGCTGTCCCCCTTTTATTACTGCGACATTACCCAAAGAACGGCTTAATTTATTACTTCCTTCTAATGCTCGAGATTTCTAGTCCATGTATCCCATTGCCGGCTCTTCTCCAAGCATTGATTTTATAGTGCAGTACAAAAAAACTCTTGCGCAACCCTTCGTTTCTATCTCACTGTCGACGATCCCGCTTATATGCTTATGGGCTTTGAATAATATCTTCAACTCTACTTATCAGTCTCTTTTTCGTTTGAAACACTCGTAAATTTATCTGTCCCTTAGCTCTATAAAATATATTTTATATTACTGCATTTACTTAGAATTATTCTTTATCAACCTTATTTCGTTTTTCTTCTACGCCGTAATTTTATTCTAAACTACGCAGTACTTTTTACGAAAAATAATAATATAATTTTCGTCGGGACGCGACACTGACATGAAGGTTTCTCTTACCAAGTTGCTGCGTAAATAGCAGACTTGCGCTTGAGGCGAGGAGCAGGCAGAGGCGTTTCGTTAGTTTAGAGTTGCGTTAGCTGAAACGCCTGTACTAACCCGTCTAGACTTTTTTAGGACTTAGCAATAGGTGCGGTGTTGACGTGACTGAACGATGAGGGTTTCGAGCATCCGATTTTCTACATCTGCCGATTATTAAATGGTGCTGAACTTAATTACATGACAACGGAAAAAGAATGCTTGGCCCTCATATGGGCTATAAAGAAATTGAGACCATATATTGAAGCCTATCGATTTGAGGCTATGACCGACTATAGTGCTCTCTTATGACTCAAAAATCAAAAAGATGAATACTTGAATGCAGCAATGGGATTTTGAAATACTGGACAAGAACGGTACTTTGTACCACGTCCCAAACATGCTATCTCGTGCCGTCAACCCAGAGTCCGACGAAGAAGAGATTGCCTCGTTCTGGAAAAACTCCTCTTTCACACTGGCAATCAAAGAAGGGGAAATTTCGCGTTTCAATGGTTAATAAATCTGAGGTAAAAGTAACCTCTAAAGGTTTAATAAAGGCGACTAAGAACACATTGTGTACTAGATGTATTAAAAGAATCATTGGAAATAATGACTTACCTGTGTCAATTGAAAAAACAACCCGAATGCCAGCCTAACTAAACTATCAAAAATAAAAAATACAAGTGTGGATTTGGACTAGATGTTAACTAGTATGAGTGTTCATTTTACTTTAAAAAAATGGATCGATTAAGTGAAAAAGAAAGAAATGTTATTAAGGAAACATTTAGGAATGGGGTAGTTGGAATGTCAACATTAACTATTAAACAATCTATTAGACGGTTTGATGCAACAACTACTGTGCGAGATTTACCAAGATCAAAGAGGCCAAGGTCAGGTGTTAATGATGAAACTAGTTTCAACATTGTTCATACAATTCTTTGGGCACCTAAATTTCTTCCTTTTACAGTAAAACATGTTCATACGTTAAATAAAGGTTATTACAATCGCCGGGACGAATTTTCTTTAGATATGATGAACCGCATAGATTAAAATCCTGCTTTTCCATTTAACATAACATGCGAAATGAACGAATCTTTAAATATACATAATTGTCGTTATTGGGCGGATGCACATCGTCAAATTAAGTGTCTTGGCTGGAATGGTCAATCATACAATTATGAGACCATTTTGTATTAACGGTAATTTGAGTGCTGCCCACTACAAAAATATGATACGAAATCAAATTGTTTCTGCATTAAGGGGATGTCGTACCCGACAAAACATTGTTGTGCAGGTCCGCGCTTTCTGTTTTATCGATACCCTATATAAAATTAACTTAACAGAAATCATATGTGGCGCCCTTGGTATTATATACTAATACATATTTAGTTGCATGCCCACAGATAGCGCTAACAAGCGTTAACGTAATATAAGATATAAAACACAACGCTAGTACAAGTAATTACAAAATTGATTGTGAAAAAATAAAAATTACTGTAAAAGTAAATGAATAGTATACTGCAAAACTTCTAAACGTATCTAATTGGTTTATCCGATTGGAATGGACTGGAGAAATGGCAAATTATATTTGCAAATTATTTTTATACATGTGTAATATTAATTCTAAAAATTAAAGTAATAGCATGTATGTAATATCTCTGCACTTTGGGTACACTTTATGGTAACGTGTACTGTACGTACACTTTATGGAAACGTGTACTGTACGTACACCTTATAGTAACCAAATGTCAGTCGGTATTGTACTTTTCAATTTTCACTTTGATTTGTATTAAATTTTTAATTATAATTAATTATAACAAAAGTTACGCATATCCATCTACTAAAATTAAAATTTTCTGATGAGTGTTACGTACATTATAATTGTCAATGAACTTAAAAAATGATATATTATTATATATAATTAAATTTTTTATCCAGTTCAATTTTCATTACCGCCGTTTAACTCATATACTTTGTAGAGTTTAGTACCCATCATTCCAGATAAAAAAAATATGTACCATTACTTTAACTTAATACGATTTTCATAATAATAAACTTTCTGAATGGTACTAGCGTCTGCTTTTTAAAATTAAGTTTAAATTGTTAAAGTTTTCTACAACTTATAATATTAATAAAGTAAGTTTCTGAATAATCTTCATAATTTTATCTACTAATTGGTATGTTTAAATGAATTTTTTAATCACTACTAAATTAAGCAATGAGCAAAACAGTTATTGCTAAACAACAAGTAAACCTACTTCCATGGAGACCGTTGATGGAGGGACACATGTGATTTTATCTTTATATACAATTTTGATTGTTTCATTGAGTCTATTTATGTTAACTTTTATGCTCTATAATTACTGCACATGTAGATTATAAAATGGATATTTACTATGATACTGTTGAACAACTGATAATATATAATACATGGTTAATACACAACCTAATGGAATTAGTAGGAGGTGCGTGTAATCGTCGAGTCGAACTGTGCACGCACCTTCTAGAGGAAACCGTCGTCCGCTAGTTCCTAATAAGCTCAATCGAGATATGGCTATTAATACAAAATAGTTTTCTATATACATTTTGTAACGATCACGCAGGGTATTAGGGCATGGCGACAAGGGCGAAATAAACGATTGATAAAAATAGTAATAATTTATTATAATAATAGATAAAGGATTTTTGGCGCCAGCCGCGTATAATTTTGGCGAAATTATAAAACGGATGCTCGGCTGCGTACGAGCTGCGGCGGTTTGCTACGTGAGTGGAAAAGAGCGAGAAGGGGGGAGAAATGGGAAGCATACTTACAAAAGAAGGAATAAATGCACTGCACTTATAACGAAGGCGTGCATCTACCTTGTCAGTATAGAGGAGCATATCCTGGGTTGACGCTTGAAATGTTGCTTTCCTGACACAGACACACACACAAGGTAGTCCGCCACAGGAAAATGAAGGACGATAGCAATCGTATTGCCAACGCGACGTCACTGCTTCGTTGTCGGGTCCGACGTGCGCGCGCAACTTGCGTCGAACCGTTCGTCGACCGCAGTCGTCCCGCGCGCATCGTACGGTGAGTCTTCGCGGTCATGCGGATATAGCTTCATTTATTGTACAAGGTTTTAAATTTATTTTATAACAATGTTTTTGTAGTTGAACAGAAAACTATGGGTTTTAAAAAAATTAACGGCTTTTTCCCGGCAGGCTTCGGCGGTTAAATCTACTCTCGAAGAACCTGCGAGACGAGACACACTCGGCGCCTCGTTCAGATTGTCTCGCCTCGTAGCTATTCATCGAGGACTCAAAAGCAAACACATAATATATTGTAACAAATTTTATATTTTTATTACAGCAGTATTTTTGTAGGTAAACCTAAAATTATTTTTCGTCATATATACACAAAAATACTATTTCTTGGAAGACTTCAGCAATTGATTATTGTCACGGATAACCTGCGAGGCGAGACACGCTCGGCGCGTCGCTGAGATTGTCTCGCCTCGAAGTTATCCGTCGAACATCTATTAAATTATTACTAATTGCTGCAAAATGTTATGGAGTAGAATCGATTTTTATTTTCTTACAATCATATTGTCCTTATTGATATTAATTTTGATATTTGCAGTTACTATATAGCCAACGTTAAACTATCTGAATTGACATAAAAAAAACCAACAAACTACGGTATTTCAAATAAAAGTGATAAAAGTGGCAGCACATTCTTTTTTAGAACTGACACATAACGGAGAAACGTTTATTTCCATCCCTAGTATGATACCAGTTTCCTACCGTCTTAGTAACCATCGTATTTTTCTTTTAATTTTTTGTCGTGCACTTTTGTCTGCTTTTTTAGTATTCCAACTTTTACCAATATTGTGAACTTCTGTATCTGCACCGCATATCTTAGGACACAGTCCAGTTTTTACAAATTTAAATTAAATCGTTGTTATCTGTTGACAAAGAGAGGTTATGTTTCAATTCGTATTTTTCAAATTTTAACGATATTTTATCATAAATTCAACCTTTGTACTTGTAATATACTTTAAATCTGTATTAAAAATATGCCTCTAACCTGTTTTCTAGCTGCCATTATGCTAAATAATTGGAATTAAACAAATAGTGCACCCAACATTCAGTGTCGACATAGTACAATGTATTTGAAAGTACGAAGTGCGTGCGGCAGACGGCCCGATCGTGCACGCACCTCCTATAGAATCCGTCGCCTATTCCACCACGAATGAAATAAAACATATTTTAATAAGCTGGAAACGCTTAGCATCGCCACCTACTGGTGGATTTTCCAACTACGTAGCTAAACTTTTTCTTACTCTTCGGTCTGCTAAATTACACATTTTCAGAAGGAATGAATATCTTTTTTATTTTTCATCTAATTTTTCAATCGATTATGTATTCCTCTAGTTTTTACTGAAA
Source organism: Theocolax elegans (assembly GCA_026168455.1). Taxonomy (NCBI): domain Eukaryota; kingdom Metazoa; phylum Arthropoda; class Insecta; order Hymenoptera; family Cerocephalidae; genus Theocolax; species Theocolax elegans. The sequence continues at coordinate 20,766,842 of CM047429.1, read as the reverse complement.
AACGATTCTAGGATAATGTAAAATGTTGCCTCTACTTTGTTTCTTGATGTTTGTAATTGCAATCTATATTTATTTCCATTGCATGTATCTAGTACCAGCTTCCCAACGTCTTTGTATCAATCGTATTTTTCAATTTATTTCTTCGTCGTTCACTTTTGACTTTTTTTTTAGTATTCCAACATTTACCAATATCATGAAATTATGCGTCTGCACTGTAGTTTTCAGAAATCTATCCAGTTTTTACAATATTCAGTTGAATCGTTGTTGCCTGTTAACTAAGAGAGATTATGTTTGAGATTATATTTTTCAAATTATAAGCACATTTTAGCACAATTCGAACTTTTGTATTTATAATTTATTTAATATATGTATTACAAATATGCCTCTACTACGTTTATAGGTTATCATTGTATTAAATAATAGTAATAGGAGAATAGTGTGTGTAATATACAGGTGTCGGCATAGTAGAATTTAATTCAGGTACGACATCCTCTTAAAACAGATTACCGAAGATAATTTTAATGATACCTGGTAATAACAAAATGACGCTGCTTCCCATTATACACGAGACATTCGGGCTTACTTGGACGAAGTATTTGCAGATCGATGGATAGGATGCAGAGGTATAATTAAATATCCAGCAAGGTTACCAGACTTTAACACATCTGGACTACTTTCTTTGAGAATATATTGGGGTTATAAAAGATAGAGTTTTTCAAACCAAACCTAATTGTGCTATAATTTAATTCCGACTATATATATATATATATATATGGGTGGTTTTCTGTCAAATCGAAGATGAAAAAAATGAATTTTGCTATAACTGTAGGAATATGCTTTAAAGATACCCAGTAGTTCTCCTGAATTTTTTCAAATTTTTTCGGGGCCATTGTTTTAAAGTAAATAATACACCCATTTTCATGAATTTGTAGATGTTAGGGGATGCATTTTTCACTATAAACATAAATATGACTTTTTTTGAAAGATTTTCTGAATTTTTTATTAAAAATACTTTAACCTTTAAACGGTCGGATTTTGAGGTTTCGAAACCTGCTTCGAATGTGCCCAAATTCATGTCTTGTATCACCCATCAACTACGAATAATGTTCCTATCATGGACCGAGCCGATATATCAGCTCTCCGACCCTGGAAGATCATGATAAAATTTTAGTTCGGTAAAATAGAAATAAAATCATATTCTCAGGTTTTGAGATATGCTGCATCCAAATCTGCAGTTCAATTCATCATAACTGGTCATGTCCACGGTTATTCGAGGTGAGACAAGGTCAGTTCAAGGTCAAATGCAGAAAGTATCATATATATTCGAACAAAAATTATATCTAAGAGTATCTCGAGGTGCTACATCTGAATCTGACACCTGTTTGATTGTTAATTGACATAAATATACTCATTCTTCTGGGTATATGACCATCTCAGGGTTTATGTGTTTTGATTCGTGCATTTTTTAGAAATGTGGAGTTTTTAGGCCTTTTACTCTCCTTCTGCTTTGCGCAGAGCTAACTGCATGAATGTAGAGAGTAATGTAGCTCCTTTTTTCTTATTTTTTATACTTTCTTATTTTTACATTTTTCCATTTATTATACATTTTTACATTTGGTCATAAGTATATTTTGTATTTTTCTCACATTGCTCTTGTAAGATCTATATGAATCTTTCGATAATATCTAACTTACGACTTTCTCTTAATTTTTATAATTTTTTCCAACTTGATCAAGGTAAGACTTCTTTGGTGTGAACAGGGGATTAGATGGGTACTGAAATAAGTAGAGATACTTTTCTACCACTCCAAGGTAAGTGCATAAATGCAGCTGAACCATAGCGGTATAAAAAAACAGTGGGAACAGGATGAAAAATACTTTGTGTTAGGTCTATATTGTAAGCACGTTGAATTTGTGCCTTTAGACAGTACTTTATATAAAACACCTTCTACGAAGGTGTCAACATTCGCAAATATGGTTTTCAATCACACTTTCAAAAATATTATCTGATATAAAAATATTTAATTATTACTCCCATCCTATTTCTACTTATATTTTGCTTTAAGAGTTTTTTTTAAGAGTTTCTGCAATAGAAAGTACTAAAATCAAAGCGGAATAAACGACAAGTATTTTTTACCATACCATACATTGTATTTTTTTTAATTAAACTTTTATATATTTTGCTTAAACTCTATAAAAACTTTTTATTAACTCCCACAAAACTGATAAAAAGGAAACTTCTTTTTTTTATTCTTTTTAAATAAATAATGTCTATCCTTCCCGTGCTTCACATCATTAGATAAATAATTTTATAGAATAATAATAGCTCATTTGTGCAAAATTAACTTCTGCATAACTAATAAAAAGTAATTTCTCTCTTTTTTATGCTCTTTAAATAAAAAAATACTTGCACCACCATTGATTAAGTATTTCAGTCGAGTTATGATTGACCTACTAATATCCTCTTACATCGATGGTAGTTAGTAGCTTATCGTGTAAAATAATATATAATCTAATATAATCTGTAATATAATCTAAAATAAATAGTATTTCCGATTTGGAATTGGACGTGTATATTCTTTTTTTAACCATAAAATTGTTATCATGTACAAGTGCTTCATTTCACTGCAAAAGCAAATCAAAATCAATCGCTGTGTCGACATATAGGCCTCATTAGAAACATATAATGTCGTTATGTAAATCTTATAAATCTTACTTAATAAGAAAACTTAAAATATTGCATATGCAATACGGTATTTAATTTAAATCAGACGTATAATTAAAAAGTAAGATGGCAATCCAACACGTGGTGCAAGTATTATTTTATTTAAAGAGCATAAAAAAGAGAGAAATTACTTTTTATTATTTATGCAGAAGTTAATTTTGCACAAATGAGTTATTATTATTCTATAAAATTGTTTATCTACTGATGTAAAGCACGGGAAGGATAGACATTATTTATTTAAAGAGAATAAAAAAAAGAAGTTTCCTTTTTATCAGTTTTGTGTAAGTTAATAAAAACTTTTTATAGAGTTTAAGCAAAATATATAAAATTTTAATTAAAAAAAATACAATGTACGGTATGGTAAAAAATACTTGTCGTTTATTCCACTTTGATTTTAGTACTTTCTATTGCAGAAACTCTTAAAAAAAACTCTTAAAGCAAAATATAAGTAGAAATAGGATGGGAGTAATAATTAAATATTTTTATATCAGATAATATATTTGAAAGTGTGATTGAAAACCATACTTGCGAATGTTGACACCTTCGTAGAAGGTGTTTTATATAAAGCACTGTCTAGAGGCACAAATTCAACGTGTTTATAATACAGACCTAACACAAAGTATTTTTCATCCTTTTCCCACTGTTTTTTTAGTTTATACATGAATACGCGTACTTGCGTAATCCCCACGACGAGGTATTTACCTGGAGCTGTAGAAGGAGCGGCTATCGGTCACCGTGGATTGACGGCGTCGGGAGAAAATAATCGATTCGGCTGAAACTCACACCATACTAATTAGCTGAAGAATATAAATGGAACGAGTTAATAATTACCTGGGAGTAAGTGGTACCGTATCGCCGAGACGTAAACAGCACCAGGTCACCATACATCATACAGCCGACTTGCATCGCTACAACCTGAATACAGCGGTAATGAACGCGCTCTCTCGATACGAGATCGATGTACCACATGTACCGCGCAGGCGAGCGGTACGATCGCGGCTCTCGAGAGCGCTGAGAGCCAGAGCTGTACGCCCGTCGCCTAGTACTGACGAGATATATAAGCCGTAACCGTTTCACAGCAGTCGCGAAAGAGCGGAAAGAAAGAGCGAGCGAGAGAGAGTGAACGTGACCCTCCGGACGATCATTCGATCTTCGCGACGATAGGTTGGTAATTATTAACTCTCGCTGATAAGGTTCCGCCGTGTACCAGAATTCGTGTGTGCGAAACCCTAGTTCCTTCCATTCCCTTTCCTCCCCCCCTTCAACGAGACGTGAGCAGCGACGGAATACATCTGCGACGGCTCGGTTCGCGAGTTATCGTTTAATTGTCGCGCATTAACGCGGCTGGCGCCCACCCACTAATTATTATATTATTAGGTAATAAATATTTATTTTATTATTAATAAATGGCACCCTGATCCCCAGTGCAGCGTTACAATATATAATGTAAGGGCCCATCCAATCGTACTTGTAATCTATCTATATTATTAAAGAAATTTCGGCGCCGCCGTCGCTGTTTCAGAAATTTCTGAAGGATTTCTGAATAACAAGATAAGTCCCTGTGGCTTCATATACATATAACATGACGTGTAATCACGTGATTATTACGGGTGGTCGCAAAATAGAGAGTATGTCCTATTAGACTCTACATCTATCTACATTATTAAAAAATTTTCATGGTTCAGGGTGGTTTTTTCAATAATGTGTGGGTTACAGATAAGACTTATTAAAAAAATCTATTCTATCTATATTTTTCAAACAGCTTCGACGCTGGACGTAAAATTGGAATATACAGGGTGGTCTTTTTCAATCGTATGTTTTACAGCTTGTAGGCGTAATGGGACTTATGTATCAGTGTACGTTGGACTCGAGTTGCAGGCTATTAAATATTTGAATTCTAATTGTTAAAACCAGCATGTGCGTGTGGGTGGATATGCATGTGAAACGTGAAATGTGAGTGCATGACGATCGTTGGGTAGTGGCGAGTGAGGTGGTGGGTATGTGTAAAAAGGTGCGGATGGTTGGATGTGGGTGTGTGAGCATGTGTGTGAGATGCAGCATTATTCAAAAATACCCGCTATAGACAAAATTTGAATATAAAGGGTGATCATGTTGAATCATGTGTTTGTTACCCTGGATGTATTCTTTCTTGGATTTATATATACAGCGGATGACTGACTCGAATTGCAGGCAAATACAGATTTAAAATCTAAATTTTAATACGTGCATGGGTGAATGTGAATGTGAAACGTGAAACTTGAGTGCATGAGGATGGATAGGTATATGTATGTGGATTTGGAAGTGGATGCAGGTATGTAAGGGTGGGTGCACGTAGGTGTAAGTGTGTGTATGGGTTGATGTGGATATGTGAGGGTAGGTGTGGATGGTTGGATGTGTGGGTGGATGTTAGTGTGGGCGGGTAGATGGGGACGGATATAGGTAGATGTTGGGGTGTGAGAGTTGGTGTGGGTGAGTGAATGTGGATATATCAGCATATGTGTGATGATACAGAGTGATTCAAAACTACCATCCAGTTTGCATATATTTTTACATTACTATCACATATAAACAGAAGTTATATAATTTATTTTCTATACAGTGTGCGTTATCGACTAATATCGGTCGACACACTTGTGGGAGAATATTTTCTATTTTCAAACTTATACCGAAAACTACAATTATCAACCTTTTGAAGCAAGTTTATTTTTAAAATAAAATTTATAATACTACAAATTATAACAAATGCACAATTTTCAAGCCGCAATCGGGGGTTGACGAGCAAAGCGAGCAGAGGGTACCCCACTAGTCTATATAAAAGCTAAATGGTACTCACATACACCGTGTACACTAACACAGATAGCACCCAAGCAGACTAGTCATGGAGATTAAACACGAGCTCACCGCAACAGTAGCATCGGCTACCTGTTAGAAATAAGATAATAAAGACGCAGCTATAGTCTCCCCACGAATACTAGCAGCGATAATAGCAACTCATTTTTTTTATTTTTAATATAATTATTTATTTAATTGATTGTCTTTTTATTTAGTTAATTTTAAGTTCAGTTGCGACTTCCGCGTAACTTCAGTTTGGTGAGGGCGAGTTGTGACAAGGTACTTCGTACCTGTCAATAAGATTAAGCGAGCGAGTTCCAACCTAAGCTGCCCTACCTACCCTCACATCACTAAACCTGCCTAACGTATCTCAAGTCAGTCCAGATACCCAATACTTCCCCACGTAGCATAATCCAGCAGCATCACAGGAGAGGTGAGGTTGCTTCCAGGAGGCATCGCACCAGGGCCAAACATGCAACATATGATGGCCCAGGGTGTCATACTAAGCAGCACGATCAGCAACAAAGAACTCGAGGAAGCTGTAAAATAACAAATAATTAGATGTGATCCTTATTAGGAGGACACAAGGAAGCATGTAGCTGCACACAGAGACTGACAACTACATGCAAGGAGAGGATTAGAAGTGAGGTTATGGTAACCATAAAATTACCATAATTCTCAAATATTAACTAATTATAAATACGAAGCACTCCCTCGAGAGTTAGCTAGTTACCTAGTAAGCAGCCAAAAGTTCCCGCAGCAATGTAACACTCAGAGAAAGCAGCAGCAAGTGACCCGACGCGCACCAGCTGATCTACACCTCGAAAGGAGATAACTAATTAGCCGAATTTAGAAGAGATGGAACGATGTTAAATATTACCTCATGGACACCATCATCAGGAATATGGTTCTCTCCGTGGGAAGCAGCAGCCCAGGTAAAGTCGCCCACTTTGTGTCAATGCGGCCGCGAGCCAATCGATGCGAGAAGCTGCGCGCACACGTCGGGCCCGAGCTACGAAGCAGCGACCGAGCCCGAGCTCGAGAGAGCTTATCGGAACGCCATCGAGGCAACTCCTAGCGAACCGTTATCGCCAAATAAGATATTAATTCGTGTGTGTGTGTGTGCGCGGGCGTGGAAGCGAGCCGTATTCAGCAACATTCCAGGAGACGATCTCCGCAAAATCAAGGTTGGAGCACGCCTTGCACCGGGTATTCCGCGATCTTCTCCTGTTCGTAAGTGTGCTTCTCCTATTCTCCCCTCCCCTTCCCTCGCGTAGCAAGTCGCCGCAGCTCGCACGCAGACGAGCATTCTTTTATAGATTCGCCGCGATCGTACACGGCTGGTGCCCAAACCCTTTTTATTATTATTTCGCCTTTGACCGTTACAGTATGTAAAATAATAATAAAAGAATTTGAACGATGAAATAAATATTTGTAGTACGGTTTATAAAATTTGCCATAAGAAATAAAGAAAAATTAATCAAAACAATGTTTATAATTTAAAATTAAATATGATATCTAATGTAAAGAGAAGTAATAATAATATTGATCATAGATGAGGACGTCGTTTTTAAAATCGGGTGAAGTTGTCGCGACCCGACGAAAATTATATTATTTTTTTCGTAAAAAGTACTGTGTAGTATAGAAGAAATTTAAGGCGTAGAAGACGAACGAAATAAGGTTGATAGAGAATGATTCTAAGTAAATGCAGTAATAAAAAATCTGATTTATAGAGCTAAGGGATATATTAATTTAGGAACATTTCAAATGGAAAAGAGACCGATACGTAGAGTTTAAAATATTATTCAAAGCTAATACGCACATAAGTGGGATTGCCGACAGTGAGATTAAAACGAAGGTGTTGCACAAGAGTTTCTGTATATTGCACTATAATATCAATGCTCGAAGAAGAGCCGTCGATGAGAGGCATGGACTAGAAACGCTATCATTAGAAGGAAGCAATAATTTAAGTAATCAAGAAAAGAAGTCGCTTTTTGGGTAACATCTCAGTGATGAAAGAGGTACAAAATTCTCCATATTAGTTACGAAGCGATACAGCAAATACATGAGATTCGATCATTTTATGATCACGTACAACTAATGGTCCAATCGAGTGCAAGCACAGAAAATTCGAGAACTTAAATTACGCAAATTCCATCTAAAATAAACCGTAAGACAAGGACAGATGCATAGATTTTTAGGGTATATAAAGGGGATCCAGGACGGACATAGCCACTCCTAGTTTTTGTCTAAAGCTTCCGTACGGCGAAGCTCTGCTAGTCAACTCTGATTCTTGTCTCAGGGCAAAGCACTGCTACTCGGACTTAAAAAAAATACGCATTCAAAGTCGAGATAGATCTTGTATTCGGGAATCGTGACGCATCGCTTGTATCTACAAGCCTTAGTCAAGGAACTGCGACTTCTACATGTGGCAATCATCGAGCTCCGTACGTATACGCATCTAACGTCGGCGCTCACAACTCTAGCGGAACATTATCAAGCCACTTGACGCCGCTACCTACGTCCGAGGCAGCCCTTCGTTCCTCATCACACACACACACACACACACACACACACATTGCGCGGCGGTTAAGAACATAACCGCGCGTAGGATTGAAGCATCTGTCAGAAATGGTTAGGGTGCTACAAATAAACCTAAACCATTGTGCTGTGGCCCAGGATCTGCTGCCACAGATGGTCAGATAAGAGCAGGCTGATATTATTATCGTCAGTAAGGAGTACAGGGATCCCACATAATCGAATTGGGTGAGTGATGCCACTGGAACAGCGGTTATTTGGGTATGTGGAATCCTGTATGCATCCGGAAAAATGTCTCTGATTGTTGGGTATAGCTGGGAAGCTGTTCGAGCGCATCATATGTGGCAGGCTATAAGCAGCCATTGCAGAGGTAGGTAATCTGTCTGAAAATCAGTTCGGTCTTTGGAAGGGGCGATCAACTATTGACGCTATAAGTCGAGTTGTTGAGCTGGCCACCAATGCCATCTGTGGTACTAGGAATTCTAGTAGGTTCTAGTAGGCTCGATGGGACAACAATGTGTTGTCCTTGGAACAATTGAAGGTACTGCTCTACCTACGCAAAGTCATCTCGAGCTACCTCATAGAACGTATCCTCCTTTATGACACAGAGGATGGCATGCACTCTTATACAATCACCGGAGGCGTGCCACAGGGTTCGGTCTTGGGACCTCTTCTTTGGAACGTCGTTTATGACGGACTGCTTAGGCAGCAGCTTCCAAAGGGAGTGTTGATGGTGGCAAGGAGCATCGATGAGGTAGAATATCTTGGAGATGTCTCTATCGCTGTAGTGGCTGTATGTTTGATCACCCATGGACTGTGTCTGACGGCAGAAAAGACCGAGGCGGTACTTATCTTCCGAACGAAGCAAAGGAAGTACGCCATCTTTACTGTAAATGGTAAGCCTATAAGATCAGCGGACACGGTAAAATACCTAGGAGTCATCTTGGATGCGCGGCTAACATGCAAGGAACGCCTACTGACTGCAGGGTCGAAAGCCGCAGGAGTGGCCAGAGCTTTGTCGGGCATAATGCCCAATATCGGAGGGCCAAGGCAGCCACGTTGGGCCCTCTTAGCGACAGTGATAAGCTCCGTAATATTATATGGAGCTCCGATTTGGGCAGATGCCCTCAGAAATAATATAAGCTATAGTGCATCCTGTCGGTGAGCTTGCAGAATAGCCGCATTAAGGGTGGATCATGCTTATAGAACCATGTCAGATATAGCCCTCCCGGTGATCGCGGGAATTCCTTCAGCAGCGAAGCAGCACGTGATTGTAACAGCCGGTGATCAAACAGGGCCATCGAACTGTGGCAGCCGAGATGAGATTCGTCAAGCAAAGGTGCTGGATCCACCGCGTCATTCCAGATGTCGCCAAATGGACGACTAAGAAACACGTTTTCGTCACCTTCCACCTGACCCAGGTGCTTACCGGGCATGGGTGTTTTCGTAGTTACATGCACCGCATCCGTATATACGGGGGTGCGGAGTGCCCGACCTGCCCTGGTGTCGATGAATACGTGGAGCACGTCATGTCCTGGTGTCCTCGGTTCGCGGAAGAAAGGGGCACTTTCCAAACCTTTTGGAAGGGGCCTTTCACACCAGAAAGCATCGGGATGTGCCTTCTTGGTTCGCAAAAAGCATGGGATGTTGTAGTGACTTTCGCAGCATCCATTGTGAGGCGGCTGAACCAACCCGGAAAAAAATAGGAGCGTGCTAGAGGCGACATTAATAACCGCCTCACATGCACGATACGGTGAGGTGATTGCCTATGATGACGGGCCAAACGTGGCATGACTGTCCCTCTCGAAGTAATGGTTTATGGCAGTTTCCGAGGGGGGAGGATCAGTCAAGAGGATGAGCTCTGCCAAGAGCAATGGCAGGGTGGTTTTTTTTAGTGGGTATAGGTCACGCTGACCGAGTCTCACACTCCGTGCATAAAGAGAATTTTTACCGGCTCCTCAAAAACAAAAAAAAAATTTTTATATATATGGGATATTCCACGTGAAGTGGTGTGATCAAAATTTTAAAATGCACCAAATTTTGAGTACACACTGCAAACGTTTTTTAGAATACAAAAAAAATTTTTTAGTTACTGGAATCTATTTGCTCAAAAGTTATTCTAACCTCAAAAAGTGAATTTTTCCAAGTTTTTTCTTTTCTTTTACTATAGAACATTATATGTAACATTCATTGCTACTTATGTCTAGAATTTATGCTTCTGGATTAGAATTTCTAATCTCAAGGTCAATGTTACATAAACTACATGTCAATATACAACTTAAAAAAGTAAAAGTGCGCCACAAATGATTTTTTTATTCAACAGTCTAAAAAAAAGCTTGGAGCAATACCTTTCAAATGTTTTGTAGCATTTTGATGGCCTTCAATTCTGTATAAAGTTATGATAATTTAAAGAAAGACAAAAAATTCACAAAAATTAACATGGTATTTCCCATTTAAATTTTTAAAAAAATTTCGTGTATCTTTCAATTATCATAACTTTTTATAGAATTGAAGGCCATAAAAATGCTACCATTTAAAAAGTATTGCTTCAAGCTTTCTTTTAGACTTTTTGATAAAAAAATCAATTATAGCGCACTCACACTTTTTTTAAGTTGAATGATGACATGTAGTTTATATAACATTGACCTTGAGATTAGAAATTCTAACCCAGAAGAATAAATTCTAGCCATAATTAGCAACGAATGTTACATATAATGTTCTATAGTAAAAGTTGATATATTTTGCGTTAAATAGCGGTAAACCCAGCTGGTGTTGAAAAAAACTGGAAAAAGTTAACTTTTTGAGGTTAGAATAACTTTTGAGCTAATAAATTCCAGTACCTAAAAATTTTTTTCTGTATTCTGAAAAACATTTGCAATGTGTACCCAAAATTTGGTGCATTATAAAAGTTTGATTGGACCACTTCACGTGGAATATCACACACATATATATATATATATATATTGTAACGGTCACGCTGGGGATTAGGGCGTGGCGTCAAAGGCGAATAAACAAATAAGTTATAAATAATAGTATGAATTTATTATAAGTATTAAAGAAAAGGGTTTGGGCGCCAGCCGCGTACGATCGCGGCGAATATAATAGATTGTGCTCGGCTGCGTGCGAGCTGCGACGACTTGCTGCGCGAGGGGCGGGGAGGGGAGGAATGAAGGAAGCACACTCACGGTCAGGAGGATACCCGGTACAAGGCGTACACCCACCTTTGCTCAATGGAGATCGTCTCCGGGAGTTGCTGCTTATGCTCGGTCAAATGCTCTATCTCGTGCACACACACAATCGAAAATATACTATCGAAATGTATTATAATATTCGGTCGGCCGATGTTGCTTCGATGGCGTCCCGATGAGCTCTCTCGAGCTCGGGCTCGTTCGCTGCTTCGCTGCTCGGGCCCGACGTGCGCGCGCAGCTTCTCGCGTCGAGTCGCCCGTCGGCCACCGTCGTCTCGCGCGCCTTGTGTAGTGAGTGCTCGCGGCCATGTTTATCAAGGCGGACGACGTTGCCGGAGCTGCTGCTTCCCACGGAGAGGACGGTGTTTCTGGTGATGCTGTAACCCAGGTAAGCCTTTATGATCGTTCCGTGATGTCTAACGTATCGGCTAATGAGTCTACTCTGTTACAGGTGGAGACGGGACGGCCGATCTTCGAGTCTTCTCTCTCACTCGCTCTCACGGTGGCTGCTCAGCTGGTGCGCGTCGGGTCAATGACTGCTGCTCTTCGTCGGTGCTGCGTTGCTGCGGGGATTCTGGCTGCTTCCTAGGTGAATATCTATCTCCCGAGGGAGTGCTGCGTATTATTCACTAATTATTAATTGAGAGTTATGGTAATGTTATGATTACCATAACCTCACTTCCAATCCTCTCCTAGCATGTAGCTGTCAGTTACTATGTGCACTACATGCGTCCTCGTTTCCTTCTAATTAGGATTATTATTATTAATCTAATTGTTTCACAGCTTCCTGGATATCCTGTTGCTGCTCGTGCTGCTCCATCTGGCACCTTGGGCCATCGCAGGCTGCTCCATGGTCCTGGTGCGAAGCCTCCTAGAAGTTGTGTCGCCTCTCCTGATATGCTGCTTCCATGTGCTACGTGGAGGGAACCAAGAGAAGTATTGGGGATTTGGGGAGCTTCGGGTAGGCTAGGTAGGCTTAGAGATGTGAGGGTAGGTAGGCTAGTTTGTATTGGGACTCGCTCGCTTACTATTTTGACAGGTATTACATACCTTGTCCAGGGTGATTCAGAAACAATACAACATTTTTATACCATCGTGTTTAGCGTAAAAAATTAAGGTTAGGGAAATTAGTCCGACGAATTTTCCGGCACTTTGAAAATTCTCGATTTTAGAACAGGTAAAATCATAGTCGAGCGCCGGCCCTGGCCATTCGGCACGGCGGGATCATGCGTTAAGGAGTGGGGAGGCCGTTGCTAAGGCGCTCGATAAGCACTATCGATGAACGCATCGATTACCGTGCAACCTACACCGATAGAAAAACGGAAAAGAGGCCGTAATTTCACCAACCATTTGAAATTTTATTTGAAACAGTCACAATGTTTTCCATGTGGACAAATAAATACTATTGCCAAAATACGCGACGTATTCGTAATAATTATTAATTTATAAACATATTCTTTCATCAATATGTTTATCATATAATGGCAGTATATCGCCAATACATTGGAAATACATTGGCAATATATTGATAATACTTTGGCAACATATTGGCAATATATTGGCAATATATTGACAACATATTGATGATACACATAATAAATACTTAACGAAATACACTTTTAACTGCAAGATTTAAGCCATACTTTCATAAGCACTTTCAGACATACATACTGCCATACAATTAGCCATACTACAATATCAACTTTTGATTCCTTGTAACTACCCTCTGTATTGGTTGGTACGAAAAGCCGACTAAAGAAAAATCATGGAAGAACAGATATTTTAAATAAGAAAATAGTATGAAATGTCTATTTCTCGATAAAAGCGTAATTTTTATCCCTTATAACTACCCTCCTGTATTCGGGACGTCAAAAAAATTTCTCACACTGGTTTGTGCTTTGAGTTAAAGTACAAAAAGACAATTTAAAAAGATCAATAAAGGGCAGAGGACTTTAAATAACAAAATAAACTATTAAATTGTCTATTTCTCGATAAAAATCGCAATTTTCATCCCTTACAACTGCCCTTCTGTATTTTGTTGGTAAATAAAACTTCTCACACAGGTTTGAGCCATAGGTTAAAGTATAAAAAGAGTATTTAAAAAAATCAAGAAAGGACAGAAGTCTTTAAATAACATAACAACCTATGAATATATCTATTATTCGATAAAAATCGCACTTTTCATCCCTTATAACTACCCTCTTGTATTTCGTTGGAGGATAAAACATCTCACACAGGTTTGTGCTACTAATGCAAGTACGAGAAGATGATTTAAACAAATCAATAAAGGGCAGAGGTCCTTAAATAACAAAATAACCTATGAAATTGTCTATTTTTCGATAAGAATCGCACTTTTCATCCCTTATAACTACCCTCCTGAATTTGGGTGGTCGATAAAACTTCTAATACTGATTTGTGAAATGGGTTCAAGTACAAAAAGCAAATTAAAAAAATCAATAAAGGGCAAAGGACTTTAAATAACAAAATAACGTATAAAAATGTCAATTTTTGGATAAATCGCACTTTTCATCCCTTATAACTACCCTTCTGTATTTTGTTGGTAGATAAAACTTCTCACACAGGTTTGTGCTACTAGTGCAAGTACGAGAAGATGAATCAAACAAATCAATAAAGGGCAGCGGTCTTTAAATAACAAAGTAACCTATGAATATATCTATTATTCGATAGAAATCGCACTTTTCATCCCTTATAACTACCCTCTTGTATTTCGTTGGCGGATAAAACTTCTCACACAAGTTAGTGCTACTAATGCAAGTACGAGAAGATGATTTAAACAAACCAATAAAGGGCAAAGGTCCTTGAATAACAAAATAACGTATGAAATTGTCTATTTTTCGATAAGAATCGCACTTTTCATCCCTTATAACTACCCTCCTGAATTTGGGTGGTCGATAAAACTTCTAATACTGATTTGTGAAATGGGTTCAAGTACAAAAAGCAAATTAAAAAAATCAATAAAGGGCAAAGGACTTTAAATAACAAAATAACGTATGAAAATGTCAATTTTTGGATAAATCGCACTTTTCATCCCTTATAACTACCCTCCTGTATTTGGGTGGTCGATAAAACTTCTAATACTGATTTGTACCATGAGTTCAAGTACAAAAAGAGTATTTAAAAAATCAATAAAGGGCAGAGGACTTTAAATAACAAAATAACGTATGAAAATGTCAATTTTTGGATAAAAATCGCACTTTTCATCCCTTATAACTATCCTCTTGTATTTCGTTGGTGGATAAAACTTCTCACACAGGTTTGTGCCATGGGTTAAAGTATAAAAAGAGTATTTAAAAAAATCAAGAAAGGACAGACTTCTTTAAATAACAAAATAACCTATGAATATATCTATTATTCGATAAAAATCGCACTTTTCATCCCTTATAACTACCCTCTTGTATTTCGTTGGTGGATAAAACTACTCACACAGGTTTGTGCTACTAATGCAAGTACGAGAAGATGATTTAAACAAATCAATAAAGGGCAGAGGTCCTTAAATAACAAAATAACCTATGAAATTGTCTATTTTTCGATAAGAATCGCACTTTTCATCCCTTATAACTACCCTCCTGAATTTGGGTGGTCGATAAAACTTCTAATACTGATTTGTGCCATGAGTTCAAGAACAAAAAGAGTATTTAAAAAAATTAATAATGGGCAGAGGTCTTTAAATAACAAAACAACCTATGAAATTGTCTATTTTTCGATAACAATCGCACTTTTCATCCCTTATAACTACCCTCCTGTATTTTGTTGGTCGGTGATACTTTTTACTCACATTTATGCTACGAAGTGATGTACGAAAAGCTGATTAAAAAAAATCTTATTACACAGTTTGGTACTGTAAATACTAGTAGAATGTAATAATATACATAATTCATCGAAAGGCAAATTCTTTGAATTAGTAAATATCCCAGTGAAATATCGTTTTAATGTAATCGTAATATGAAAAAAATGTATATTCTATTGATATAGTTATTAATGAGAAAGAACGAAGGAATTCAATCTGACAATAAATATTTTTATTTAATATAAACTATTTATAAAATGTCTGACATAAATAAAATAGAAATTCTGCGCTATTTATTTATACGTTGTCCCTCGCTCTCGCACCTCTTGGACAATGTTCAAAAGGTCCCCCATTTTGAGCAATACATGCTCTTGTGCGGCGTATTATGTCCTCGGTAGCTCTCCGTACTGCACTGTCCGGTACATTTCTGGCATGCATTTCTATGCGGTTCCGCAGCTCTTCTTCATTTTCTGGTGCGCCGTTGTGGTAAACTTCTTCTTTTGAGTGGCCCCAAAAGAAGTAGTCTAGCGGATTCATGTCCGGTGATCGAGCTGGCCACGGCGTTGGTCCTCCACGTCCTATCCATCTGTCCGGATAAAAATTATTTAAGTGGTTACGTACACCTCTAAAATAATGGGATGGTGCTCCGTCGTGCATGAAAATGAGGTTCTCCTGCTGTTCTCGTGTCAAGAAAATGTTTAGCAGATGCGGAAGAACATTTTGTAAAAATTCTAAATAATTGGGTCCGTTCAGCCTTTCTGGTAGAACCCACGGTCCAATTACTTGATTATCTACTAGACCAGCCCAGACGTTGTTTGAGTATTTGTGCTGAAATGTATCTGTAAAAGGGTAGGAAGCAAAACATATTTGTAAATTAATAGAGAATAAATATTGGTTTTAAATAAACAGAAGTAGTACAGTTTATTATAAAGTACGGTTTATTATAAAATATATTTTTGGTGCTACCTTCTCTAGCCAGGAATGGATTCTCATGGGCCCAGTAATGCTCGTTATGAGCATTTATCATTCCTGTTCGCACATAAGTTGCTTCGTCTGTCCACAGGATTCGACTAAGTATGCCAGGGTCCTCTTCATACGCCCCAACAATTAAATTGCTAAAAAGGAGTCGATTCTCTCGATCACCTTCCACTGTAAATAAAATAAATTTTAAAAATAAGTGGTTATCAGTATACGAAGCAGATCTTGACGATTTCTCGTTATTTTAAATAAACGATATAAAAATTTTATTTTGTAAAACTCTTTTAGTTACGTAAATAAGAGAAATTAACAAAAATGATGTAATCGTATCAATTTCACGATAAACAATAATAACAAATTTTTAGTTAATATTAATGGAATTATTTTGTAATACCTTAAAAATTCCCAGAATTCCCAAGAACTCCTGTAAATAATGAAAATATCCAGAAATTCTCGAAAAACTCTGTAATTAATGCAACAAATCTCAGAATTCCCAAAAATTCCAGTAATTAATTAAAATATTCCAGGATTCCCGAAAAATCCTGTAATTAATGCAAATATCCCGAAGTACTTTAATATCCCAAAAAATTCAATAATTAGTGCAAATATCCCGAAATAACTTAATAACCGGCGACGGAGAAGTTTTTTTTATAATATAGAACGCAATTGTAGTTTAAACGTCGCAACAATAATTTAATTGATTATAAAATTGTGTTACTTACATATCTCATGAATACGTCGATATTTAAAAGGGTGCTGCCCATCTTCTTTCATAACCCTTTGGCAGGTTGAATACGACGTGCCTAGGTGAAGTGCAGTTCGCCGTAAACTCGTCGTAGGATCCTCGGCAAAACAATTAAGGATTCCTACATCGTTGTCCGCCCTGGCTTCTCTTTGACGGCCTCCATCAGGATTTCGTACCTGTACACATCCTGTCTCAACTACGCGTTGGTAAACGCGAGTAAACGTGGCAGCGTCGGGATGTCGTCGGTTCGGAAACCGTACCCGATACTCTTCGGCTGCTCTGCGACCTACCTGATCACATGCACCATACGCTATCAACATATCCGCGTATTCCTGGTTCGTGTAACGAGCAGCATTACGTGCGTGTAATTCGGCCATAGCCTCACGATGTTTAAACAAATAAAGCACTAATCCGAATGGTTCGATAAAGGAATGTAAGAAACAACGGATGAACAAAAACAAAACACACTCGAGATGCAATGATTTGAACATAGTCGTTTATCATCTAACATTACATTTACGTAAACGATTAAATGAAAATAATATGAAAAACTTGAGATAATTTTCAGATTAGATTATATTAAATATATAATTAAGGGGTAGTTATAAGGGATGAAAATTGCGATTTTATCGAAAAATTGACAATTTCAGACGTTATTTTGTTATTTAAGGCCCTCTGCCCTCTATTGATTTTTTTAAATAGTCTTTTTGTACTTAAACTCATGGCGCAAACCAGTGTGAGAAGTTTTATCGACCACCCAAATACAGGAGAGTAGTTATAAGGGATGAGAAGTGGTTTTTTAACGAGAAATAGATATTTCCATAGGTTATTTTGTTATTATAAAATACCTGTCTTTCGTTGATTACTTTAAATCATCTTCTCGTACTTGCATTTGTAGCAAAAATCCGTGTAAAAAGTTTCATCGGCCAACAAAATACAGCAGAGTAGTTAAAAGGGATGAAAAGTGCGATTTTTATCGACTAATAGATAATTTCATAGGATATTTTGTTATTTAAAGTCCTCTGCCCTTTATTGATTTTTTTAATTCGTCTTTTTGTACTTGAACCCATTGCACAAATCAGTATTAGAAGTTTTATCGACCACCCAAATTCAGGAGGGTAGTTATAAGGGATGAAAAGTGCGATTTATCCAAAAATTGACATTTTTATACGTTATTTTGTTATTTAAAGTCCTTTGCCCTTTATTGATTTTTTTAATTTGCTTTTTGTACTTGAACCCATTTCACAAATCAGTATTAGAAGTTTTATCGACCACCCAAATTCAGGAGGGTAGTTATAAGGGATGAAAAGTGCGATTCTTATCGAAAAATAGACAATTTCATAGGTTATTTTGTTATTTAAGGACCTCTGCCCTTTATTGATTTGTTTAAATCATCTTCTCGTACTTGCATTAGTAGCACAAACCTGTGTGAGAAGTTTTATCCACCAACGAAATACAAGAGGGTAGTTATAAGGGATGAAAAGTGCGATTTTTATCGAATAATAGATATATTCATAGGTTATTTTGTTATTTAAAGAAGTCTGTCCTTTCTTGATTTTTTTAAATACTCTTTTTATACTTTAACCCATGGCTCAAACCTGTGTGAGAAGTTTTATTTACCAACAAAATACAGAAGGGCAGTTATAAGGGATGAAAATTGCGATTTTTATCGAGAAATAGACAATTTAATAGGTTATTTTGTTATTTAAAGTCCTCTGCCCTTTATTGATCTTTTTAAATTGTCTTTTTGTACTTTAACTCAAAGCACAAACCAGTGTGAGAAATTTTTTTGACGTCCCGAATACAGGAGGGTAGTTATAAGGGATAAAAATTACGCTTTTATCGAGAAATAGACATTTCATACTATTTTCTTATTTAAAATATCTGTTCTTCCATGATTTTTCTTTAGTCGGCTTTTCGTACCAACCAATACAGAGGGTAGTTACAAGGAATCAAAAGTTGATATTGTAGTATGGCTAATTGTATGGCAGTATGTATGTCTGAAAGTGCTTATGAAAGTATGGCTTAAATCTTGCAGTTAAAAGTGTATTTCGTTAAGTATTTATTATTTGTATTATCAATATATTGCCAATATTTTGCCAATATGTTGCCAAAGTATTGTCAATATATTGCCAATATTTTACCAATATGTTGCCAAAGTATTGTCAATATATCGCCAATATGTTTCGTGTCTTCCAAATTGTCAATACTACCGACGAATCGATGATCTTTTATTACCTCAAGTGGATGAAAACGTGAATGAACGTCTGTCTTTGGTCATTCGAATAATTACTAAGATGCGTGACATATATCCACGATTTCTCATAATACCGATTTTTAGTAAAGATATGATCCAATTAATTTTAATGATAACGATTTGTTCAGTATATACTAATATATTATAAAAACTCAGTTTAAAAATATTTGGTAAACGTAAACATATTATAGATATATTATAGCTAGATGATTCCCAGACTATTATAAAACTTCATCGAGGGTTCAGCTAGATTTTATTTTACACGGACTCGGAATTAACTGTGCAATTGACTGTTCAAGTTCGGCGAAAGTATATCAAATGTTCAGCTGAAATTCATATAAAGTTCTTATAAAGTTTTTTTTTACAATTACTGACAAATAAAATATAGTTTTTACTAAGTTTAGCTGAACTCAATATTAACGTGATAGCAAGTTCAGGTTTATAAAGTCATATAATATTGATATCAACATACCCAAAGAAAAATTTTAAAAATCTATTTTAACTGACATCAGTAAGAATGCATCGGTTGGAAAAATGGTGAAAATAGATACTATGTGGTTTTTTCAATTTCTTCTTTCAGGTTATGTCTTCAAAACTTAGGAAATGGATAACACTTTTCAGTGACGGATTCGAATTTTTTGGAATATATCTCCGTTTTTCTAACCGATGTATTCTTACTGATGTCAGTTAAAGCAGATTTTTAAAATTTTTCTTTGGATATGTTGATATCAACATTATATGACTTTATAAACCTGAACTTGCTATCACGTTAATATTGAGTTCATCTAAACTTAGTATAAACTATATTTTATTTGTCAGTAATTGTAAAAAAACTTTATAAAAACTTTATATGAATTTCAGCTGAACATTTGATATACTTTCACCAAACTTGAACAGTCAATTGCACAAGTTCGGCTCAGTCTCGTTGGCGAACCCCATATCAAGTTTAGCCAAACCTAAAGTTTATATAAAGTTCATATAAACTTTAATTGTTTTTCGCGGGTATTTATTATTTGTATTATCAATATATTGCCAATATGTTGCTAAAGTATTGTCAATATTTTGCCAATATGTTGCCAATATATTGCCAATATGTTGCCAAAGTATTGTCAATATATTGCCAATATGTTGCCAATATGTTGCCAACATATTGCCAAAGTATTATCAATATATCGCCAATATGTTTCGTGTCTTCCAAATTGTCAATACTACCGACGAATCGATGATCTTTTATTACCTCAAGTGGATGAAAACGTGAATGAACGTCTGTCTTTGGTCATCCGAATAATTACTAAGATGCGTGACATAAATCCACGATTTCTCATAATACCGATTTTTAGTAAAGATATGATCCAATTAATTTTAATGATAACGATTTGTTCAGTATATACTAATATATTATAAAAACTCAGTTTAAAAATATTTGGTAAACGTAAACATATTATAGATATACTATAGCTAGATGATTCCCAGACTATTATAAAACTTCATCGAGGGTTCAGCTAGATTTTATTTTACACGGACTCGGAATTAACTGTGCAATTGACTGTTCAAGTTTGGCGAAAGTATATCAAATGTTCAGCTGAAATTCATATAAAGTTCTTATAAAGTTTTTTTTTACAATTACTGACAAATAAAATATTGTTTATACTAAGTTTAGCTGAACTCAATATTAACGTGATAGCAAGTTCAGGTTTATAAAGTCATATAATATTGATATCAACATACCCAAAGAAAAATTTTAAAAATCTATTTTAACTGACATCAGTAAGAATGCATCGGTTAGAAAAATGGTGAAAACAGATACTATGTGGTTTTTTCAATTTCTTCTTTCAGGTTATGTCTTCAAAACTTAGGAAATGGATAACACTTTTCAGTGACGGATTCGAATTTTTTGGAATATATCTCCGTTTTTCTAACCGATGTATTCTTACTGATGTCAGTTAAAGCAGATTTTTAAAATTTTTCTTTGGATATGTTGATATCAACATATATGACTTTATAAACCTGAACTTGCTATCACGTTAATATTGAGTTCATCTAAACTTAGTATAAACTATATTTTATTTGACAGTAATTGTAAAAAAACTTTATAAAAACTTTATATGAATTTCAGCTGAACATTTGATATACTTTCACCAAACTTGAACAGTCAATTGCACAGTTAATTCCGAGTCCGTGTAAAATAAAATCTAGCTGAACCCTCGATGAAGTTTTATAATAGTCTGGGAATCATCTAGCTATAGTATATCTATAATATGTTTACGTTTACCAAATATTTTTAACCTGAGTTTTTATCAAATCCGTCATAAAGGTTTCAATAAATTAATGTAAATACGATGAGATTAAAAACTGTAATAATCTCATATTTATAACGCACGCGTATCATAGATTTAGTAAGTAAATTAATAATAGTAGTAATGAATTTATTAGTCTGCGGTCTAATTCAGACTTTAATAAAAGTCATTTCCTTGATTGTACATTTTATTCATACAATCAATCTCGTTAAATATATTTTGCGATTCATTCGCTTTCGCGATCTTCGCTTCTGCTATACGCATAAGCTATGTTCAGGCGCCTCGGCCGCTTCGCTCGTTGACCTGTTGCATTAGACTCGCGCGGCAACGCCGCTCACCTTTCTTCCCTAATCCGGCCTCTGATTGGCCCATTTCAAAAATAAATTACGCCTCGCCTAATTGATATTTTTTAAAAATTCCGACGGGGTTATACTCGAATTAATTTTCTGAATCGGAATATATATATATATATATATATATATATATATATATATATGTTACCTATGTTTCTGGATCACCCTGTATTTGCACATCTATTTCATTTACTAATCGAGACATTATAATTCGTTCCGATTTTCGACGTTGTTTCTGAGAATTATCGATTTTCCCGTATAGCAGTGTAAGTCAAATCTGCACTTGAGCGCCACAAAACTCGCGGAGGGTGCGTTTTTTCGAAAATTCGGTGGCGAACTTCTAAACTCTTATTTTAATCAAGGAATTAAATGCACTTGGTGCCGTATTGATCCAAGCAAGCGTTATCGAGTTATAGGCAATTTGTTTATCTTTGGTATTGACTCACTCTTGGGATATTTCACTCTGTCAGCCGGCGCCATTATTTACGATACTTATATTACACATATATTTGCACATCTATTTCATTTACTAATCGAGACATTATAATTCGTTCCGATTTTCGACGTTGTTTCTGAGAATTATCGATTTTCCCGTATAGCAGTGTAAGTCAAATCTGCACTTGAGCGCCACAAAACTCGCGAAGGGTGCGTTTTTTCGAAAATTTGGTGGCGAACTTCTAAACTCTTATTTTAATCTAGGAGTCGAATGCACTTGGTGCCGTATTGATCCAAGCAAGCGTTATCGAGTTATAGGCAATTTGTTTATCTTTGGTATTGGCTCACTCTTGGGATATTTCACTCTGTCAGCCGGTGCCATTATTTACGATACTTATATTACACATATATTTGCACATCTATTTCATTTACTAATCGAGACATTATAATTCGTTCCGATCTTCGACGCTGTATCTGAGATTTATCGATTTTCCCGTATAGCAGTGTAAGTCAAATCTGCACTTGAGCGCCACAAAACTCGCGGAGGGTGCGTTTTTTCGAAAATTCGGTGGCGAACTTCTAAACTCTTATTTTAATCAAGGAATTAAATGCACTTGGTGCCGTATTGATCCAAGCAAGCGTTATCGAGTTATAGGCAATTTGTTTATCTTTGGTATTGACTCACTCTTGGGATATTTCACTCTGTCAGCCGGCGCCATTATTTACGATACTTATATTACACATATATTTGCACATCTATTTCATTTACTAATCGAGACATTATAATTCGTTCCGATCTTCGACGTTGTTTCTGAGAATTATCGATTTTCCCGTATAGCAGTGTAAGTCAAATCTGTACTTGAGCGCCACAAAACTCGCGAAGGGTGCGTTTTTTCGAAAATTCGGTGGCGAACTTCTAAACTCTTATTTTAATCAAGGAATCGAATGCACTTGGTGCCGTATTGATCCAAGCAAGCGTTATCGAGTTATAGGCAATTTGTTTATCTTTGGTATTGACTCACTCTTGGGATATTTCACTCTGTCAGCCGGCGCCATTATTTACGATACTTATCTTACACATATATTTGCACATCTATTTCATTTACTAATCGAGACATTATAATTCGTTCCGATCTTCGACGTTGTTTCTGAGAATTATCGATTTTCCCGTATAGCAGTGTAAGTCAAATCTGTACTTGAGCGCCACAAAACTCGCGAAGGGTGCGTTTTTTCGAAAATTCGTTGGCGAACTTCTAAACTCTTATTTTAATCAAGGAATCGAATGCACTTGGTGCCGTATTGATCCAAGCAAGCGTTATCGAGTTATAGGCAATTTGTTTATCTTTGGTATTGGCTCACTCTTGGGATATTTCACTCTGTCAGCCGGTGCCATTATTTACGATACTTATATTACACATATATTTGCACATCTATTTCATTTACTAATCGAGACATTATAATTCGTTCCGATTTTCGACGTTGTTTCTGAGAATTATCAATTTTCCCGTATAGCAGTGTAAGTCAAATCTGCACTTGAGTGCCACAAAACTCGCGAAGGGTGCGTTTTTTCGAAAATTCGGTGGCGAACTTCTAAACTCTTATTTTAATCAAGGAATCGAATGCACTTGGTGCCGTATTGATCCAAGCAAGCGTTATCGAGTTATAGGCAATTTGTTTATCTTTGGTATTGACTCACTCTTGGGATATTTCACTCTGTCAGCCGGCGCCATTATTTACGATACTTATATTACACATATATTTGCACATCTATTTCATTTACTAATCGAGACATTATAATTCGTTCCGATCTTCG
Organism: Theocolax elegans; assembly: GCA_026168455.1. Classification (NCBI taxonomy): domain Eukaryota; kingdom Metazoa; phylum Arthropoda; class Insecta; order Hymenoptera; family Cerocephalidae; genus Theocolax; species Theocolax elegans. The sequence goes on along the minus strand of CM047429.1, from coordinate 20,742,874 downwards.
ACGTTGTTTCTGAGAATTATCGATTTTCCCGTATAGCAGTGTAAGTCAAATCTGTAGTTGAGCGCCACAAAACTCGCGAAGGGTGCGTTTTTTCGAAAATTCGGTGGCGAACTTCTAAACTCTTATTTTAATCTAGGAATCGAATGCACTAGGTGCCGGATTGATCCAAGCAAGCGTTATCGAGTAATATGCGATTTGCTAACCTTTGATATTGGCTCATTCTTGGGATATCTAACGCTGCCAGCCGACGTCATTTCTTAGGATATTTGTGTGTAATCTGTGTGTAAGTTGTGTGTGACCTGTGTTTTGTGTGTGTGTGTGTGTGTGTGTGTGTTAGTGAGAGTGACGTTTGTGTGTGTTTGTGAGTATGTATGCATAGTGCGTGTTGTGTGTTTCGTGTGTGATATGTGTGTGTGTATGTTGTTGTGTACACTGTGTGTAGGCTGTGTACGTTGTGTGTGTATTTTGTATGTGCTGTGCGTTGTTTGTGTTGTGAATGTTGTGTATTGTGTGTATGCTGCATGTTGTGTGTGTGTTGTTTGTGTTGTGTGTGTTGTGTGTGCAGGGTGTATAGCGTGCGTCTAGTGTGTGTGTGCTGTGTGCGTATAGTTTGTGTGTGATGTGTGCGTATAGTGTGTGTATGCTGTGTGCGAATAGTGTGTGTGTGCTGTGTGCGTATAGTTTGTGTGTGATGTGTGCGTATAGTGTGTGTATTGTGTGTGTGTGTGCGTGTGTTCACGTACGTTTGTTTGTTTGATGATGTATGTGTGCGTTTGGAAAATTACTTAATACTAGTCTGAAACTCTCCCCGAGCATTAATTTCATTCATTTTTTGAATAAAATATCGCCCGTGTTTCAGGCTGTCCACAACTCTCTTGCGGGTAGAGTACACCCATGCATGAATGCATTCGTGGAGTACCGTACTTTCTACTAAACGAATCGTTGTACATGTTTTTCTATTAATTTTTATTATTCGATGTATCATATCTGTGGTGCCATAATCTTTATTATTTTTAAAACTACCCCATTCAATACGAAATTCCTTTTTAATTTCGCAATTGAAATAGCGATGATTAAAATAATTTAAATAACCTCGGAGGCTTACATCTTTCCATTTGTTATAATTCGGCACAGGAATAGGCGGCGGTGGCTCTGCTGGTGCATTGCGTCGTGTCAAACGCTTATTTGCCATATCTAATTAATATTAGAAAAAAATACCATTATTTCAATCAGTCAATGAAAACAATGTAAATTCCTGATTAAAATGTATATCCTAAGTTACCGTGCAGTCTGACAGGGTGAGATATCCAAGAGTGAGAATGAGTTAGTGGAATTTCCCAGTGTACAAGCCTTTTAAAAAATTATAGGCACTTCGTCCTTGATTTCGTCAAGATATTATGCAGTTATACATATAAGTAAAGACGACAATCTCTCTAGTGAGTGTAGGAATGGTCATTGCCCTCTAGCGTTGGGATAATCCACCAAGCAGCGCGACACGTTATAGAACCAATTTTTTTCTACATAACTCGATAACGCTTGCTTGGATCAATCCGGCACCAAGTGCATTCGATTCCTTGATCAAAATTAGAGTTTAGAAGTTTGCCACCGATTTTTCGAAAAAATACTCCCTCCTCGAGTTTTGTAGCGCTTAAGTGCAGATTTCACTTACACTGCTATACAGGAAAATCGGAGTAGTTAAAAGGGATGAAAAGTGCGATTTTTATCGAATAATAGATAATTTCATAGGATATTTTGTTATTTAAAGTCCTCTGCCCTTTATTGATTTTTTTAATTCATCTTTTTGTACTTGAACCCATTGCACAAATCAGTATTAGAAGTTTTATCGACCACCCAAATTCAGGAGGGTAGTTATAAGGGAAGAAAAGTGCGATTCTTATCGAAAAATAGACAATTTCATAGGTTATTTTGTTATTCAAGGACCTTTGCCCTTTATTGGTTTGTTTAAATCATCTTCTCGTACTTGCATTAGTAGCACTAACTTGTGTGAGATGTTTTATCCACCAACGAAATACAAGAGGGTAGTTATAAGGGATGAAAAGTGCGATTTCTATCGAATAATAGATATATTCATAGGTTACTTTGTTATTTAAAGACCGCTGCCCTTTATTGATTTGTTTGATTCATCTTCTCGTACTTGCACTAGTAGCACAAACCTGTGTGAGAAGTTTTATCTACCAACAAAATACAGAAGGGTAGTTATAAGGGATGAAAAGTGCGATTTATCCAAAAATTGACATTTTTATACGTTATTTTGTTATTTAAAGTCCTTTGCCCTTTATTGATTTTTTTAATTTGCTTTTTGTACTTGAACCCATTTCACAAATCAGTATTAGAAGTTTTATCGACCACCCAAATTCAGGAGGGTAGTTATAAGGGATGAAAAGTGCGATTCTTATCGAAAAATAGACAATTTCATAGGTTATTTTGTTATTTAAGGACCTCTGCCTTTTATTGATTTGTTTAAATCATCTTCTCGTACTTGCATAAGTAGCACAAACCTGTGTGAGAAGTTTTATCCACCAACGAAATACAAGAGGGTAGTTATAAGGGATGAAAAGTGCGATTTTTATCGAATAATAGATATATTCATAGGTTGTTATGTTATTTAAAGACTTCTGTCCTTTCTTGATTTTTTTAAATACTCTTTTTATACTTTAACCTATGGCTCAAACCTGTGTGAGAAGTTTTATTTACCAACAAAATACAGAAGGGCAGTTATAAGGGATGAAAACTGCGATTTTTATCGAGAAATTGACAATTTAATAGGTTATTTTGTTATTTAAAGTCCTCTGCCCTTTATTGATCTTTTTAAATTGTCTTTTTGTACTTTAACTCAAAGCACAAACCAGTGTGAGAAATTTTTTTGACGTCCCGAATACAGGAGGGTAGTTATAAGGGATAAAAATTACGCTTTTATCGAGAAATAGACATTTCATACTATTTTCTTATTTAAAATATCTGTTCTTCCATGATTTTTCTTTAGTCGGCTTTTCGTACCAACCAATACAGAGGGTAGTTACAAGGAATCAAAAGTTGATATTGTAGTATGGCTAATTGTATGGCAGTATGTATGTCTGAAAGTGCTTATGAAAGTATGGCTTAAATCTTGCAGTTAATAGTGTATTTCGTTAAGTATTTATTATGTGTATCATCAATATGTTGCCAATATATTGCCAATATGTTGCCAAAGTATTATCAATATATTGCCAATGTATTTCCAATGTATTGGCGATATACTGCCATTATATGATAAACATATTGATGAAAGAATATGTTTATAAATTAATAATTATTACGAATACGTCGCGTATTTTGGCAATAGTATTTATTTGTCCACATGGAAAACATTGTGACTGTTTCAAATAAAATTTCAAATGGTTGGTGAAATTACGGCCTCTTTTCCGTTTTTCTATCGGTGTAGGTTGCACGGTCATCGATGCGTTCATCGATAGTGCTTATCGAGCGCCTTAGCAACGGCCTCCCCACTCCTTAACGCATGATCCCGCCGTGCCGAATGGCCAGGGCCGGCGCTCGACTATGATTTTACCTGTTCTAAAATCGAGAATTTTCAAAGTGCCGGAAAATTCGTCGGACTAATTTCCCTAACCTTAATTTTTTACGCTAAACACGATGGTATAAAAATGTTGTATTGTTTCTGAATCACCCTGTAAATATTTGGTACGTCCATTAAGCTGACTCAGCCACTTTTAAACGCCACAATCTAACATACACCGTAATTTATTGCTAATTTATTGCTAATTTATTACGCCAAAAGCAATTTTTCTTAAGTCTTAAGCTGGCACAGCTATATCTGTAACTTTGCTTCCAATAGTTATTTCTTGGAGATCCAAAGCGAATAATGATTCCTACTTCAAATTTGATGTGCTCTTATTTATTGCTAATTTAGTACTAAATTATTACGCAGAAAGCAATGTTATTGCTTCGACTGTTTGCGAGAAACGGTGGCTGCAGTAAATATAAAATTTGATACAATGTATTAGAAAGAATTGTACTTTCAAACTGTACAAAGACATAGCTGCTACGTTATAGCATAATCGCGTCAATTTATTCGTGATACGATTCAAATGTAATATGTGAATTATTCACTCGATTATAAAAAATTAAAAAAACATTTTCGTGAAAAAACACTAATTTGATAAATAATAATTTGTTTCGACCCTCCTAAAATAATATCGTTCAAAATAGTTATTTAAGTTATATTAAAATACTATAGCTGAAGCAAGAAAGTTTCTGTAAATATTGTCAATAATAATGTAAATAATATTCAATAAATATTAAATTATCGTTATTGACACAACTCTATTATAGGTACTATATTTATTAATTTTTTAACACTAAACCTTTTTTAACTTACTTTGAGTGTTGGTGCTTCTTTTCTACAAACTCGTTTTTTTTTCGACGACGTGGCTCCACACACATGATGTTTCCTCGTTGTGGAATCTAGTTTGAAGTAAGTAAACATCACTGCTAAACTTGCATAAGGTTACAGTGCGTACGTGCGTGAGTGTGCGAGCAAGTGTATGAATTTGCGTGATTGAGATGGATGATGTATGTATTTGCATACACGCGGATGAGATAGTCGTTAGTAAGTGTGATGTGTTTATTATTTGTACACATGCGTGTGCTGTAAGGAAGATTTCTGCCTGTATAGCCACCTGAAAATTTTTATGACTCGACGATAATTGTATTTGAGCATTATGTCGGCCAGTCTGTATTCTAGGAAGTAGACTCGAGAAAGGTGAGTTTCGGCAAAGTCGTCTCTGGATGTCGGTGGGAGTAAACTAAGCTTCTTAAGCTTACCTAAGTATCGAAAGAGGCAGATTTGCGCAGGCCACCGAATGCGGCGCACTACCTTTCGGGCTGTCTGCTCAACGACAGAAAGCCAGGGATCCCAATTTATCTAGTAACGAATTTCTTCCGAGACTTCGTTTCGTTTATTTTCGATGCGACCAATCACCATCGGCATCTACCATCATCCACTGGGTCAATCTCAAGCCTTTGCTTTTCGCTGATCAGTGTTTTCGCTGATGCCGGTACGACGCAGTGCACTATATCTCCAGGAGAGAGAGAGAGAGAGAGAGAGAGAGAGATAGAGAGAGAGAGAAAACTGAGAGAAATGGGCCTATTTCGATCGAATTTATGGGACTGCTGATCATCACAGAAGGTTTGAGTGAATGAAAAGTATGTGTGATACGCGGCGCGACTAAATTCTTCAAAGACGGGCAGATTGTTTATTGTCTATATATCCATTTTATCGAATTTATCGTTCAATTTGGCGATTATACTTTGTTTTGTAAATAAAACTTTATATGTTATAAATTATTCCAATAAAATTGAGAAACCCCGACCCGCTCTAAAGGAAACTGAGCGTTGCCAATATTTGAATGAATGTGGCACCACATATAGACCCGCGTGTCTTGTAATTTCGTATCCCGATTTACCTAGTACGGTCCAGAAGAGGAAGCGTTCCTCTTTTCCCCCTCTCGTGACAAATAGTTCGGTGGTTCGCCACTTCACGAGAGAAGGCGCGCGTGACGTAGGCAGCTACCACGTCAGAGCTCCCTACGTCAGAGGTATCTACGTCACACGGCGTGACGTAGCAGCCATCAGGTTAAGCAGCCGATCATTCCCGGATCGGTTGCTCATAACTCGCTCCTTAATAGGTTTTAACGAATTGTTTTCGCGCTGACCTCGCGGGTAGTCATCGGTACGAGCCCCCTTTAATTGTTAATGTTAATTTATTATTATTTAATTGTTGATGTTAATTTATTATTATTTAATTGTTGATGTTAATTTATTATTATTTAATTGTTTAATTAATAATTTGTCTCGGCGAGACTATCTTTCAACACACGGTATTAAAGCCAAACGTAGTGTTTGGCGTTGTTAACGGCATTACACGGGAATCAAAGTGATTCCCGGCCGCATCGTGGGACTGTATACTTAGGTTGGTAAGTTGGGACAGATTGGGCCTTACCGGGGGCCTTACATTTCCCAGTACTCACCCCGTTACAAAGTACATGTATGAACTGTGTGAGGTCGGTGTGTCTATGGTTTAGAGGTATGTATATGGTCTTTGGTTTGTGAATCATGGTTGCCGGATGGATATTTTTTATCTCTGTTGCTCTTGCTTAATAAACATCAATATACGTAAGAGAGAAAAGGGAAAAAAATCGCCAACTAGTCACTCTGCTATGAACGAGTAAGTGGATAAGAACGCAATTGTATATATAAGCAGGTAATAAATTTGTACTATAATATACAGTGTAAAAATGTTTCCTCATTATTATTTAATATCTAAATTATTTCTAGACAGACATCATTGATCTTGGAACGATTTTGTAACTTTGACTAAACTCTCATACAACTTTTCTGGATCACTATTTCTTGTATGTTTCGGCTTGCCACTAACGCCGTGATAGCCAACCAGTCCAATTAAACGCTTTTGGCTTTCACTATTTAGAATTTTTAAATATTTGGGAATCTCACTTAATTTAAAGTAATTATTTTGTTCTATTGTCGGATCGACATTTTTAAATCATACAAATCTTTATCATTCATAATTTATAATCATTTTACATCATACAAAGTAAACGTCTTCTATTTGCATGCCCATTAAGGGGATGTCGGACCCGTAGCCTCCATCAAAAGCCGCTCAATCTCGCGGCTTCGAATGGCGCTGTAGTCAGGTGTCGATTTCTACGATAAACGTACTTAAAACATAAATTATAAATTTTACAGCTACATAGAGCTGTTGAAAGATACTTTCCCCCCTAGCTATGACTAAACTTAAGGTAATTATAATATTACTCTTGGCAGCAAATGTTTATTTTTTTTAAAAAATGTGAAATACGTCTCATATTCAATGAATCTATATCTGCCGTAATGCTACACGCAACGTATTTCACATTTTTTTAAAAAAATAAACATTTGCTGCCAAGAGTAATATTACAATTACCTTAAGTTTAGTCATAGCTAGAGGGGAAAGTATTTTTCAACAGCTCTATGTAGCTGCAAAATTTATAATTTATGTTTTAAGTACGTTTATCGTAGAAATCGAGACCTGACTACAGCGCCATTCGAAGCCGCGAGATCGAGCGGCTTTTGATGGAGGCTATAGCTCTGACATCCCCTTAATGATTTTAAGTTTGAATATTTACATTTGCTATATTTGGATAGTTCGTACATATTTGGAGACAGTTTAAATAATTTTTGTGCTATCCATCCAACGTGCGTAGCGCAATGAATAAAATAATTGTCCTAAATCCACACGTATTGGGGGTCAGCTGTAACGAAATGAGTACTGGGGAATGTAAGGCTCCGGTTAGACCCAATTTTTCCCAACTTACCAACCGAAGTAGTTGTCCCACGATGCGGCCGGGAATCACCTTGATTCCCGTGCAATGCCGTTAGCAACACCAAACTCTTATTTGGCTTTACATCAGAGAGTTGGGCCTTATGCCCAAAATTAGCCGTCCGGCTATACGTCGGAGAGGGCGGTATGCTTCAGGAAGGACAATGACCGGAAAACTATTCAACAAGCTTGATATTTTTGTTGATTGATGATCGTCTATCTCGCCGAGTCAATTTATTAAATAAATAAATAAAAATTACTTTATCTTTTCCCGAGGTCAACGCAAAATAACAATTAAAAGGTCAGAAGCAGCCGCGCAATTAACAACTGATCCCCAAGCGATCGTTTCCTTTACCTGATGGCGACGACACACGCTGTGACGTCATGCTCCATGACGTAGTGGGCTCTGACGTATGAGTCGGCTATTTCACGCCCGCCGTTGCTCGCGAAATGGCTCCCACAAACCAAAGGTTGTTCAACCACAGGAAAAGGGGAATGTTCCCTCACCTGGACTGTACCAGAAATATCAGGGAAAATACAGACGGGACACGCGGGTTCCAATGTAGTTAATTCTATATAGCATACAAAAATAGAAACAATGACATAGTTTATGTTTTAAATAAAAAATAATATACGCAAAAACTATAATACACTTTATTGTTTATAATTATAGCATCGTATAGTAATCACAAATAGCTTCAAATTTACAGAAAAATCTGAGTAATTTAATGGTCAGCATATGGATTCGATATAAAACAGTTTTTTATGGTATTTTTAATTGTTAAGATATCTCAAATTTCAAAGTCATTTTTAAACTATTTGCGATTAAAAATCAACTTTTCATTTATAGTACAAAATTGCACAACTCTTGAAGAGTAAAATAGGACAAAACAGAAGTATGTGGGGTGCCTGTACGGTATAGAAATTAATTTTTCCGGAAACGTCTTTTTACATAATAAATAGAATTGTTTAAAAGCTACTGAATATTTGGGGATAAAGTTTATACCTGTTTTTAAGCCAACAAAGATCTTTAATAATTCCTATATTAAAAGTATTTAAAGGCAAAGTTATTAAATTATATACAATTGAAAAATAGCTAATATTAACAGTTTTTTTCTTATTGCAAAAAAATTAATAAACTAAATCAAACGTAGCAGGACTAACTTTGTAGCTAATTTAAAGGCCTATAAATATGTATCTTAATACGCTATATACACACATATAAACGTTTGTGACAATAGGCTTAATTGACGTTGTTTCGTTAATTGATTGACTTGAAATAATTAAGAATCGAAGAATTAAGAATATTTTAGTACGACATTTTTTTACATTACGACATTTACGTTAGATAATAGAGGACAGAAAAGCCCTAAATGGTAACCCTGCCCTACTCGATGAGACTAAACTCTAATTACATTCGTAACGTAAGAAACATGTGAATATTCCACATATTTTTCTACATGGGGACAGTCAGATTGCTTTATTAATAATTTGTTTTTATTTTCTATTTTTTATTTTTATAATTTTTATAGATTCTTCGGGGGTGATTATAAGTAGGGGCAATCTAACTGCCCATATAATTGACTGTAAGACCGATAAAAATATTAATTAATTTATGTAGAAAACAGAGTTTATTACAGTAGTATTAGTATGTTACGTAACAGTTTTATTAGTATGTTACGTAACCAAACATATGGTTATTTAATATTTTCAAATATTTGTTTATTATTCTAATTACTTTTATTAGATTAAATATAAAAGTTTTACAGTGTTTTGACATAACTATTTTATTTGCTTTAAGGGCGCATTTACAAATATATATATTGTTTAAAATTAAAATTAAACATATATTGTAACGGCAAACGAATTGCGACGGGCAAAATAATACCAATCTCGCGAGTTTACCATCAAAGACGTGTACACTCTGCGCGACACACCGGCGGTACCGTTCATTTCGGGCGCGAAACCTCTACGTGCCCGAGAGTTCACCAAGAGATGGACGGCGAAAGCCCGGAGAGAGAGGAATTACGAGAGAAGCGAGCGTAAACCCCCGAGGACATCTCCTCGCACAATAGCAACGTACGTAAGTCCTAGCCAGGCATGCGCCTATTTATTTTGTGACGCGATCCGCGATCGGCGTCGGGATACGCGCGGTACCCCGACGCACCAAAACGTACCCGCGATAGGTTGGTTACTCTCACCGCGTCTCTCTCTCCCGCGTAAACACACATACAGCGAACCGGAGTGCCTTTCACTCCGGTATAACCCTACCCGCGTTATATTGTTTGCGAGGCCAGGTAATTCGTACCTGGTGAGTCACCTGCGTCTCCCGAATAGACCGGGACAACGCATCTCTAGCGTGACTTGCGGCGGGCGCGCACACACACACACACATTTGTGATTTGTTGTTTTTTAACCTTGTTGTTTTCGTCTAACCTGGACCAAAGACTACCATTGCCTTGGCCCAATATAATTACTGATATTATATTTTTCTTTTACGTTATATTAATAAACTCTTCTTTCAATAAAATCGCGCGTATTAATTGATTAAACCCGCGATTAAATCCTATCCTAGAGGCGGATATCGTCATGCCCTATCTTGACATCTTGAGGATAGTTCTCGTCGCATCAACGGACGATAACGGCGAAGCGATCAGCTGCTTGGTAACGCAGCTGATCATAATAACGTGAGTTTTCCCATGCATTGAGAATATGCACAGGATGAATAAAACCCAACTATAGATAAAATTCACCCTTTTACAATTAACGCTCCAAACGTGAGTTTCCTTGGGTTAGAAAAAAATCATTGAAAGTTGATATTTTGACTGTTTATCTTGTTCCACGTGTAAACCGCAACAAGTGGTTGCTAGTTTTTTGCGAGTTCGAGAATGTTATTTGTCGATTTTTAGTGAAAATTCCAAGTAATAATTTAACTGGCGACGTTTCAATGGAAGTCCTCCATCCTCATCAGGCTATACTTTTATTAAATCAATCATCTATTTACAACAATCTACGCTTTCTAGGAGCGAAAACAGGCAGACGACGGGATTTGAACACACGAACTTTCCATTAATCATCAAGCTACCGTCCGTACTGCAATGTACCGCTTAAATTAGTCGAGGCGCCTCATACATCTTGAGGTTACATACATACGTACATTTTTGAGGTTATTTCGATAATTTTAACGATTAAAGGTTAAGAATATTTATTAGATACGTTAATTAGTTTTATTTTACATAACTCACGTTGTTAAATGAAACGTTGAGAGATATTGTATTGCGAGGTAATTTCTCCGGTAGTTGCATTAGCTGAATATTACTACAATCAACACTAACAGCAAAAGTTGGCAATTTATCTTTAAGAAGTTCCAATCTGCTAAACTCACAAATGCATTGCCAATTTTCTCCTTTTGGACATTCAGTTTGTAACTAACAAATGTATTTATAAGTGTACTAATTATAAATTATGAGAAAAATTCCAAGAAATTAATACATCAATAATACTTACGGAACTAAGATACCTTACTTGTTTTAAGGGAACTTGAGCCGTAGCATTAAACCAATGCCATGTTTTACTAGAAGAACAAACAGTTTCATTTTCTCGATTAAATATTATTTGATTTTCTCCAGTTTTATTGATATTTTGGTAGATGTCATGACATAGTAAAGTATTTGATCCTGCATGTATAAAATATTTTAATTACTATCTTAATAAAATTATCATTTTGAGAATTGTCAAAAAACTATGATATATAAAAATATAAATATATTATAAGTTTGTTAAATGTTAAGCGTTTCTTAGTGTGACATCCCAGCATTGTCTTAAAAATGAATAAATTAAATTACTTAATAAAAAGTAAATTAACCTGCAGGCGGCCAGTATTTCAGAATGTACAAAAGTGATATTTCGAAGAATTTTTCCATACAAAAAGTTCCCAATGTACTAGCAATGTGGGCTAACTTTGAGGTGATGCCGATCGGCATTACCCCGGCCGCCTGCAGGTTAACAAAGTTCAATAATACAAAATCGACTTATTGATTAAATAACACTGCCGATGCTACAATTCCATCACAGTAGCTAACGCCTGGCCCGAAACGAGCACCCAAAAGCTTGGTCAAAGATGTCATAATGATACACATTATTAAATCGTAACACTTTAAAAAAATTTTAAAATCTCTCAGTAATTGAAGAGCCCGCCGAAGATAATCGGCGAAGGTATACAATTATACAAAATTCACAATTGATCACCAATGTCTATTAACGAATAGTTTTTTAACGGTTCATAATGTTTGTCAAAATACGAGTTAATATATGCAACGATTTTCCATCGTTTTTCAAGCTGTAAAGTCTCTAAAACAAAAGTTCACCACGGCTTTTCAAATAATTTTTAAAATTTCAAATAATAATTTTAAAAATACTGAAATAAAAGATGAATCTACATATTTCACCTCTACTGTTGGAGTTCTTCAAAATAATAGTATATTGGACAAAGAAATTTACGTCAAAACTACCAGTGATATAGACAATGAGTTTAAATATAAAACAGATACGTGTATACAGAGTCTATTAACTTTTAGAGGACGGGCATGGTCGATATTTCGACCACCCAATGAACACAAACTATTTGATAGTTTAAAGATGAAATAGATATGCTTAATAACAGAAAAATAGTAAAAAAAAGTTTTAAAGGTGTCTTTGACCTTAAAAATCATTATTTCAAAGACAAATTTTTTTTCTGCTATGTAAGCTTCAAAATATGTATGTATGTGTTATTTGATGCGAGGAAGATAAAAAAATAATAAAAAAAATCGTCAAAAGGTCTTTGACCTTGAAAATTATCATTTCAAGGTCAAATATATATTTTTTGTATTTCAGCTTCAAAGAGTGGATATCTATGTTTTTTGATGCGCTGAGTTTAAAAAAAATAATGAAAAAATTCCTAAAAGGATTTTTGACCTTGGAAATTGCTACTTTGAAGTCAAACATTTTTTTTTGATATTATGTCCCTGAAGTTGATTATATCCACATTATATGATGCGCTAATTGTATGTTCGAATAATACTGCAAAATAAAAATAAATATAAGTATTTACAGTGAAGTAAGTTCTTTTTTTCTTTTAGAGGTCTAACATTTATTACAATTGGATTGTACTGAATTCGTATCAGATCAATACAATCGATTCATAATCTATTACGATTAGAATTCTTATAGGACACGTACACATTTACTTGTTTTAATATTATAAGTTTTTGATGTATTATATAAATATTTCATCAGATTATCTTATCTTTGATAAAATGGAAATTGATAGTTGTAGTAGTGGCGAATCTGAACCAGAGGTAGAAGAAAACTTAGAAAATGAAGAAATTGATGACATTCATTTTGAAAATAATGATGATGAAAGTGAAATTTTTCATGACGCGTATTTTTATCAATCAATCGAAGACTTCAAAGGTAGTTAAAAAATAAATCCGAATATTTGTACATCAGGAACTAATCCAATCGATTATCGAAATTATTTTTTGATTCATCATTACTTCAAATAATTGTAGACGAGACGAATCGTTATGAAACTCGAGATAATGGAAAACGATATACACATACAAAATCTTGGAATCCTCTTACAGAAGATGAACTTGAAAAATTACTACCGAAATTATTTTTAGTAAAACAGAAACACAAACAATTCTTTTTCTCGAAAGGCTGCGGCGATTGATTATTCTCGCGGATAACCTGCTAGGTGAGACCAGGGTTACCATTTAGGGTTTTTTGTCCTTTATTATCTAATGTAAATGAGGTCATATTGTGTGAGTGCAATAAAGAAAAAATACCTCTATCTGGCAACACTGGGCGAGACACACTCGGCGCTTTGCTGAGATTGTCTCGCCTCGCAGGTATCCGTCAAATAGCTATTAAATTATTACTAATTGCTGCACAATGTTCTGGAGTGGCATTGATTTTTATTTGCTTACAATCATTTTGTCCTTATTGATATTAAATTTTGAAATTAGCAGTTACTATATAGCCAACGTTAAACTATCTGAATTAACATAAAACTAGGGGGGCCAAGCCCCCCTGCGCGCTGCCGCGCGCCTATAAGGCAGGATTGAATATAGCTCGCGCTTCGCGCTCGCACCATTGGTGGTTTTTGTTCTTCAATAAAATAATAATAATAATAAAAATTAGAATTGTAATTATAGTATGCAGAAGTATTATTTAGCATATACATATATGTTCTAATAATAAATTTAAAATGTATTTATAGTTGTTAAATTTTAGATATTATTCTAATATTCTGAATATCAATGTATTGAAGAAAAAAGTGTTGTTCCTCAAATATCTCAAAAATTAAAAAAAAAATATTTGGTAAGAAAGAAGTAATAGGAATAGTATATTACGATATAAGGTCAGAAAGTTTGATTTTCTGCCGTGCGTGGTATGACGTTCGAGGCGAAGCCGAGGACGTCATATAACGCACGACAGGATATCAAACTATCTACCCGTATGTCGTATACTATTTTTCTTATTCCGGACACCAAAAGTACGTTCAATAATTAATAATAACTAATAAAATAACCTAGAAGCCTATCACCCCATGTATTTACAGGTATATATAAATGTATTTGCCTTTCGGTTAGGGCGCTCGGCACGACCTCTGCAGGCAACAACGTTACGCGCTGCGTTCCATTACTATATTTTCCAATTTTGATTTTAAGGCTAGTAATTAGGGTTATTTCTTATGCCCGCCCGACTTTTACAAAAACGAGGCGAAGCCTAGTTTTTGCTGGTCGGGGCGGGCATGAAGTACACACGCAAATGTTTATTAGGTGCATACTAAAATTAAAAAAATATAATCATACTTTTATACTTTTTATTTGAAACATATAAATGCTATGAAAATTAGAATACATTTTATTATTGAAGTAACAAATATTTTGTTTAGTTTAATTGTAATGACATAAAATGTCTTATTGATTTTCTTTGTTGCATTTACAAGTAATTATATTAAAAGTGCAACCCAGGCGGAAATTTATTTTTCTAGAAAGAGCTAAGAAAAGCTAATACATTTTATAATCAAGTTATAATATGCAGATTTTGGACTCTATTAATAGTTAGTATGAATTTATCTTATTTATTTTATTTTTTATTTTACTTTATTTAACTTTTACTAGCTCTTCTTAGCTTTTGCTAGATTTTATTAGCTTTTAGGTTTTTTTCAAAAGCAAAAGAAATGTGTGAGCTTAAAAAAGCTTATAACTACTAATAACTTTTTTAAATTATTGTATACAGTAAATAAGTATTTAGAATTTTTATGAATATTTAGCAATAGCAATCTTTTATTAATAACTTTTGTTTTTTGCATACATCACGTAGAAACAGCTAAAAACAGTTAAATACAGGAAAATGCAACAGTTACTATTAGTGTCATTTTGTCGTTTTTCACGATATTTTCGAAATACAAAAATCTAATAAAACCTAATAAAGCTTAGAAATATTTACGAAATTTTAAAAATAACTAATAAAATCTTATAAACATTACCAAATTTTTTAAACTATTAGTAGAGTCCAAAATCCGCACTTTATAAAGTGTTATGAAAATCTAATAAGAGCTAATAACTTTTATTAAGTATTTATAAACATTATACGCATATGATTATTTCCGCTAGGGAATTGAATGGTTAAATAGCATCATAGGTTGAATGCATGAACATGTGCGCGGAAAGTTCTCGGTCCTTTTTTGTTTTTTGTTATCTTTTAAGCAGGCAATCGGAAAATTACCCAGCGTATATCTGTAGCTTACCACAAAAGTGACGCTTTCTGCTGGCTATGGTTGCCACGAAACTATGTATTTTCGGTGTGCGGGATAAGAAAACATATTTCTGAAAGAAGAGTTAACGTGATTAAAAATAAATACATATATAAACCGACACGGTGGCGGAGTGGCGGAAGCGTACCTCGGCCGGTCATGAAAGTTAAGCAGCACCGAGCGCGGTTGACACTTGGATGGGCGACCGTTCTCGGACTTAGCATAAATGATCGGTTAGGTGTTTTTTCACATTCCACAACGTGAGCGGGAGGTGTGAGACATTCGGTTTCGGTGTTAAAGTCTATGCAATGTGACCTTGCCACCCAAACAGAATTGTTCTCGAATGCACCGCCCTTCTCGGAGGAGGTTTTCCTAATAGGCATTTATCCCACGGGGTTTGGCCACAGGTTTTCCCTCTCTCCACGGGCATAACCCCGGGCGAATGCGAGAAGGTGGGGTAACGGGGGGAAAATTGGCAAGAAAAAACAAAAACAGGAATAAATAAAGGTGTAGCGAATACGTACGTAAAAACCCGAGATGGGTATACGTGGAACCTAGCAAAAATTTAAAAAAAAATAAATACATATATACTGTAACGCCCATTTATTTTAAATTTAATTTTTTAAGTACGTGTGGATTTTACGTGTAATTTTCTATTATATACTGGTTACGTTAATTAGTATATTTGTTATTACCGGCAGTTAGATTAATCGGTTCGCGACTAATTCTAACCTTTAAATTATTGTATTTACACAATAATTTATAAGTTTGAACCGGATTTTCTTTTATTGTTGGTTAGTTTGGTTAAAAGAAATCCGAGGTCGGTAATAATAATTTTTTTAATTAATTACACGTAAATAATAGTAAATTTGAATTTTAAAATTGAAATATAGATCGATTCGCCTTGAGGTCCGCAATTTACATACCGAGTCCCTAATTTCGAGTAGGTTAGTCGGAAAATCGGCGTTATTTAGTTTTCCGACTTAATAAAAATTGTAACACCTGTGCAAGGGTAAAAATTTTTCTGTTTTGAAGTTTGCTTGTTAAATTTATATTTTTGACAACGCGGACCGGCTCTCGCGTTACAATAAAAATTGTATTATTATTTTTTTGTAAAATTGCGATTATAAGAGGTCACAGCGGCGTACACATTTAGTTGTTTAGGAATATAGTTATATTTATTTATCTATTTATTCAATTATTTATTTATTGATTTTATAATATATTCAGCGTGCGTTGGTGACCGAGAGCCGGAGTAAATTCGATTTTTTCGTATTTAGTCGGATTTAAACAAATTTTTTCTTGTTTTTGATTTAATTTATTAACAATTCGTAAAAATTTTTTTTTACGTTTAATATTGTATGTTTATTTGTTTTATAATAAATTAAATTGATCCCGCGTGTAACATAGTTAATTTTTTTTTTCTCCCGATTTGTTTGTAAAATTAATAGTCAAAAATATAATTCTTTAACTTCGTTTTTGATATTAGGCAGGAAAGCAAATTTCAAATAGGTGTGCTTAATTTTTCTTCTTGTAATTATAAAGGGAAAAGAATTCATTCTTCAACTTAGTGGCCCAATAATTTTATTATTTAAAGCCACCTAATAATTTGAAGAAAAGCATACCTTGCACAGGTAAATCGAAAAGCGACTCAGATTTTTTTTTGTGTAAATAATCGTAGCGGTAATTTTGTTAAGATTAAAATGGCGGAATCGATGACCACGCAAGTCGATCAGTGGATTGGTACGCAATCCAGCGAACAAATCCAGGCGCACTTGGAGTCGTTAGAGATGCGTACAGACGGCTCTGTATATAAAAAAGCCGAACGACTCCAACAGTGGTTGTTGGGTAATTATACGGCTCAAGAGTTCGCAGCCGACACAAACTCAAATGAGGATCGTGTCAGGCGGAACAGGCGGAGGACAGATTGGTTTAAGTCCATGGTTGCCCAGAATCCGGAGATTCCGGACCCGGATTCTGACCCAGATGTAGTAGAGGTGCTACAGAGGACTCTCGCTCTAGAAGTAGAAGATACGGACGAGCGAGAGGAAGATGGGCAGTCGGACACCTCCGACCGAGAAACCGACAAGGAAGAATGGATAACTTTGGTATCCTATACTGGCGCTCAGTTCGAGATACCAAAGGATTTAGCTTTGATGTTATCGGAGCAAACAAGTAAGTTATCCACCTTGACGGAACGGGTTAAGGAGCTGGAAGTACAGATGCACACCGTCAACAGCAAGTTGGACTTGCCAAGCGGTGCACAAGCTTCCAGCACAAACAAAACCCGAGAGCCAACCCAACATGTCCAGTTCCAGGACACCTATACGTGTTACACCCTGGACGAGACGGACATCAGACCACAACACGTGCAGGTAGAGCCTGAGGGGTCTCAAGCACCTCATGCAGATGCTGAAGGAGCTTGGGGGAGGGGTGACACACGGAGACCGAGACAGCCTCCATGTTCAAGCTCTCCCTACCCTAATCTGAAGGATTTTTACGAGTCCGGCCAATCAGCGTCGAGATCGGCCGGGACACCGCGCGATGTTGGTGCGGTGGTTCGTAAGTGGGGAGTCCGATTCTCTGGCGACAAAAGCCAGAGTATCGATGTCGAAGACTGTAGGATTCTCGCCAACCTCAGCGAGGACGAGGTGTTGCCGTCCTTGTCCGAACTTCTCACTGGGACCGCAGCTACGTGGTACCGGAATGAGAAGGACAAATGGCACTCGTGGCAAGATTTTGTGAAATCTGCCAAGAAATGGTACGGTATGAGCCAAAGCTTCCAGCAAAGGCTCATCGAGGAGTCCAATGCTCGGACACAGGGTGAGGATAAGCCGGTGAGAGATTATATCACCTGCTCAATCGCAATCATGCGAAAACTCAACCCGATCCCGAGCGAGCGTAGGCAAGTGGACCATCTTTACCGTAACATGCTACCTCAGCTTCAGCGGTTGTTTAAGAGGGCTGAAGCCAAATCGGTTGAAGATTTATTGGAGCTGGCGATGGACGCCGAGCGGGAAAAGTTATATCGACCGCCTCCGGCAGAGGAAGATTTAATGCTGCCGGAACTTGCTTAGAAGGCAAAGTCCAAAAAGCGGTCGACCGCCAAGCCTAAGGTAGCAAGCGTGGCTAAGGAGGTGAGTGAGTCGAGTCGGGAAGATCCGATTGAACGGCTCACAAAAGTCCTGGAAGAAACCCTTAGGACCATGCGAACGAGTAGCCAGACAGCTGGGGTTAAGGTGGATAAAGATACGCCACCTAGGAAGAAAACCCACAAGTCTCCTCCTCGGTTTAAAAGGAGGAAGGAGACACGTAAAAGTCCCGATCGACGGTCATCGAGTGGTTCATCCTCGAAGCTTGGGGAATCGTCGGATTCAAGGAAGAAGATAAAGAGAAAAGAAGACTTCCCCAAGCCGATCAAGTGCCATACTTGTGGTAAGTTGGGGTACACCGTTAGGACGTGCCCTGACTGCGCAAAAAACGCGCGGGGAAGCGGTTAGAGGGGACAACCGCATACCCCAAAGTACAGGGAGTCCCCAAGGAGGACAAAGGTCTGACTCCCGATTACCAAGATAGTCCAGCTGCAGTTAAGCAGAAAAGGAAAGGACTGATTCCTGATAGATCCCAGGAAGTCGGAATGGATCCGGAGACCAACGATGTCCTAAAGTTAGTGACATCGAGCACTAGCCGAAGAAGTTATCGTCCTGAGGACGAGACGCGCTGGTGGTGTCAGGTTGACATAGATGAATTCCGGATCCGTGCGTTGTTCGATCCAGGTGCATCGACAAGCGGTTGGTCCAGCCCCGTGGTGATGGCGAAGAAGGGTGAGAATGCTAGGCGTTTTTGCATCGATTTTAGGAAAGTCAACGCTTTGACGAAACCTGATGCATATCCTTTGCCATATATGCAGGATATCCTACGCAAACTCAAGAAAGCCCGATACATCTCCACGATCGACATGAACTGTGCGTATCACCAGATACCTCTACAGGTGGAGTCGCGCCCGATAACGGCTTTTACGGTACCTGGAATGGGTTTGTTCCAGTTTACTCGTATGCCGTATGGATTGGCAAATGCTGGCGCGACATTCCAGCGTATGATCGATCAGGTGATTGGACCCGAACTCGAACCGGTTGATTATGCATATCTCGACGATATCATTATTGTCACGGAGACGTTTGAAGAGCATAAGCAACTGTTGATCGAGGTGTTAACTCGCTTGGCAGAAGCCGGTTTATCTGTTAATCGGGAGAAATGTGTCTTCTGCCAGCCCGAAGTGAGATATTTGGGTGTGCGAGTTAACCGAGACGGGATACGACCTGACCCAGCTAAAACGGAGCCGATTAAAGAATATCCGGCTCCCAAGAATTTGAAGCAGCTGAGACGGTTTCTCGGTATGGCATCTTGGTACAGACGCTTCATGCACGACTATGCTACCATAGCTGAGCCGCTAACGCGTCTGACCAAGAAAGACCAGAAGTATCTTTGGCTGGAAGAACAAGAGAGAGCTTAAAGCTTTGTTGATGACAGCACCCGTTCTGCAAACTCCCGATGAGAATGGTGAGTATGTGGTCCAAACTGACGCTAGTGACACTGGTATCGGTGCAGTGTTGCTACAGATTGTCGGTGGAGAAGAGAGAGTCCTGGAGTTCGCCAGTAGAATCCTCTCGCCCGCCGAACGCAATTACAGCGTCACAGAACGGGAATGCCTGGCCGTAGTATGGGCGATTAAGAAGTTTAGACCATACATCGAAGGTTACCAGTTTAAAGTTGTCACTGACCATAGTAGTTTTCGTTGGTTATGCAATATTCGCAATCCAACGAGCCGGCTCGCCAGATGGGCGTTAGAACTCCAGTCTCATAACTTTACTATTGAGCACAGGAAAGGAGCTCTAAACTACGTTCCTGATGCACTTTCTCGTATGTATGAGGAAGACGAGCCGGCCTTATCCTCTGTCTCTTGGAGCCAGACTACTAAGGACCCCTGGTACCTTTCGTGGACCAAAGACGTAAGTGAGCGGCCGAGAGAATTTCCTGATTGGAAGATCCAAGGTGGAAACCTGTATTCGTATCGGGTGGATACTGAATTGGATGACGCCATGGAAGATCAAGACGCTTGGAAGTTGGTCGTACCCGAAGAGCACAGGCAGACCATCCTCCGAGAATGTCATGATGATCCGGCAGCTGGCCATCTAGGTAGAGAAAGACATTTGCTCGCGTGGCAAAGTTATATTATTGGCCACGTTACTATGCCGAAGTTGGCGAGTATGTACGCAAATGTCAGGTGTGCCAGCAATGCAAGGTGGAGCAACGCCCTCCCAGGGGTTTGATGGGTAGGCGAGTGGTTGAAAAGCCATGGCAAGTGGTAGCAGGAGATGTTACTGGACCACTTCCCCGCTCCACACACGGATTTGAATATATTTTGGTCTTCCAAGATTTGTTCACGCGCTGGATTGAAGCAGTGCCGATCCGGAAAGCTAACGCTAAGACGATCGTGAAAGAGTTACACGAACGAGTCGTCATGCGTTTTGGCACACCGGAAGTATTTTTATCCGACAACGGCACTGAGTTCAAGAACAAGCTCGTAGATGATTATCTCGTGGAACGAGGAATATTTCATACAACTATTCCTCCGTACCACGCTCAGGCCAATCCCGTCGAACGTGCTAATCGGACGCTGAAAACGATGGTAGCGTCTTACATTACCGAGAAGCACAACACTTGGGACGAGAAGTTACCGGACCTTGTGTTTGCTTTAAATACGGCGGTACAGAGTTCGACAGGATGGAGCCCGGCCATGTTAAATTACGGCCGGCAGCCTGAGCCATCCGGCACTGCTCGTCGAGTTCAAGACGAGCTGACTCAGCAACGTTTGGAATACCAGCGTTTGCTTGAGTGGAGTGATCGGCTATCACGACTACCTGAGCTTCACAAGAAAGCTTCAGCTAGAGCAAATAAAGCTCAGGATAGGCAAGCCGGTTACTATAATGCCGGGAGACGAGCGGCTTCTTTTGAAGTCAGGGACTTGGTATGGAAGAAGAACCGAGTCCTCTCATCCAGCGCACAAGGCGTCTCGGCCAAGTTAGCTCCAAAATACGTCGGTCCTTATTTGATCGTCCACAGATACGGCCCAAATACTGTTAAGATCCAGGATACTCAGGGACATGAGGAGAAATGCCATGTCCAGTACCTCAAACCGTACTTATCGGATGACCATGGCGATGAGTACGTCCAAGAAGACGACATCGAGACCGATCTACCTACGAGGGATGAGGAACTCGACCGCGATACGGTTCCTGCGACCGAAGACGTCTCACGCGGCGAGACGCAAGCGAGCGCCGTTCCACGCGAGGAACGAGATAACGCGCAGATACACAGCGAGCGCCGTTCCACGCGAGGAACGAGATAACGCGCAGAGGCAGACCACGACGGAACTGCAGTTAGTGTCCGGATTTTTGGGCAAGTTTTTTTTTTTCTTGTACCTGTGTAGCCACTTCCCATCCCAAATTCGTCAGGGATGCAGAAACCACATCACGGGTATGTGGAATCTGGAAGGGGGGTGTAACGGTAAGGTACTGTTACCTCACCGTTTGACGAATTCGAGCACACGAGCGAACAGGTATCGATGCGAACATTATGATACTGTTCGCTCGTGTTGCTCGAATTCGTCAAACGGTGAGGTAACAGTACCTTACCGTTACACCCCCCTTCCAGATTCCACATACCCGTGATGTGGTTTCTGCATCCCTGACGAATTTGGATGGGAAGTGGCTACACAGGTACAAGAAAAAAAAACTTGCCCAAAAATCCGGACACTAACTGCAGTTCCGTCGTGGTCTGCCTCTGCGCGTTATCTCGTTCCTCGCGTGGAACGCGCGCTCGCTGTGTATCTGCGCGTTATCTCGTTCCTCGCGTGGAACGGCGCTCGCTTGCGTCTCGCCGCGTGAGACGTCTTCGGTCGCAGGAACCGTATCGCGGTCGAGTTCCTCATCCCTCGTAGGTAGATCGGTCTCGATGTCGTTTTTGGACGTACTCATCGCCATGGTCATCCGATAAGTACGGTTTGAGGTACTGGACATGGCATTTCTCCTCATGTCCCTGAGTATCCTGGATCTTAACAGTATTTGGGCCGTATCTGTGGACGATCAAATAAGGACCGACGTATTTTGGAGCTAACTTGGCCGAGACGCCTTGTGCGCTGGATGAGAGGACTCGGTTCTTCTTCCATACCAAGTCCCTGACTTCAAAAGAAGCCGCTCGTCTCCCGCATTATAGTAACCGGCTTGCCTATCCTGAGCTTTATTTGCTCTAGCTGAAGCTTTCTTGTGAAGCTCAGGTAGTCGTGATAGGCCGATCACTCCACTCAAGCAACGCTGGTATTCCAAACGTTGCTGAGTCAGTCGTCTTGAACTCGACGAGCAGTGCCGGAGGGCTCAGGCTGCCGGCCGTAATTAACATGGCCGGGCTCCATCCTGTCGAACTCTGTACCGCCGTATTTAAAGCAAACACAAGGTCCGGTAACTTCTCGTCCCAAGTGTTGTGCTTCTCGGTAATGTAAGACGCTACCATCGTTTTCAGCGTCCGATTAGCACGTTCGACGGGATTGGCCTGAGCGTGGTACGGAGGAATAGTTGTATGAATATTCCTCGTTCCACGAGATAATCATCTACGAGCTTGTTCTTGAACTCAGTGCCGTGTCGGATAAAAATACTTCCGGTGTGCCAAAACGCATGACGACTCGTTCGTGTAACTCTTTCACGATCGTCTTAGCGTTAGCTTTCCGGATCGGCACTGCTTCAATCCAGCGCGGTGAACAAATCTTGGAAGACCAAAATATATTCAAATCCGTGTGTGGAGCGGGGAAGTGGTCCAGTAACATCTCCTGCTACCACTTGCCATGGCTTTTCAACCACTCGCCTACCCATCAAACCCCTGGGAGGGCGTTGCTCCACCTTGCATTGCTGGCACACCTGACATTTGCGTACATACTCGCCAACTTCGGCATAGTAACGTGCCAATAATATAACTTTGCCACGCGAGCAAATGTCTTTTCTCTACCTAGATGGCCAGCTGCCGGATCATCATGACATTCTCGGAGGATGGTCTGCCTGTGCTCTTCGGGTACGACCAACTTCCAAGCGTCTTGATCTTCCATGGCGTCATCCAATTCAGTATCCACCCGATACGAATACAGGTTTCCACCTTGGATCTTCCAATCAGGAAATTCTCTCGGCCGCTCACTTACGTCCTTTGGTCCACGAAAGGTACCAGGGGTCCTTAGTAGTCTGGCCTCCAAGAGACAGAGGATAAGGCCGGCTCGTCTTCCTCATACATACGAGAAAGTGCATCAGGAACGTAGTTTAGAGCTCCTTTCCTGTGCTCAATAGTAAAGTTATGAGACTGGAGTTCTAACGCCCATCTGGCGAGCCGGCTCGTTGGATTGCGAATATTGCATAACCAACGAAAACTACTATGGTCAGTGACAACTTTAAACTGGTAACCTTCGTGTATGGTCTAAACTTCTTAATCGCCCATACTACGGCCAGGCATTCCCGTTCTGTGACGCTGTAATTGCGTTCGGCGGGCGAGAGGATTCTACTGGCGAACTCCAGGACTCTCTCTTCTCCACCGACAATCTGTAGCAACACTGCACCGATACCAGTGTCACTAGCGTCAGTTTGGACCACATACTCACCATTCTCATCGGGAGTTTGCAGAACGGGTGCTGTCATCAACAAAGCTTTAAGCTCTCTCTTGTTCTTCCAGCCAAAGATACTTCTGGTCTTTCTTGGTCAGACGCGTTAGCGGCTCAGCTATGGTAGCATAGTCGTGCATGAAGCGTCTGTACCAAGATGCCATACCGAGAAACCGTCTCAGCTGCTTCAAATTCTTGGGAGCGGATATTCTTTAATCGGCTCCGTTTTAGCTGGGTCAGGTCGTATCCCGTCTCGGTTAACTCGCACACCCAAATATCTCACTTCGGGCTGGCAGAAGACACATTTCTCCCGATTAACAGATAAACCGGCTTCTGCCAAGCGAGTTAACACCTCGATCAACAGTTGCTTATGCTCTTCAACGTCTCCGTGACAATAATGATATCGTCGAGATATGCATAATCAACCGGTTCGAGTTCGGGTCCAATCACCTGATCGATCATACGCTGGAATGTCGCGCCAGCATTTGCCAATCCATACGGCATACGAGTAAACTGGAACAAACCCATTCCAGGTACCGTAAAAGCCGTTATCGGGCGCGACTCCACTGTAGAGGTATCTGGTGATACGCACAGTTCATGTCGATCGTGGAGATGTATCGGGCTTTCTTGAGTTTGCGTAGGATATCCTGCATATATGGCAAAGGATATGCATCAGGTTTCGTCAAAGCGTTGACTTTCCTAAAATCGATGCAAAAACGCCTAGCATTCTCACCCTTCTTCGCCATCACCACGGGGCTGGACCAACCGCTTGTCGATGCACCTGGATCGAACAACGCACGGATCCGGAATTCATCTATGTCAACCTGACACCACCAGCGCGTCTCGTCCTCAGGACGATAACTTCTTCGGCTAGTGCTCGATGTCACTAACTTTAGGACATCGTTGGTCTCCGGATCCATTCCGACTTCCTGGGATCTATCAGGAATCAGTCCTTTCCTTTTCTGCTTAACTGCAGCTGGACTATCTTGGTAATCGGGAGTCAGACCTTTGTCCTCCTTGGGGACTCCCTGTACTTTGGGGTATGCGGTTGTCCCCTCTAACCGCTTCCCCGCGCGTTTTTTGCGCAGTCAGGGCACGTCCTAACGGTGTACCCCAACCTTACCACAAGTATGGCACTTGATCGGCTTGGGGAAGTCTTCTTTTCTCTTTATCTTCTTCCTTGAATCCGACGATTCCCCAAGCTTCGAGGATGAACCACTCGATGACCGTCGATCGGGACTTTTACGTGTCTCCTTCCTCCTTTTAAACCGAGGAGGAGACTTGTGGGTTTTCTTCCTAGGTGGCGTATCTTTATCCACCTTAACCCCAGCTGTCTGGCTACTCGTTCGCATGGTCCTAAGGGTTTCTTCCAGGACTTTTGTGAGCCGTTCAATCGGATCTTCCCGACTCGACTCACTCACCTCCTTAGCCACGCTTGCTACCTTAGGCTTGGCGGTCGACCGCTTTTTGGACTTTGCCTTCTAAGCAAGTTCCGGCAGCATTAAATCTTCCTCTGCCGGAGGCGGTCGATATAACTTTTCCCGCTCGGCGTCCATCGCCAGCTCCAATAAATCTTCAACCGATTTGGCTTCAGCCCTCTTAAACAACCGCTGAAGCTGAGGTAGCATGTTACGGTAAAGATGGTCCACTTGCCTACGCTCGCTCGGGATCGGGTTGAGTTTTCGCATGATTGCGATTGAGCAGGTGATATAATCTCTCACCGGCTTATCCTCACCCTGTGTCCGAGCATTGGACTCCTCGATGAGCCTTTGCTGGAAGCTTTGGCTCATACCGTACCATTTCTTGGCAGATTTCACAAAATCTTGCCACGAGTGCCATTTGTCCTTCTCATTCCGGTACCACGTAGCTGCGGTCCCAGTGAGAAGTTCGGACAAGGACGGCAACACCTCGTCCTCGCTGAGGTTGGCGAGAATCCTACAGTCTTCGACATCGATACTCTGGCTTTTGTCGCCAGAGAATCGGACTCCCCACTTACGAACCACCGCACCAACATCGCGCGGTGTCCCGGCCGATCTCGACGCTGATTGGCCGGACTCGTAAAAATCCTTCAGATTAGGGTAGGGAGAGCTTGAACATGGAGGCTGTCTCGGTCTCCGTGTGTCACCCCTCCCCCAAGCTCCTTCAGCATCTGCATGAGGTGCTTGAGACCCCTCAGGCTCTACCTGCACGTGTTGTGGTCTGATGTCCGTCTCGTCCAGGGTGTAAACACGTATAGGTGTCCTGGAACTGGACATGTTGGGTTGGCTCTCGGGTTTTGTTTGTGCTGGAAGCTTGTGCACCGCTTGGCAAGTCCAACTTGCTGTTGACGGTGTGCATCTGTACTTCCAGCTCCTTAACCCGTTCCGTCAAGGTGGATAACTTACTTGTTTGCTCCGATAACATCAAAGCTAAATCCTTTGGTATCTCGAACTGAGCGCCAGTATAGGATACCAAAGTTATCCATTCTTCCTTGTCGGTTTTCTCGGTCGGAGGTGTCCGACTGCCCATCTTCCTCTCGCTCGTCCGTATCTTCTACTTCTAGAGCGAGAGTCCTCTGTAGCACCCTCTACTACATCTGGGTCAGAATCCGGGTCCGGAATCTCCGGATTCTGGGCAACCATGGACTTAAACCAATCTGTCCTCCGCCTGTTCCGCCTGACACGATCCTCATTTGAGTTGTGTCGGCTGCGAACTCTTGAGCCGTATAATTACCCAACAACCACTGTTGGAGTCGTTCGGCTTTTTATATACAGAGCCGTCTGTACGCATCTCTAACGACTCCAAGTGCGCCTGGATTTGTTCGCTGGATTGCGTACCAATCCACTGATCGACTTGCGTGGTCATCGATTCCGCCATTTTAATCTTAACAAAATTACCGCTACGATTATTTACACAAAAAAAAATCTGAGTCGCTTTTCGATTTACCTGTGCAAGGTATGCTTTTCTTCAAAATTATTAGGTGGCTTTAAATAATAAAATTATTGGGCCACTAAGTTGAAGAATGAATTCTTTTCCCTTTATAATTACAAGAAGAAAAATTAAGCACACCTATTTGAAATTTGCTTCCTGCCTAATATCAAAAACGAAGTTAAAGAATTATATTTTTGACTATTAATTTTACAAACAAATCGGGAGAAAAAAAAAATTAACTATGTTACACGCGGGATCAATTTAATTTATTATAAAACAATAAACATACAATATTAAACGTAAAAAAAAATTTTACGAATTGTTAATAAATTAAATCAAAAACAAGAAAAAAAATTTGTTTAAATCCGACTAAATACGAAAAAATCGAATTTACTCCGGCTCTCGGTCACCAACGCACGCTGAATATATTATAAAATCAATAAATAAATAATTGAATAAATAGATAAATAAATATAAATATATTCCTAAACAACTAAATGTGTACGCCGCTGTGACCTCTTATAATCGCAATTTTACAAAAAAATAATAATACAATTTTTATTGTAACGCGAGAGCCGGTCCGCGTTGTCAAAAATATAAATTTAACAAGCAAACTTCAAAACAGAAAAATTTTTACCCTTGCACAGGTGTTACATTTTTATTAAGTCGGAAAACTAAATAACGCCGATTTTCCGACTAACCTACTCGAAATTAGGGACTCGGTATGTAAATTGCGGACCTCAAGGCGAATCGATCTATATTTCAATTTTAAAATTCAAATTTACTATTATTTACGTGTAATTAATTAAAAAAATTATTATTACCGACCTCGGATTTCTTTTAACCCAAACTAACCAACAATAAAAGAAAATCCGGTTCAAACTTATAAATTATTGTGTAAATACAATAATTTAAAGGTTAGAATTAGTCGCGAACCGATTAATCTAACTGCCGGTAATAACAAATATACTAATTAACGTAACCAGTATATAATAGAAAATTACACGTAAAATCCACACGTACTTAAAAAATTAAATTTAAAATAAATGGGCGTTACAGTATATATGTATTTATTTTTTTTTAAATTTTTGCTAGGTTCCACGTATACCCATCTCGGGTTTTTACGTACGTATTCGCTACACCTTTATTTATTCCTGTTTTTGTTTTTTCTTGCCAATTTTCCCCCCGTTACCCCACCTTCTCGCATTCGCCCGGGGTTATGCCCGTGGAGAGAGGGAAAACCTGTGGCCAAACCCCGTGGGATAAATGCCTATTAGGAAAACCTCCTCCGAGAAGGGCGGTGCATTCGAGAACAATTCTGTTTGGGTGGCAAGGTCACATTGCATAGACTTTAACACCGAAACCGAATGTCTCACACCTCCCGCTCACGTTGTGGAATGTGAAAAAACACCTAACCGATCATTTATGCTAAGTCCGAGAACGGTCGCCCATCCAAGTGTCAACCGCGCTCGGTGCTGCTTAACTTTCATGACCGGCCGAGGTACGCTTCCGCCACTCCGCCACCGTGTCGGTTTATATATGTATTTATTTTTAATCACGTTAACTCTTCTTTCAGAAATATGTTTTCTTATCCCGCACACCGAAAATACATAGTTTCGTGGCAACCATAGCCAGCAGAAAGCGTCACTTTTGTGGTAAGCTACAGATATACGCTGGGTAATTTTCCGATTGCCTGCTTAAAAGATAACAAAAAACAAAAAAGGACCGAGAACTTTCCGCGCACATGTTCATGCATTCAACCTATGATGCTATTTAACCATTCAATTCCCTAGCGGAAATAATCATATGCGTATAATGTTTATAAATACTTAAAAAAGTTATTAGCTCTTATTAGATTTTCATAACACTTTATAAAGTGCGGATTTTGGACTCTACTAATAGTTTAAAAAATTTGGTAATGTTTATAAGATTTTATTAGTTATTTTTAAAATTTCGTAAATATTCTAAGCTTTATTAGGTTTTATTAGATTTTTGTATTTCGAAAATATCGTGAAAAACGACAAAATGACACTAATAGTAACTGTTGCATTTTCCTGTATTTAACTGTTTTTAGCTGTTTCTACGTGATGTATGCAAAAAACAAAAGTTATTAATAAAAGATTGCTATTGCTAAATATTCATAAAAATTCTAAATACTTATTTACTGTATACAATAATTTAAAAAGTTATTAGTAGTTATAAGCTTTTTTAAGCTCACACATTTCTTTTGCTTTTGAAAAAAACCTAAAAGCTAATAAAATCTAGCAAAAGCTAAGAAGAGCTAGTAAAAGTTAAATAAAGTAAAATAAAAAATAAAATAAATAAGATAAATTCATACTAACTATTAATAGAGTCCAAAATCTGCATATTATAACTTGATTATAAAATGTATTAGCTTTTCTTAGCTCTTTCTAGAAAAATAAATTTCCGCCTGGGTTGCACTTTAATATAATTACTTGTAAATGCAACAAAGAAAATCAATAAGACATTTTATGTCATTACAATTAAACTAAACAAAATATTTGTTACTTCAATAATAAAATGTATTCTAATTTTCATAGCATTTATATGTTTCAAATAAAAGTATAAAAGTATGATTATATTTTTTTAATTTTAGTATGCACCTAATAAACATTTGCGTGTGTACTTCATGCCCGCCCCGACCAGCAAAAACTAGGCTTCGCCTCGTTTTTGTAAAAGTCGGGCGGGCATAAGAAATAACCCTAATTACTAGCCTTAAAATCAAAATTGGAAAATATAGTAATGGAACGCAGCGCGTAACGTTGTTGCCTGCAGAGGTCGTGCCGAGCGCCCTAACCGAAAGGCAAATACATTTATATATACCTGTAAATACATGGGGTGATAGGCTTCTAGGTTATTTTATTAGTTATTATTAATTATTGAACGTACTTTTGGTGTCCGGAATAAGAAAAATAGTATACGACATACGGGTAGATAGTTTGATATCCTGTCGTGCGTTATATGACGTCCTCGGCTTCGCCTCGAACGTCATACCACGCACGGCAGAAAATCAAACTTTCTGACCTTATATCGTAATATACTATTCCTATTACTTCTTTCTTACCAAATATTTTTTTTTTAATTTTTGAGATATTTGAGGAACAACACTTTTTTCTTCAATACATTGATATTCAGAATATTAGAATAATATCTAAAATTTAACAACTATAAATACATTTTAAATTTATTATTAGAACATATATGTATATGCTAAATAATACTTCTGCATACTATAATTACAATTCTAATTTTATTATTATTATTATTTTATTGAAGACAAAAACCACCAATGGTGCGAGCGCGAAGCGCGAGCTATATTCAATCCTGCCTTATAGGCGCGCGCGCAGCGCGCAGGGGGGCTTGGCCCCCCTAGTTTTATGTTAATTCAGATAGTTTAACGTTGGCTATATAGTAACTGCTAATTTCAAAATTTAATATCAATAAGGACAAAATGATTGTAAGCAAATAAAAATCAATGCCACTCCAGAACATTGTGCAGCAATTAGTAATAATTTAATAGCTATTGACGGATACCTGCGAGGCGAGACAATCTCAGCAAAGCGCCGAGTGTGTCTCGCCCAGTGTTGCCAGATAGAGGTATTTTTTCTTTATTGCACTCACACAATATGACCTCATTTACATTAGATAATAAAGGACAAAAAACCCTAAATGGTAACCCTGGTCTCACCTAGCAGGTTATCCGCGAGAATAATCAATCGCCGCAGCCTTTCGAGAAAAGAATTGTTTGTGTTTCTGTTTTACTAAAAATAATTTCGGTAGTAATTTTTCAAGTTCATCTTCTGTAAGAGGATTCCAAGATTTTGTATGTGTATATCGTTTTCCATTATCTCGAGTTTCATAACGATTCGTCTCGTCTACAATTATTTGAAGTAATGATGAATCAAAAAATAATTTCGATAATCGATTGGATTAGTTCCTGATGTACAAATATTCGGATTTATTTTTTAACTACCTTTGAAGTCTTCGATTGATTGATAAAAATACGCGTCATGAAAAATTTCACTTTCATCATCATTATTTTCAAAATGAATGTCATCAATTTCTTCATTTTCTAAGTTTTCTTCTACCTCTGGTTCAGATTCGCCACTACTACAACTATCAATTTCCATTTTATCAAAGATAAGATAATCTGATGAAATATTTATATAATACATCAAAAACTTATAATATTAAAACAAGTAAATGTGTACGTGTCCTATAAGAATTCTAATCGTAATAGATTATGAATCGATTGTATTGATCTGATACGAATTCAGTACAATCCAATTGTAATAAATGTTAGACCTCTAAAAGAAAAAAAGAACTTACTTCACTGTAAATACTTATATTATTTTTATTTTGCAGTATTATTCGAACATACAATTAGCGCATCATATAATGTGGATATAATCAACTTCAGGGACATAATATCAAAAAAAAATGTTTGACTTCAAAGTAGCAATTTCCAAGGTCAAAAATCCTTTTAGGAATTTTTTCATTATTTTTTTTAAACTCAGCGCATCAAAAAACATAGATATCCACTCTTTGAAGCTGAAATACAAAAATATATATTTGACCTTGAAATGATAATTTTCAAGGTCAAAGACCTTTTGACGATTTTTTTTATTATTTTTTTATCTTCCTCGCATCAAATAACACATACATACTATTTTGAAGCTTACATAGCAGAAAAAAAATTTGTCTTTGAAATAATGATTTTTAAGGTCAAAGACACCTTTAAAACTTTTTTTACTATTTTTCTGTTATTAAGCATATCTATTTCATCTTTAAACTATCAAATAGTTTGTGTTCATTGGGTGGTCGAAATATCGACCATGCCCGTCCTCTAAAAGTTAATAGACTCTGTATACACGTATCTGTTTTATATTTAAACTCATTGTCTATATCACTGGTAGTTTTGACGTAAATTTCTTTGTCCAATATACTATTATTTTGAAGAACTCCAACAGTAGAGGTGAAATATGTAGATTCATCTTTTATTTCAGTATTTTTAAAATTATTATTTGAAATTTTAAAAATTATTTGAAAAGCCGTGGTGAACTTTTGTTTTAGAGACTTTACAGCTTGAAAAACGATGGAAATCGTTGCATATATTAACTCGTATTTTGACAAACATTATGAACCGTTAAAAAACTATTCGTTAATAGACATTGGTGATCAATTGTGAATTTTGTATAATTGTATACCTTCGCCGATTATCTTCGGCGGGCTCTTCAATTACTGAGAGATTTTAAAATTTTTTTAAAGTGTTACGATTTAATAATGTGTATCATTATGACATCTTTGACCAAGCTTTTGGGTGCTCGTTTCGGGCCAGGCGTTAGCTACTGTGATGGAATTGTAGCATCGGCAGTGTTATTTAATCAATAAGTCGATTTTGTATTATTGAACTTTGTTAACCTGCAGGCGGCCGGGGTAATGCCGATCGGCATCACCTCAAAGTTAGCCCACATTGCTAGTACATTGGGAACTTTTTGTATGGAAAAATTCTTCGAATATCACTTTTGTACATTCTGAAATACTGGCCGCCTGCAGGTTAATTTACTTTTTATTAAGTAATTTAATTTATTCATTTTTAAGACAATGCTGGGATGTCACACTAAGAACGCTTAACATTTAACAAACTTATAATATATTTATATTTTTATATCATAGTTTTTGACAATTCTCAAAATGATAATTTTATTAAGATAGTAATTAAAATTTTATACATGCAGGATCAATACTTTACTATGTCATGACATCTACCAAAATATCAATAAAACTGGAGAAAATCAAATAATATTTAATCGAGAAAATGAAACTGTTTGTTCTTCTAGTAAAACATGGCATTGGTTTAATGCTACGGCTCAAGTTCCCTTAAAACAAGTAAGGTATCTTAGTTCCGTAAGTATTATTGATGTATTAATTTCTTGGAATTTTTCTCATAATTTATAATTAGTACACTTATAAATACATTTGTTAGTTACAAACTGAATGTCCAAAAGGAGAAAATTGGCAATGCATTTGTGAGTTTAGCAGATTGGAACTTCTTAAAGATAAATTGCCAACTTTTGCTGTTAGTGTTGATTGTAGTAATATTCAGCTAATGCAACTACCGGAGAAATTACCTCGCAATACAATATCTCTCAACGTTTCATTTAACAACGTGAGTTATGTAAAATAAAACTAATTAACGTATCTAATAAATATTCTTAACCTTTAATCGTTAAAATTATCGAAATAACCTCAAAAATGTACGTATGTATGTAACCTCAAGATGTATGAGGCGCCTCGACTAATTTAAGCGGTACATTGCAGTACGGACGGTAGCTTGATGATTAATGGAAAGTTCGTGTGTTCAAATCCCGTCGTCTGCCTGTTTTCGCTCCTAGAAAGCGTAGATTGTTGTAAATAGATGATTGATTTAATAAAAGTATAGCCTGATGAGGATGGAGGACTTCCATTGAAACGTCGCCAGTTAAATTATTACTTGGAATTTTCACTAAAAATCGACAAATAACATTCTCGAACTCGCAAAAACTAGCAACCACTTGTTGCGGTTTACACGTGGAACAAGATAAACAGTCAAAATATCAACTTTCAATGATTTTTTTCTAACCCAAGGAAACTCACGTTTGGAGCGTTAATTGTAAAAGGGTGAATTTTATCTATAGTTGGGTTTTATTCATCCTGTGCATATTCTCAATGCATGGGAAACTCACGTTATTATGATCAGCTGCGTTACCAAGCAGCTGATCGCTTCGCCGTTATCGTCCGTTGATGCGACGAGAACTATCCTCAAGATGTCAAGATAGGGCATGACGATATCCGCCTCTAGGATAGGATTTAATCGCGGGTTTAATCAATTAATACGCGCGATTTTATTGAAAGAAGAGTTTATTAATATAACGTAAAAGAAAAATATAATATCAGTAATTATATTGGGCCAAGGCAATGGTAGTCTTTGGTCCAGGTTAGACGAAAACAACAAGGTTAAAAACAACAAATCACAATGTGTGTGTGTGTGCGCGCCCGCCGCAAGTCACGCTAGAGATGCGTTGTCCCGGTCTATTCGGGAGACGCAGGTGACTCACCAGGTACGAATTACCTGGCCTCGCAAACAATATAACGCGGGTGGGGTTATACCGGAGTGAAAGGCACTCCGGTTCGCTGTATGTGTGTTTACGCGGGAGAGAGAGACGCGGTGAGAGTAACCAACCTATCGCGGGTACGTTTTGGTGCGTCGGGGTACCGCGCGTATCCCGACGCCGATCGCGGATCGCGTCACAAAATAAATAGGCGCATGCCTGGCTAGGACTTACGTACGTTGCTATGTGCGAGGAGATGTCCTCGGGGTTACGCTCGCTTCTCTCGTAATTCTCTCTCTCCGGGCTTTCGCCGTCCATCTCTTGGGAACTCTCGGGCACGTAGAGGTTTCGCGCCCGAAATGAACGGTACCGCCGGTGTGTCGCGCAGAGTGTACACGTCTTTGATGGTAAACTCGCGAGATGGTATTATTTTGCCCGTCGCAATTCGTTTGCCGTTACAATATATGTTTAATTTTAATTTTAAACAATATATATTTGTAAATGCGCCCTTAAAGCAAATAAAATAGTTATGTCAAAACACTGTAAAACTTTTATATTTAATCTAATAAAAGTAATTAGAATAATAACAAATATTTGAAAATATTAAATAAACCATATGTTTGGTTACGTAACATACTAATAAAACTGTTACGTAACATACTAATCTACTGTAATAAACTCTGTTTTCTACATAAATTAATTAATATTTTTATCGGTCTTACAGTCAATTATATGGGCAGTTAGATTGCCCCTACTTATAATCACCCCCGAAGAATCTATAAAAATTATAAAAATAAAAAATAGAAAATAAAAACAAATTATTAATAAGCAATCTGACTGTCCCCATGTAGAAAAATATGTGGAATATTCACATGTTTCTTACGTACGAATGTAATTAGAGTTTAGTCTATCGAGTAGGGCAGGGTTACCATTTAGGGCTTTTCTGTCCTCTATTATCTAACGTAAATGTCGTAATGTAAAAAAATGTCGTACTAAAATATTCTTAATTCTTCGATTCTTAATTATTTCAAGTCAATCAATTAACGAAACACGTCAATTAAGCCTATTGTCACAAACGTTTATATGTGTGTATATAGCGTATTAAGATACATATTTATAGGCCTTTAAATTAGCTACAAAGTTAGTCCTGCTACGTTTGATTTAGTTTATTAATTTTTTGCAATAAGAAAAAACTGTTAATATTAGCTATTTTTCAATTGTATAATTTAATAACTTTGCCTTTAAATACTTTTAATATAGGAATTATTAAAGATCTTTGTTGGCTTAAAAACAGGTATAAACTTTTCCCCAAATATTCAGTAGCTTTTAAACAATTCTATTATTATGTAAAAAGACGTTTCCGGAAAAATTAATTTCTATACCGTACAGGCACCCCACATA
Source organism: Theocolax elegans (assembly GCA_026168455.1). Lineage (NCBI taxonomy): Eukaryota > Metazoa > Arthropoda > Insecta > Hymenoptera > Cerocephalidae > Theocolax > Theocolax elegans. The sequence goes on along the minus strand of CM047429.1, from coordinate 20,707,553 downwards.
CTTCTTTTTGTCCTATTTTACTCTTCAAGAGTTGTGCAATTTTGTACTATAAATGAAAAGTTGATTTTTAATCGCAAATAGTTTAAAAATGACTTTGAAATTTGAGATATCTTAACAATTAAAAATACCATAAAAAACTGTTTTATATCGAATCCATATGCTGACCATTAAATTACTCAGATTTTTCTGTAAATTTGAAGCTATTTGTGATTACTATACGATGCTATAATTATAAACAATAAGTGTATTATAGTTTTTTGCGTATATTATTTTTTATTTAAAACATAAACTATGTCATTGTTTCTATTTTTGTATGCTATATAGAATTAACTACATTGGAACCCGCGTGTCCGTCTGTATTTTCCCTGATATTTCTGGTACAGTCCAGGTGAGGGAACATTCCCCTTTTCCTGTGGTTGAACAACCTTTGGTTTGTGGGAGCCATTTCGCGAGCAAACGGCGGCGTGAAAACTATTCAACAAGCTTGATATTTTGTTGATTGATGATCGTCTATCTCGCCGAGTCAATTTATTAAATAAATAAATAACAAATTACTTTATCTTTTCCCGAGGTCAACGCAAAATAACAATTAAAAGGTCAGAAGCAGCCGCGCAATTAACAACTGATCCCCAAGCGATCGTTTCCTTTACCTGATGGCGACGACACACGCTGTGACGTCATGCTCCATGACGTAGTGGGCTCTGACGTATGAGTCGGCTATTTCACGCCCGCCGTTGCTCGCGAAATGGCTCCACAAACCAAAGGTTGTTCAACCACAGGAAAAGGGGAATGTTCCCTCACCTGGACTGTACCAGAAATATCAGGGAAAATACAGACGGACACGCGGGTTCCAATGTAGTTAATTCTATATAGCATACAAAAATAGAAACAATGACATAGTTTATGTTTTAAATAAAAAATATATACGCAAAAACTATAATACACTTTATTGTTTATAATTATAGCATCGTATAGTAATCACAAATAGCTTCAAATTTACAGAAAAATCTGAGTAATTTAATGGTCAGCATATGGATTCGATATAAAACAGTTTTTTATGGTATTTTAATTGTTAAGATATCTCAAATTTCAAAGTCATTTTTAAACTATTTGCGATTAAAAATCAACTTTTCATTTATAGTACAAAATTGCACAACTCTTGAAGAGTAAATAGGACAAAACAGAAGTATGTGGGGTGCCTGTACGGTATAGAAATTAATTTTTCCGGAAACGTCTTTTTACATAATAAATAGAATTGTTTAAAAGCTACTGAATATTTGGGGATAAAGTTTATACCTGTTTTTAAGCCAACAAAGATCTTTAATAATTCCTATATTAAAAGTATTTAAAGGCAAAGTTATTAAATTATATACAATTGAAAAATAGCTAATATTAACAGTTTTTTTTCTTATTGCAAAAAAATTAATAAACTAAATCAAACGTAGCAGGACTAACTTTGTAGCTAATTTAAAGGCCTATAAATATGTATCTTAATACGCTATATACACACATATAAACGTTTGTGACAATAGGCTTAATTGACGTTGTTTCGTTAATTGATTGACTTGAAATAATTAAGAATCGAAGAATTAAGAATATTTTAGTACGACATTTTTTACATTACGACATTTACGTTAGATAATAGAGGACAGAAAAGCCCTAAATGGTAACCCTGCCTACTCGATGAGACTAAACTCTAATTACATTCGTAACGTAAGAAACATGTGAATATTCCACATATTTTTCTACATGGGGACAGTCAGATTGCTTTATTAATAATTTGTTTTTATTTTCTATTTTTTATTTTTATAATTTTTATAGATTCTTCGGGGGTGATTATAAGTAGGGGCAATCTAACTGCCCATATAATTGACTGTAAGACCGATAAAAATATTAATTAATTTATGTAGAAAACAGAGTTTATTACAGTAGTATTAGTATGTTACGTAACAGTTTTATTAGTATGTTACGTAACCAAACATATGGTTATTTAATATTTTCAAATATTTGTTTATTATTCTAATTACTTTTATTAGATTAAATATAAAAGTTTTACAGTGTTTTGACATAACTATTTTATTTGCTTTAAGGGCGCATTTACAAATATATATATTGTTTAAAATTAAAATTAAACATATATTGTAACGGCAAACGAATTGCGACGGGCAAAATAATACCAATCTCGCGAGTTTACCATCAAAGACGTGTACACTCTGCGCGACACCCGGCGGTACCGTTCATTTCGGGCGCGAAACCTCTACGTGCCCGAGAGTTCACCAAGAGATGGACGGCGAAAGCCCGGAGAGAGAGGAATTACGAGAGAAGCGAGCGTAAACCCCCGAGGACATCTCCTCGCACAATAGCAACGTACGTAAGTCCTAGCCAGGCATGCGCCTATTTATTTTGTGACGCGATCCGCGATCGGCGTCGGGATACGCGCGGTACCCCGACGCACCAAAACGTACCCGCGATAGGTTGGTTACTCTCACCGCGTCTCTCTCTCCCGCGTAAACACACATACAGCGAACCGGAGTGCCTTTCACTCCGGTATACCCTACCCGCGTTATATTGTTTGCGAGGCCAGGTAATTCGTACCTGGTGAGTCACCTGCGTCTCCCGAATAGACCGGGACAACGCATCTCTAGCGTGACTTGCGGCGGGCGCGCACACACACACACACATTTGTGATTGTTGTTTTTTAACCTTGTTGTTTTCGTCTAACCTGGACCAAAGACTACCATTGCCTTGGCCCAATATAATTACTGATATTATATTTTTCTTTTACGTTATATTAATAAACTCTTCTTTCAATAAAATCGCGCGTATTAATTGATTAAACCCGCGATTAATCCTATCCTAGAGGCGGATATCGTCATGCCCTATCTTGACATCTTGAGGATAGTTCTCGTCGCATCAACGGACGATAACGGCGAAGCGATCAGCTGCTTGGTAACGCAGCTGATCATAATAACGTGAGTTTTCCCATGCATTGAGAATATGCACAGGATGAATAAAACCCAACTATAGATAAAATTCACCCTTTTACAATTAACGCTCCAAACGTGAGTTTCCTTGGGTTAGAAAAAAATCATTGAAAGTTGATATTTTGACTGTTTATCTTGTTCCACGTGTAAACCGCAACAAGTGGTTGCTAGTTTTTTGCGAGTTCGAGAATGTTATTTGTCGATTTTTAGTGAAAATTCCAAGTAATAATTTAACTGGCGACGTTTCAATGGAAGTCCTCCATCCTCATCAGGCTATACTTTTATTAAATCAATCATCTATTTACAACAATCTACGCTTTCTAGGAGCGAAAACAGGCAGACGACGGGATTTGAACACACGAACTTTCCATTAATCATCAAGCTACCGTCCGTACTGCAATGTACCGCTTAAATTAGTCGAGGCGCCTCATACATCTTGAGGTTACATACATACGTACATTTTTGAGGTTATTTCGATAATTTTAACGATTAAAGGTTAAGAATATTTATTAGATACGTTAATTAGTTTTATTTTACATAACTCACGTTGTTAAATGAAACGTTGAGAGATATTGTATTGCGAGGTAATTTCTCCGGTAGTTGCATTAGCTGAATATTACTACAATCAACACTAACAGCAAAAGTTGGCAATTTATCTTTAAGAAGTTCCAATCTGCTAAACTCACAAATGCATTGCCAATTTTCTCCTTTTGGACATTCAGTTTGTAACTAACAAATGTATTTATAAGTGTACTAATTATAAATTATGAGAAAAATTCCAAGAAATTAATACATCAATAATACTTACGGAACTAAGATACCTTACTTGTTTTAAGGGAACTTGAGCCGTAGCATTAAACCAATGCCATGTTTTACTAGAAGAACAAACAGTTTCATTTTCTCGATTAAATATTATTTGATTTTCTCCAGTTTTATTGATATTTTGGTAGATGTCATGACATAGTAAAGTATTTGATCCTGCATGTATAAAATATTTTAATTACTATCTTAATAAAATTATCATTTTGAGAATTGTCAAAAAACTATGATATATAAAAATATAAATATATTATAAGTTTGTTAAATGTTAAGCGTTTCTTAGTGTGACATCCCAGCATTGTCTTAAAAATGAATAAATTAAATTACTTAATAAAAAGTAAATTAACCTGCAGGCGGCCAGTATTTCAGAATGTACAAAAGTGATATTTCGAAGAATTTTTCCATACAAAAAGTTCCCAATGTACTAGCAATGTGGGCTAACTTTGAGGTGATGCCGATCGGCATTACCCCGGCCGCCTGCAGGTTAACAAAGTTCAATAATACAAAATCGACTTATTGATTAAATAACACTGCCGATGCTACAATTCCATCACAGTAGCTAACGCCTGGCCCGAAACGAGCACCCAAAAGCTTGGTCAAAGATGTCATAATGATACACATTATTAAATCGTAACACTTTAAAAAAATTTTAAAATCTCTCAGTAATTGAAGAGCCCGCCGAAGATAATCGGCGAAGGTATACAATTATACAAAATTCACAATTGATCACCAATGTCTATTAACGAATAGTTTTTTAACGGTTCATAATGTTTGTCAAAATACGAGTTAATATATGCAACGATTTTCCATCGTTTTTCAAGCTGTAAAGTCTCTAAAACAAAAGTTCACCACGGCTTTTCAAATAATTTTTAAAATTTCAAATAATAATTTTAAAAATACTGAAATAAAAGATGAATCTACATATTTCACCTCTACTGTTGGAGTTCTTCAAAATAATAGTATATTGGACAAAGAAATTTACGTCAAAACTACCAGTGATATAGACAATGAGTTTAAATATAAAACAGATACGTGTATACAGAGTCTATTAACTTTTAGAGGACGGGCATGGTCGATATTTCGACCACCCAATGAACACAAACTATTTGATAGTTTAAAGATGAAATAGATATGCTTAATAACAGAAAAATAGTAAAAAAAAGTTTTAAAGGTGTCTTTGACCTTAAAAATCATTATTTCAAAGACAAATTTTTTTTCTGCTATGTAAGCTTCAAAATATGTATGTATGTGTTATTTGATGCGAGGAAGATAAAAAAATAATAAAAAAAATCGTCAAAAGGTCTTTGACCTTGAAAATTATCATTTCAAGGTCAAATATATATTTTTTGTATTTCAGCTTCAAAGAGTGGATATCTATGTTTTTTGATGCGCTGAGTTTAAAAAAAATAATGAAAAAATTCCTAAAAGGATTTTTGACCTTGGAAATTGCTACTTTGAAGTCAAACATTTTTTTTGATATTATGTCCCTGAAGTTGATTATATCCACATTATATGATGCGCTAATTGTATGTTCGAATAATACTGCAAAATAAAAATAAATATAAGTATTTACAGTGAAGTAAGTTCTTTTTTTCTTTTAGAGGTCTAACATTTATTACAATTGGATTGTACTGAATTCGTATCAGATCAATACAATCGATTCATAATCTATTACGATTAGAATTCTTATAGGACACGTACACATTTACTTGTTTTAATATTATAAGTTTTTGATGTATTATATAAATATTTCATCAGATTATCTTATCTTTGATAAAATGGAAATTGATAGTTGTAGTAGTGGCGAATCTGAACCAGAGGTAGAAGAAAACTTAGAAAATGAAGAAATTGATGACATTCATTTTGAAAATAATGATGATGAAAGTGAAATTTTTCATGACGCGTATTTTTATCAATCAATCGAAGACTTCAAAGGTAGTTAAAAAATAAATCCGAATATTTGTACATCAGGAACTAATCCAATCGATTATCGAAATTATTTTTTGATTCATCATTACTTCAAATAATTGTAGACGAGACGAATCGTTATGAAACTCGAGATAATGGAAAACGATATACACATACAAAATCTTGGAATCCTCTTACAGAAGATGAACTTGAAAAATTACTACCGAAATTATTTTTAGTAAAACAGAAACACAAACAATTCTTTTTCTCGAAAGGCTGCGGCGATTGATTATTCTCGCGGATAACCTGCTAGGTGAGACCAGGGTTACCATTTAGGGTTTTTTGTCCTTTATTATCTAATGTAAATGAGGTCATATTGTGTGAGTGCAATAAAGAAAAAATACCTCTATCTGGCAACACTGGGCGAGACACACTCGGCGCTTTGCTGAGATTGTCTCGCCTCGCAGGTATCCGTCAAATAGCTATTAAATTATTACTAATTGCTGCACAATGTTCTGGAGTGGCATTGATTTTTATTTGCTTACAATCATTTTGTCCTTATTGATATTAAATTTTGAAATTAGCAGTTACTATATAGCCAACGTTAAACTATCTGAATTAACATAAAACTAGGGGGGCCAAGCCCCCCTGCGCGCTGCCGCGCGCCTATAAGGCAGGATTGAATATAGCTCGCGCTTCGCGCTCGCACCATTGGTGGTTTTTGTTCTTCAATAAAATAATAATAATAATAAAATTAGAATTGTAATTATAGTATGCAGAAGTATTATTTAGCATATACATATATGTTCTAATAATAAATTTAAAATGTATTTATAGTTGTTAAATTTTAGATATTATTCTAATATTCTGAATATCAATGTATTGAAGAAAAAAGTGTTGTTCCTCAAATATCTCAAAAATTAAAAAAAAATATTTGGTAAGAAAGAAGTAATAGGAATAGTATATTACGATATAAGGTCAGAAAGTTTGATTTTCTGCCGTGCGTGGTATGACGTTCGAGGCGAAGCCGAGGACGTCATATAACGCACGACAGGATATCAAACTATCTACCCGTATGTCGTATACTATTTTTCTTATTCCGGACACCAAAAGTACGTTCAATAATTAATAATAACTAATAAAATAACCTAGAAGCCTATCACCCCATGTATTTACAGGTATATATAAATGTATTTGCCTTTCGGTTAGGGCGCTCGGCACGACCTCTGCAGGCAACAACGTTACGCGCTGCGTTCCATTACTATATTTTCCAATTTTGATTTTAAGGCTAGTAATTAGGGTTATTTCTTATGCCCGCCCGACTTTTACAAAAACGAGGCGAAGCCTAGTTTTTGCTGGTCGGGGCGGGCATGAAGTACACACGCAAATGTTTATTAGGTGCATACTAAAATTAAAAAAATATAATCATACTTTTATACTTTTTATTTGAAACATATAAATGCTATGAAAATTAGAATACATTTTATTATTGAAGTAACAAATATTTTGTTTAGTTTAATTGTAATGACATAAAATGTCTTATTGATTTTCTTTGTTGCATTTACAAGTAATTATATTAAAAGTGCAACCCAGGCGGAAATTTATTTTTCTAGAAAGAGCTAAGAAAAGCTAATACATTTTATAATCAAGTTATAATATGCAGATTTTGGACTCTATTAATAGTTAGTATGAATTTATCTTATTTATTTTATTTTTTATTTTACTTTATTTAACTTTTACTAGCTCTTCTTAGCTTTTGCTAGATTTTATTAGCTTTTAGGTTTTTTTCAAAAGCAAAAGAAATGTGTGAGCTTAAAAAGCTTATAACTACTAATAACTTTTTTAAATTATTGTATACAGTAAATAAGTATTTAGAATTTTTATGAATATTTAGCAATAGCAATCTTTTATTAATAACTTTTGTTTTTTGCATACATCACGTAGAAACAGCTAAAAACAGTTAAATACAGGAAAATGCAACAGTTACTATTAGTGTCATTTTGTCGTTTTTCACGATATTTTCGAAATACAAAAATCTAATAAAACCTAATAAAGCTTAGAAATATTTACGAAATTTTAAAAATAACTAATAAAATCTTATAAACATTACCAAATTTTTTAAACTATTAGTAGAGTCCAAAATCCGCACTTTATAAAGTGTTATGAAAATCTAATAAGAGCTAATAACTTTTATTAAGTATTTATAAACATTATACGCATATGATTATTTCCGCTAGGGAATTGAATGGTTAAATAGCATCATAGGTTGAATGCATGAACATGTGCGCGGAAAGTTCTCGGTCCTTTTTTGTTTTTTGTTATCTTTTAAGCAGGCAATCGGAAAATTACCCAGCGTATATCTGTAGCTTACCACAAAAGTGACGCTTTCTGCTGGCTATGGTTGCCACGAAACTATGTATTTTCGGTGTGCGGGATAAGAAAACATATTTCTGAAAGAAGAGTTAACGTGATTAAAAATAAATACATATATAAACCGACACGGTGGCGGAGTGGCGGAAGCGTACCTCGGCCGGTCATGAAAGTTAAGCAGCACCGAGCGCGGTTGACACTTGGATGGGCGACCGTTCTCGGACTTAGCATAAATGATCGGTTAGGTGTTTTTTCACATTCCACAACGTGAGCGGGAGGTGTGAGACATTCGGTTTCGGTGTTAAAGTCTATGCAATGTGACCTTGCCACCCAAACAGAATTGTTCTCGAATGCACCGCCCTTCTCGGAGGAGGTTTTCCTAATAGGCATTTATCCCACGGGGTTTGGCCACAGGTTTTCCCTCTCTCCACGGGCATAACCCCGGGCGAATGCGAGAAGGTGGGGTAACGGGGGGAAAATTGGCAAGAAAAAACAAAAACAGGAATAAATAAAGGTGTAGCGAATACGTACGTAAAAACCCGAGATGGGTATACGTGGAACCTAGCAAAAATTTAAAAAAAAATAAATACATATATACTGTAACGCCCATTTATTTTAAATTTAATTTTTTAAGTACGTGTGGATTTTACGTGTAATTTTCTATTATATACTGGTTACGTTAATTAGTATATTTGTTATTACCGGCAGTTAGATTAATCGGTTCGCGACTAATTCTAACCTTTAAATTATTGTATTTACACAATAATTTATAAGTTTGAACCGGATTTTCTTTTATTGTTGGTTAGTTTGGTTAAAAGAAATCCGAGGTCGGTAATAATAATTTTTTTAATTAATTACACGTAAATAATAGTAAATTTGAATTTTAAAATTGAAATATAGATCGATTCGCCTTGAGGTCCGCAATTTACATACCGAGTCCCTAATTTCGAGTAGGTTAGTCGGAAAATCGGCGTTATTTAGTTTTCCGACTTAATAAAAATTGTAACACCTGTGCAAGGGTAAAAATTTTTCTGTTTTGAAGTTTGCTTGTTAAATTTATATTTTTGACAACGCGGACCGGCTCTCGCGTTACAATAAAAATTGTATTATTATTTTTTTGTAAAATTGCGATTATAAGAGGTCACAGCGGCGTACACATTTAGTTGTTTAGGAATATAGTTATATTTATTTATCTATTTATTCAATTATTTATTTATTGATTTTATAATATATTCAGCGTGCGTTGGTGACCGAGAGCCGGAGTAAATTCGATTTTTTCGTATTTAGTCGGATTTAAACAAATTTTTTCTTGTTTTTGATTTAATTTATTAACAATTCGTAAAAATTTTTTTTTACGTTTAATATTGTATGTTTATTTGTTTTATAATAAATTAAATTGATCCCGCGTGTAACATAGTTAATTTTTTTTTTCTCCCGATTTGTTTGTAAAATTAATAGTCAAAAATATAATTCTTTAACTTCGTTTTTGATATTAGGCAGGAAAGCAAATTTCAAATAGGTGTGCTTAATTTTTCTTCTTGTAATTATAAAGGGAAAAGAATTCATTCTTCAACTTAGTGGCCCAATAATTTTATTATTTAAAGCCACCTAATAATTTGAAGAAAAGCATACCTTGCACAGGTAAATCGAAAAGCGACTCAGATTTTTTTTTGTGTAAATAATCGTAGCGGTAATTTTGTTAAGATTAAAATGGCGGAATCGATGACCACGCAAGTCGATCAGTGGATTGGTACGCAATCCAGCGAACAAATCCAGGCGCACTTGGAGTCGTTAGAGATGCGTACAGACGGCTCTGTATATAAAAAAGCCGAACGACTCCAACAGTGGTTGTTGGGTAATTATACGGCTCAAGAGTTCGCAGCCGACACAAACTCAAATGAGGATCGTGTCAGGCGGAACAGGCGGAGGACAGATTGGTTTAAGTCCATGGTTGCCCAGAATCCGGAGATTCCGGACCCGGATTCTGACCCAGATGTAGTAGAGGTGCTACAGAGGACTCTCGCTCTAGAAGTAGAAGATACGGACGAGCGAGAGGAAGATGGGCAGTCGGACACCTCCGACCGAGAAACCGACAAGGAAGAATGGATAACTTTGGTATCCTATACTGGCGCTCAGTTCGAGATACCAAAGGATTTAGCTTTGATGTTATCGGAGCAAACAAGTAAGTTATCCACCTTGACGGAACGGGTTAAGGAGCTGGAAGTACAGATGCACACCGTCAACAGCAAGTTGGACTTGCCAAGCGGTGCACAAGCTTCCAGCACAAACAAAACCCGAGAGCCAACCCAACATGTCCAGTTCCAGGACACCTATACGTGTTACACCCTGGACGAGACGGACATCAGACCACAACACGTGCAGGTAGAGCCTGAGGGGTCTCAAGCACCTCATGCAGATGCTGAAGGAGCTTGGGGGAGGGGTGACACACGGAGACCGAGACAGCCTCCATGTTCAAGCTCTCCCTACCCTAATCTGAAGGATTTTTACGAGTCCGGCCAATCAGCGTCGAGATCGGCCGGGACACCGCGCGATGTTGGTGCGGTGGTTCGTAAGTGGGGAGTCCGATTCTCTGGCGACAAAAGCCAGAGTATCGATGTCGAAGACTGTAGGATTCTCGCCAACCTCAGCGAGGACGAGGTGTTGCCGTCCTTGTCCGAACTTCTCACTGGGACCGCAGCTACGTGGTACCGGAATGAGAAGGACAAATGGCACTCGTGGCAAGATTTTGTGAAATCTGCCAAGAAATGGTACGGTATGAGCCAAAGCTTCCAGCAAAGGCTCATCGAGGAGTCCAATGCTCGGACACAGGGTGAGGATAAGCCGGTGAGAGATTATATCACCTGCTCAATCGCAATCATGCGAAAACTCAACCCGATCCCGAGCGAGCGTAGGCAAGTGGACCATCTTTACCGTAACATGCTACCTCAGCTTCAGCGGTTGTTTAAGAGGGCTGAAGCCAAATCGGTTGAAGATTTATTGGAGCTGGCGATGGACGCCGAGCGGGAAAAGTTATATCGACCGCCTCCGGCAGAGGAAGATTTAATGCTGCCGGAACTTGCTTAGAAGGCAAAGTCCAAAAAGCGGTCGACCGCCAAGCCTAAGGTAGCAAGCGTGGCTAAGGAGGTGAGTGAGTCGAGTCGGGAAGATCCGATTGAACGGCTCACAAAAGTCCTGGAAGAAACCCTTAGGACCATGCGAACGAGTAGCCAGACAGCTGGGGTTAAGGTGGATAAAGATACGCCACCTAGGAAGAAAACCCACAAGTCTCCTCCTCGGTTTAAAAGGAGGAAGGAGACACGTAAAAGTCCCGATCGACGGTCATCGAGTGGTTCATCCTCGAAGCTTGGGGAATCGTCGGATTCAAGGAAGAAGATAAAGAGAAAAGAAGACTTCCCCAAGCCGATCAAGTGCCATACTTGTGGTAAGTTGGGGTACACCGTTAGGACGTGCCCTGACTGCGCAAAAAACGCGCGGGGAAGCGGTTAGAGGGGACAACCGCATACCCCAAAGTACAGGGAGTCCCCAAGGAGGACAAAGGTCTGACTCCCGATTACCAAGATAGTCCAGCTGCAGTTAAGCAGAAAAGGAAAGGACTGATTCCTGATAGATCCCAGGAAGTCGGAATGGATCCGGAGACCAACGATGTCCTAAAGTTAGTGACATCGAGCACTAGCCGAAGAAGTTATCGTCCTGAGGACGAGACGCGCTGGTGGTGTCAGGTTGACATAGATGAATTCCGGATCCGTGCGTTGTTCGATCCAGGTGCATCGACAAGCGGTTGGTCCAGCCCCGTGGTGATGGCGAAGAAGGGTGAGAATGCTAGGCGTTTTTGCATCGATTTTAGGAAAGTCAACGCTTTGACGAAACCTGATGCATATCCTTTGCCATATATGCAGGATATCCTACGCAAACTCAAGAAAGCCCGATACATCTCCACGATCGACATGAACTGTGCGTATCACCAGATACCTCTACAGGTGGAGTCGCGCCCGATAACGGCTTTTACGGTACCTGGAATGGGTTTGTTCCAGTTTACTCGTATGCCGTATGGATTGGCAAATGCTGGCGCGACATTCCAGCGTATGATCGATCAGGTGATTGGACCCGAACTCGAACCGGTTGATTATGCATATCTCGACGATATCATTATTGTCACGGAGACGTTTGAAGAGCATAAGCAACTGTTGATCGAGGTGTTAACTCGCTTGGCAGAAGCCGGTTTATCTGTTAATCGGGAGAAATGTGTCTTCTGCCAGCCCGAAGTGAGATATTTGGGTGTGCGAGTTAACCGAGACGGGATACGACCTGACCCAGCTAAAACGGAGCCGATTAAAGAATATCCGGCTCCCAAGAATTTGAAGCAGCTGAGACGGTTTCTCGGTATGGCATCTTGGTACAGACGCTTCATGCACGACTATGCTACCATAGCTGAGCCGCTAACGCGTCTGACCAAGAAAGACCAGAAGTATCTTTGGCTGGAAGAACAAGAGAGAGCTTAAAGCTTTGTTGATGACAGCACCCGTTCTGCAAACTCCCGATGAGAATGGTGAGTATGTGGTCCAAACTGACGCTAGTGACACTGGTATCGGTGCAGTGTTGCTACAGATTGTCGGTGGAGAAGAGAGAGTCCTGGAGTTCGCCAGTAGAATCCTCTCGCCCGCCGAACGCAATTACAGCGTCACAGAACGGGAATGCCTGGCCGTAGTATGGGCGATTAAGAAGTTTAGACCATACATCGAAGGTTACCAGTTTAAAGTTGTCACTGACCATAGTAGTTTTCGTTGGTTATGCAATATTCGCAATCCAACGAGCCGGCTCGCCAGATGGGCGTTAGAACTCCAGTCTCATAACTTTACTATTGAGCACAGGAAAGGAGCTCTAAACTACGTTCCTGATGCACTTTCTCGTATGTATGAGGAAGACGAGCCGGCCTTATCCTCTGTCTCTTGGAGCCAGACTACTAAGGACCCCTGGTACCTTTCGTGGACCAAAGACGTAAGTGAGCGGCCGAGAGAATTTCCTGATTGGAAGATCCAAGGTGGAAACCTGTATTCGTATCGGGTGGATACTGAATTGGATGACGCCATGGAAGATCAAGACGCTTGGAAGTTGGTCGTACCCGAAGAGCACAGGCAGACCATCCTCCGAGAATGTCATGATGATCCGGCAGCTGGCCATCTAGGTAGAGAAAAGACATTTGCTCGCGTGGCAAAGTTATATTATTGGCCACGTTACTATGCCGAAGTTGGCGAGTATGTACGCAAATGTCAGGTGTGCCAGCAATGCAAGGTGGAGCAACGCCCTCCCAGGGGTTTGATGGGTAGGCGAGTGGTTGAAAAGCCATGGCAAGTGGTAGCAGGAGATGTTACTGGACCACTTCCCCGCTCCACACACGGATTTGAATATATTTTGGTCTTCCAAGATTTGTTCACGCGCTGGATTGAAGCAGTGCCGATCCGGAAAGCTAACGCTAAGACGATCGTGAAAGAGTTACACGAACGAGTCGTCATGCGTTTTGGCACACCGGAAGTATTTTTATCCGACAACGGCACTGAGTTCAAGAACAAGCTCGTAGATGATTATCTCGTGGAACGAGGAATATTTCATACAACTATTCCTCCGTACCACGCTCAGGCCAATCCCGTCGAACGTGCTAATCGGACGCTGAAAACGATGGTAGCGTCTTACATTACCGAGAAGCACAACACTTGGGACGAGAAGTTACCGGACCTTGTGTTTGCTTTAAATACGGCGGTACAGAGTTCGACAGGATGGAGCCCGGCCATGTTAAATTACGGCGGCACGCCTGAGCCATCGCATTGGAAGATCAAGACGCTTGGAAGTTGTTCGTACCCGAAGAGCACAGGCAGACCATCCTCCGAGAATGTCACTGATGATCCGGCAGCTGGCCATCTAGGTAGAGAAAAGACATTTGCTCGCGTGGCAAAGTTATATTATTGGCCACGTACTATGCCGAAGTTGGCGAGTATGTACGCAAATGTCAGGTGTGCCAGCAATGCAAGGTGGAGCAACGCCCTCCCAGGGGTTTGATGGGTAGGCGAGTGGTTGAAAGCCATGGCAAGTGGTAGCAGGAGATGTTACTGGACCACTTCCCCGCTCCACACACGGATTTGAATATATTTTGGTCTTCCAAGATTTGTTCACGCGCTGGATTGAAGCAGTGCCGATCCGGAAAGCTAACGCTAAGACGATCGTGAAAGAGTTACACGAACGAGTCGTCATGCGTTTTGGCACACCGGAAGTATTTTTATCCGACAACGGCACTGAGTTCAAGAACAAGCTCGTAGATGATTATCTCGTGGAACGAGGAATATTTCATACAACTATTCCTCCGTACCACGCTCAGGCCAATCCCGTCGAACGTGCTAATCGGACGCTGAAAACGATGGTAGCGTCTTACATTACCGAGAAGCACAACACTTGGGACGAGAAGTTACCGGACCTTGTGTTTGCTTTAAATACGGCGGTACAGAGTTCGACAGGATGGAGCCCGGCCATGTTAAATTACGGCCGGCAGCCTGAGCCATCCGGCACTGCTCGTCGAGTTCAAGACGAGCTGACTCAGCAACGTTTGGAATACCAGCGTTTGCTTGAGTGGAGTGATCGGCTATCACGACTACCTGAGCTTCACAAGAAAGCTTCAGCTAGAGCAAATAAAGCTCAGGATAGGCAAGCCGGTTACTATAATGCCGGGAGACGAGCGGCTTCTTTTGAAGTCAGGGACTTGGTATGGAAGAAGAACCGAGTCCTCTCATCCAGCGCACAAGGCGTCTCGGCCAAGTTAGCTCCAAAATACGTCGGTCCTTATTTGATCGTCCACAGATACGGCCCAAATACTGTTAAGATCCAGGATACTCAGGGACATGAGGAGAAATGCCATGTCCAGTACCTCAAACCGTACTTATCGGATGACCATGGCGATGAGTACGTCCAAGAAGACGACATCGAGACCGATCTACCTACGAGGGATGAGGAACTCGACCGCGATACGGTTCCTGCGACCGAAGACGTCTCACGCGGCGAGACGCAAGCGAGCGCCGTTCCACGCGAGGAACGAGATAACGCGCAGATACACAGCGAGCGCCGTTCCACGCGAGGAACGAGATAACGCGCAGAGGCAGACCACGACGGAACTGCAGTTAGTGTCCGGATTTTTGGGCAAGTTTTTTTTTTCTTGTACCTGTGTAGCCACTTCCCATCCCAAATTCGTCAGGGATGCAGAAACCACATCACGGGTATGTGGAATCTGGAAGGGGGGTGTAACGGTAAGGTACTGTTTACCTCACCGTTTGACGAATTCGAGCAACACGAGCGAACAGTATCATAATGTTCGCATCGGTTCGAGCCGGCGAGATTCGGCTCGGCTCGGTTCGTCGTGGCTACACGGGCGGGATTAACTTCGCGCGCGAAAGATTCGCGCACGCACCTCATTGGAGAGGTAAGGGGGAGATTCGCGCGCACTGTATAGAGTGATAGCCACCTTCTTACGTGACAGGTGTGATCCCCCCGCGTCCCGTGTTCAGCTTCGCCGTGCTGTGATTTACCGTGCGTTTTGTGTGTGTGTTTCGACTGCAGGCCGATCCTGCATTTGCAGTGAGTGGTGCTACACCGTGCATCTGCCTGCAGCCACACAACCCCGGTGCACGGGCGAGCGGACGATCCGTCCGACACCGCAGCGAGAGTGAGAGAGACAGAGAAAGCAACCGATCGGCTGGTCGTTGTTTACCAACGACTACAGCAGCGTACAAAGTAAGTGGTACCACTTCACGCGATCGTGTTTTTATTCGCACTTAATAAATAATCGTGTTGCTTTATACCAGTCCCGTTGACTGGATATATTATTTTAGTTCGTGATATTTTCTTCCCCTCTCTCTACAAGTCGGCCGTTTACCGACTTGTAATAAAAGCGTAGACCTCGGCGACAATTAAATATTTTGTTTATTATTTATCTTTGTTTATTTATTTCAATAAATTCATATTATTATTAAAATTCAATCCGGTGTTCGATTAATTGAATTTAACCACGTACGATTCCTTCCGTAATCCTATGAGCTCGTATATTTCTGGTTGACAAGTGCTCGACGCGATATCCCTGTTTCGCGGTCAATTTCAGATTTGAATTTGACCTGGTTGTTATCTGAAACAGTAACTCGGTTTCAGACTAACATTTAACAGATTTGGTAGAACGGACAGGTAACCGTCGCCGCACCGGGGGAAAAATATGTTTATTTGAATACGGTAAGTTTAACCGTACCGCTGAGCAGCCGCGATATTAAAATAAACATCCGCGAGGAAACCAAACTGTAACAGTTTAGATTTAGATTTTTAGATTTTGTAACAGTTTGGTTGCCGCGCGGATGTTTATTTTAATATCGCGGCTGCTCAGCGGTACGGTTAAACTTACCGTATTTAAATAAACATGCACGGTGTAGCACCACTCACTGCAAATGCAGGATCGGCCTGCAGTCGAAACACACACACAAAACTCACGGTAAATCACAGCACGGCGAAGCTGAACACGGGACGCGGGGGGATCACACCTATCACGTAAGAAGGTGGCTATTACTCTATACAGTGCGCGCGAATCTCCCCCTTACCTCTCTAATGAGGTGCGTGCGCGAATCTTTCGCGCGCGAAGTTAATCCCGCCCGTGTAGCCACGACGAACCGAGCCGAGCCGAATCTCGCCGGCTCGAACCGATGCGAACATTATGATACTGTTCGCTCGTGTTGCTCGAATTCGTCAAACGATGAGGTAAACAGTACCTTACCGTTACAATACATAATTTTCATATGATTATATAAAACCATATAGTTTTTTTTACATTAATGCTTTTTCTAAAGAATATTTGGTAAAACAATGTTAATGGCACATATATTTTGGACAGTAAAGGTAAGTATATATGATAAAATATTGTACTATTTATATTTGTCTATATGAAAATATATAATTAATTTATTTATTCGATTTAGAGCAACATTCATGTATACTGTTTAAATTTGTTAATTTTTTATTTACTAGTATATAACTGTTGATGATGATTATGTTCCTGAAATTGAAATTTAATTTAAGAATAATAATTAATATTATTTAATATTAAAGATAGGCTTAAATTTAGAAAAAATTCGTTATGTTTATGTAAAGTTCAAGTCCAAATTTTTCAAGTTTAGAAACAAAGTTTTTTGTTTAATTATATTTAAAAATTTTAATTAAATTTTAATTTAAAATTTAAAAAACATTTGGACATATTGAAAACATGCTGTATAAGGTTTGACGTTTAGATTTTTTTTAAAATTGTATTGTTGTGTGTGGTAAATATTTTTTATTGTTTTATATTTTTTTAGATCAAATTTTGTTATAAAAATATTAGTTTTTTTTAATAAATAAATTTTTTTATTATATTTCTTTTTTTTCTATTCGATTTTTTGTATTAAAAAATAAATAAAAAAGAGAATTCTTATAAATAAATATTTTTGTAATAAAATAAAGGAATTTGAAATTCAAATTTGGATACGGGACGCGGGTTACCTAAAATGCGATATACATTGTACTTATGTGTATATGATGGCGCTGATGGTGCTATTTTGTAGGGCCAACCTCCCATGCTCACATCACTGATGAAAGTGGGGGTAAACAAGCAGCGCGCAGTTACCATCTAGAATTTATATATTCCTCGGCCTTCTTCCGAGACGTTTCTCCCTCGAATTTTCAGTTGGTCCCTACTCTCTTTCCTTGGCGAATCAGAGCTTGTATCGATAGCTTGTCGTAGGTGCTACACTCTAGTAATATACGTCGTTATCCATACGGCAATTACCTACATTGGTGACCCCGACACTCGAGAGAGAAACCGCCTACAAGGAGGAGTACATTTCCAAAATTTGACCACCGGGAAGGATTTATCAAAAAAAGTCGACTTTGACAATTGGGACACTCAATAATCCACTTTTTCACCTGATTCAAGCAAGGAGGACTTTTCCGCAAGCAGGTTCAACGGTCAACGGATTCTTTGAATCGGCGTGAGCAGCGACTTTGGCAAGAACTTTGAAATCGGCGGAGGTCAACTTCAACGGCCCCGGACATCATCTTCAAGGCATCAATTTCGAAGCGTTTCACCGCACTGTTTTGCGTTGAGGTAATAGGCGATCCGCGTTAGTAATTTGAGTGTTATAACAATATATTATGAAACTGTAAAAACCGAGCGTCAACACTCAATTCTGGCGTTAGTTTCGTTTCCACGAATTCGGTCGCCATTAAAAAAAATGTAAATAAAGCGCGATAATTCTGTGAAACCCTAGAGGTTAAAACGAATTCCTGAGAATAACAAATCGCGTAATATATAAAGAATTTTTTTTTGTTGTGCAACTTATTTAAGTTAACTTTAATCGATATTAAAACTATAAATAAAAAATTAGATTTAAGACTAGTTTTAGTCGCGTTATATATGATAAGTTAATTTGTATTTGAATAATTACTGCCGAAATGTAAGCATTAATTCAAATTTTAGTTTATTGGTTGTACTCGCATACGTAAAAATAATTTATCTTAAACTCGTTTACCGCAATAGTAAACCAAATCATTGCGTCATGTCTGTTAGCGGCGATGCTGATGCGGCTTTGCAAGAAGCTAGAATCTTAATCGCAAATTTACAAGAACAATTACAAGCTTGGACACACGATGAAACACAATCCCTTCGGAACCAAAGCGTAACAGCTATATACCGTCAGCCTAAAATTCCAAACTTTTGCCGTGAAAACCCAGTAACGTGGTTCATTCAAACTAAAATAACGTTGCGTAATGCCGGTATTACCGCTTCCACGACAAAAGTAGATTTCATCGCCGAGAAGCTCGATTTGGAAGCCATGCAGTTTATACAGGATCTTGTAACTCTCGACCCTCGCCCAATAGATATTTACGATCAGGTCAAGCAAAGATTAATTGCAACTTTCAGCGATTCTGCGGAATCTCGTTTGCGGCAATTGATTAAAGGACAGGTACCTTCAGGTGGTAAACCTTCTCTAATACTGACACGCCTACGCGGATTAAATACAGGCAGTAGCGACGACATTTTACGTGCCGTATTTTTAGATCAGCTGACAATGCCATGTCGCGCAGCACTTTCAATTTCAGGCGAAAATAATTTAATCCGGTTAGCGGAGATGGCCGATAAATTTATAGAGGCTACGGATTCGTCACAATATTCGGTATCTGCAATTTCCTCAAAGAATTTAACAATAAAGGATGATCTCCAAATCGAGGTTAACAGACTCGCTACCGAACTTAACCACGTGACTGATCGTCTAAACCGAATCGAAACGGATAACCGTCGGCCAAGCCCTCGCGGTCGATCTCATTCGCGCGCGCGTTCAAAATCGCACGGACGCAGTCAAAAAGCAGACGTTGTCGACAAGACTACGCAACTCTGCCGTCTACATCGCAAGTATGCTGATAAAGCTCGATACTGTATTAAACCTTGTGCATGGAATAACGTTTCGAATTCGGGAAACTAAATTGCCCTTCCTACTTAGAGACTGTAGGCGTTGACTCGGGGGAATCTAAACGTCTTCATATTCGTGACCTCGAGTCCGGTTTATTATTCTTAGTGGATACTGGAGCCGAGATCTCCGTCATCCCAGTTCAAAAGAAGAACAAACGTCAGCCTTCCGACTTGAAACTCTACGCCGCAAACGGTACTCGGATCAATACTTACGGAAAAAAATCAGTAATGTTAAATTTTAAGGTAAAACGTTCCTTTTCGTGGGACTTTACATCGCGGACGTTCCACACCCCATTTTGGGAGCCGACATGCATGATCGTTATGGTTTGATAGTAGACGTACGCGGACGTCGGTTAATCGATCCGAACACCAACGCGTCTATCACTGGTTTCGTTAAGGATGCACAAAATCTCGGAATTAGCCTTTTGGAACGGTCCTCTAGATACTCGAAGGTGCTTACCGAATTTCCAGAAATTACCGAACTAGCCTCGCCGAGACCTTTTATAGCACGCGACGTATACCACTACATAGAGAGAACAGGACCACCGGTTGCCGAGCGGTCGAGAAGGTTAGCTCCCGACAAGCTTAAAGCCGCGCGAACAGAATTTGAACAGCTCGTCGAACAAGGCATATGTCGGCCGTCAAGTAGTCCTTGGGCCAGTCTCATTCATTTGGTGTCAAAAAAGGATGGGACGTGGCGTGTTTGCGGTGACTACAGGCGCTTAACGCAATTACTACCCCAGACAAATATCCGATACCACACCTCCACGACTTTTCACGTAATCTTCGTGGCAAAAGGATTTTTTCTAAATTAGACCTGTACAAAGCATATCACCAGATACCGATTGCGCCCGAGAGTACACCAAAGACGGCGGTTACTACGCCTTTCGGCCTTTTTGAATATTCGGTCTTAACTTTCGGGTTGCGAAATTCATGTCAGGCGTTTCAACGCTATACAAACCGCGCGTTAAACAACCTTGATTTCGCATTTGCCTATTTGGACGATATCCTTATTGCTTCCAACGATGAAAACGAGCACGAAGACCATCTGCGAACGGTTTTTAAGAGATTACGTGAATACTCTTTACGCTTAAATTTAAATAAGTGTGAATTCGGTAAAAACGAATTAGTTTTCCTACGCCACCTTATTAATCATGAAGGCACAAGGCCCACTACCGATAAAATACAAAATATAGTGAATTTTCCTAAACCATATACCGTTAAGCAATTACGTCGCTTTTTAGGTATAGTAAATTTTTATCGTCGCTGTTTGCCTAATGCCGCATATATTCAAGCGCCCCTCAATGAATACCTCCAAAATTCTCATAAAAACGACCAACGCGAAATAGTATGGACGACCGCGTCTGAGGAAGCATTCAAACAGGTAAAAACCAACCTGGCAAACGCAACTCTTTTAAATCATCCCGCGACTGATGCAGAAACACGAATTTCTACTGATGCTTCCGATTTCGCGATGGGGGCCGCATTGGAGCAACGACTTGACGGCGCACAGTGGTTCCAAATGCGAAAAAAATGGGCAAAATTCTCGACCCGACATGCATTTTATCGTACGGATTTTTTTTCTGTGCGAAAAAGTATCTTTTACTACATGGAATACGAAACCGTGCAGGCGAAATCGCCAAAAATAAAGGTACTAAAACCCGCTGGAAGCGAAACTCGAATAAACGAGTTTTTGAGTGTTATTTCTTATACAACTTCATTTTTTCGTGTTTAAAAGCACTTTGAAGCCATGATTTTGATTAGTATTATTGTTAGTAAACGTAGGGTAAGGTGTCCCGCTATAAAAATAGTGTAAATAATAATTTTGGACTATCAAAATCATTTTTTGTTATGGAAATGTGGAAAATCCCTATTTTCATGCGTTAAAGCACACTGCTTAATACCTATCTCGTGTGCGTACGAGCATTTACGCACGTGTATTTATGACTCTGTTTGTTTACGTGTGTATGTGTGTGTACGTATGTGTGTGTGAGTATGTATGCGTGTTATTTTTGTGTATCATTATCCGCTTGTATGTCAAAATCCTCGAAAGCTAGCGATTTTTGAAGGATTAATTAACAATAATTAATTACCTAAGCCTGTACATTTATTGCATCCTACAGATACTTTTTTTTATACCTTTAGGATTATATTTGTCTATTTATAGCTAATGCACATATTTAATTTTCATTATTTTCATGTCTAATTGTAGAAATGCCCAAAATCCGGTGAATCTTGGAGGTTCACTTAACAATAATTAATCAACTAACCCTGCATATTTCTTGCAACTTATGAGTACTTTTTTTTTAGATCCTTGGGAGTATTTAGAACACCTTTAGTTTAACAAGCCTGAAAAGGAAACTTCACAGCAAAAAACAAATTTTGCCTACAGAGGAAATAAAAAATTTACTGCTTACTAATATTGATGAGCAAGTTGCTTTTAATTTAAGAATAAGCAGTGATAGTGAAAGTGAAACTGACGATATTTTGTAATTTTTTGTAATACTGCAAAATTTGTGTAAAATCAATAATTTTATAATGCGAACCAGTTATTTGATTTCATACAGTTCTTTTCTTTTTACAAAAGTTAATATTGCTCTATTTGCAAGATTTAAAACAAAAAGATTTGTATAATGTTAATTTACATAAAAAATACGAATATGAATGTAGTTCATAGCGCAAAATAATAACAGTATTTTTTATTCAATATTCGTTATTATACAATACATTAAATAATTTTCTTGCAAATAAATGCTATTGAGCAACATAAAAACTGAACGAAACTTTGGTAATATATTAATTTGTACGGACAAATTTATTAAAAAGTCTAAAATTAGCTGGTAGATGGGAGCGGGAATTGGGTTAGTCCCGCTCCGCGCGCAGCAGTTTTAAAACCGATTCACAGTTAAGCTATTGAATATCACTAAAAAACCAAATTATGCTAGATTTCGCGAATTTTCATATATAACTGTGAAAATAATGAAAACTAAAAGTGTTCTAAGAATCTAAAAAAGAGTACTCGTTGATTAATTATTGTTAAGTGAACCTCCAAGATTCACCGGATTTTGGGCATTTCTACAATTAGACATGAAAATAATGAAAATTAAATATGTGCATTAGCTATAAATACACAAATATAATCCTAAAGGTGTAAAAAAAAGTATCTGTAGGATGCAATAAATGTACAGGCTTAGGTAATTAATTATTGTTAATTAATCCTTCAAAAATCGCTAGCTTTCGAGGATTTTGACATACAAGCGGATAATGATACACAAAAATAACACGCATACATACTCACACACACATACGTACACACACATACACGCGTAAACAAACAGAGTCATAAATACACGTGCGTAAATGCTCGTACGCACACGAGATAGGTATTAAGCAGTGTGCTTTAACGCATGAAAATAGGGATTTTCCACATTTCCATAAGAAAAAATGATTTTGATAGTCCAAAATTATTATTTACACTATTTTTATAGCGGGACACCTTACCCTACGTTTACTAACAATAATACTAATCAAAATCATGGCTTCAAAGTGCTTTTAAACACGAAAAAATGAAGTTGTATAAGAAATAACACTCAAAAACTCGTTTATTCGAGTTTCGCTTCCAGCGGGTTTTAGTACCTTTATTTTTGGCGATTTCGCCTGCACGGTTTCGTATTCCATGTAGTAAAAGATACTTTTTCGCACAGAAAAAAAATCCGTACGATAAAATGCATGCCGGGTCGAGAATTTTGCCCATTTTTTTCGCATTTGGAACCACTGTGCGGCGTTTGGAAGCCGTTGGCATTTTTTTTCGAAAAAGTTCAACCCCGCACAAAAAATTTATAGCGCGTACGATCGCGAGCTCACCGCGATATATGAAGCTATTAAAGCATTCAAATATTTTGTAGAAGGACGAGACTTTAAGATCATAACAGATCACAAGCCTCTATCCGACGCGTTCAAGCAACGTTTAGACAAGGCCTCTCCCCGCCAAAGACGTCAGCTTCACTTCATTTCCAAGTACACAACTCGTATAGAGCAGACCGTCAGCTTTGAGAATATCGTGGCCGACGCATTTTCGCGTATAGAGTCTATAAGATTACCCCTAGAGTTCGATTTAGTGGAATTATCCAAATGTCAACAGGACGACGTTGAGCTTAAAAACATATGCGAATCACCGAACTGTTCATTAACACTTAAGTGTATTGAGTGAGGCCCTAGTCACAACAAAATATATTGCGACTTAACCGGACAATCATTACGACCGTTTATACCAACGTCTTTACGTAAACGCGTTTTCGATATGTGCCACAAACCTGCGCACGGCAGCGCTAAGGTCACCGATCAGGTCATTCGACAAAGATATATTTAGCCTAATATGCACCGCGACATTAAACAATGGTGTAAAAATTGTCTAGACTGTCAACAGTCAAAGGTCGCTCGATACGCGCATTTAACACCAGCTGATTTCGTCGCGCCAGATAAACGTTTTGACCATGTCTACATGGACATTATTGGTCCATTGCCGGAATGCGAAGGGTATCGTTATTGCGTAACACTAATCGACCGGTTTTCACGGTGGCCGGAAGCAATCCCCGTGAAAGAAATTTCAGCACAAACAGTGTCGCGAGCGTTTTTTGATTGTTGGGTATCCAGATACGGCGCGCTTCAAATTCTTACTACGGATCAAGGCACGCAGTTCGAGTCCGAACTCTTTAGTGCGCTCTTATCGTTGATCGGATGCAAACGCACGAGAACTACAGCTTATCATCCTGCATCTAACGGTCTAATTGAGCGTTGGCATCGCACTCTTAAAGCCGCTCTCATGTGCCATACAGACGGGAACTGGTACCGAAAACTGTCGACAGTTCTGTTAGGCTTACGTACGCACGTCCGTCTAGACACTGGTTCATCGCCAGCAGTATATGTTTTCGGCACAACGATGAGGATACCTGGTGAATTTTGCCTCCCAGACGACTTTACACCAGATCCCAAGATTTTCGTCGAAGAGTTTCGCGAATACATGCGTGAAATCAAACCCATACCCGTGTCACATCATTATAAAAAACGCGCATTTTTTTATAAAGAATTACATTTATGTACGCACGTATTTTTGAAAGTACCACCCGTTAAAAAATCCTTAGAACGCCCATATAGCGGACCACACAAGGTTATCGAAAGCATTTCGGATCGCGTCTATAAAATATCAGTTAACGGAGTAGATCGTAACGTTTTAACAGAACTTCTGAAACCCGCGCATTTTATACCCGACAATTTCATATCACCCACTTCAAAAACAAATACACTAAACGATCAAGGATTACAGCAACCGCATGTATTAAAGACTTACGCGCGTAAGAAAAAAGTTACATTCGATCCAAGCGTGAAGTAATTCTCTACGTATATATATAATATTTTGTAAAACTTAGCGTATAATATAAATTATATTAATTAATTAGTTATGCGTAAATATGTAATATCAATAGTATTATAGCTTCTCTAAAAATACTACACAATTGTATTTAGTTTTAAGTAATTTTGTATTGCGGATTCTCGGGGGGGGATATGTAGGGCCAAAACCTCCAATGCTCACATCACTGATGGAAGTGGGGGTAAACAAGCAGCGCGCAGTTACCATCTAGAATTTATATATTCCTCGGCCTTCTTCCGAGACGTTTCTCCCGTGAGTTTTCAGTTGGTCCCTACTCTCTTTCCTTGGCGGATCAGAGCTTGTATCGATACGACCACGTTAAATATATATAATCATTAAACTTAAAATAATTGTCGTTATACTCCTCGCCTAATTAAGTAGTCGTAGGTACTACACTCTAGTAATATACGTCGTTATCCATACGGCAATTACCTACAATTTAAACGGACAATAAATATAGCGGATAGTTAGTTTATTTATTTTATTGTGTATATAAAATTATGTATATTCATTATGTATATATATATTACGTATACACATAGTTTTTTTATATGATTTTCATCAAGTTTTACTGTGCGATATGAGTTATTCTAATATAAATAAAGTTAAGTGAGCATTACAAAATAGCGGAACCTCTTGTCCAGTATTTGTTCAATACTGGCAGTGTTTGAAAATAATAGAATAATAACTATTTTTGGATGGTAAATTATTTTTATTTATTATCTAGTTAATTTATTTATTGTATAAGATTTA
This sequence comes from Theocolax elegans, assembly GCA_026168455.1. Lineage (NCBI taxonomy): Eukaryota > Metazoa > Arthropoda > Insecta > Hymenoptera > Cerocephalidae > Theocolax > Theocolax elegans. Next base: position 20,681,755 of record CM047429.1, on the reverse strand, counting down.
TGCAATTCAATCTGACATTGTTATCTGATAAATAAATAATTTTAATTTCTAACTACCTTATTTTATCTATTTCTTTGAATTTTAATGAAACATTTTTATAAATATTACGAAAATTTCGTATAAAAAATTTCTGCAATTGAAAGAATTGAAATCAAACTGAAATCGACAAGTATTTTGAATCGTACCATAAACTTATATTTTATATAAACATTTTTATATATATTACTTAAACTTCGTAAAAAGTTTCTGTAATTGAAAGCACTGAAATCAAACTGTAATCGACAAGTATTTTGAACCATGCAAAAATTTCTACCAATCTGAATACAGATTTTTTTATATGAAAAGTATCTTACACTATTATTTTTCATTTCTGGCCCTCACATGTTTTACAGTAATAAATAAATAATATTCTAATGATATTAATTAGTGCAAAATTAATTTCTGCAATACTAATAAAATGGACATTTCTTTTTTATTCTTTTAAATAATAAAATAATACTTGCACCACCGTTGGTTAAACGCTTCATATATGTGTTAATTCTGACTATATTAACTGATGTTACATTTTATAAATAATTACATACATCTTAGCTTTTATCTTATTAATTAATTAATTAATTGGTAAAATCATGTAGATTGTATATCCTTAGTTATGTGTAATAATAATTATTTTACATAATTACTAAGAAGAACATGCTAATCGGCGACGGAGGTCATACGATGTCTTGGTGAAGAAAGCACTTGTTGAAAATACAGTCGCTAGTGGTGCTTGTATCAATCGGCCGGGTCCGGGAATCAAACCTGGGACCTCCAGATTACGAGTCCGTCGCCCTACCGACCAAGCCATCGCAGGCCTCTTTTGGGAACTTTATTAGATAAAAATAATGATGTCTATTTTATCATTGGTGATGTAGGATATTAAAATTTCCAGATAGTATTGCAATATTTATATATTATTACTCATTGCAGTTTCTTCACGGTATTATATACTTTCATAATTGTAAAGGAATACATTAGTAAGTCAGAATTAACACATATATGAAGCGTTTAACCAACGGTGGTGCAAGTATTATTTTATTATTTAAAAGAATAAAAAAGAAATGTCCATTTTATTAGTATTGCAGAAATTAATTTTGCACAAATTAATATCATTAGAATATTATTTATTTATTACTGTAAAACATGTGAGGGCCAGAAATGAAAAATAATAGTGTAAGATACTTTTCATATAAAAAAATCTGTATTCAGATTGGTAGAAATTTTTGCATGGTTCAAAATACTTGTCGATTACAGTTTGATTTCAGTGCTTTCAATTGCAGAAACTTTTTACGAAGTTTAAGTAATATATATAAAAATGTTTATATAAAATATAAGTTTATGGTACGATTCAAAATACTTGTCGATTTCAGTTTGATTTCAATTCTTTCAATTGCAGAAATTTTTTATACGAAATTCTCGTAATATTTATAAATATATTTCATTAAAATTCAAAGAAATAGATAAAATAAGGTAGTTAGAAATTAAAATTATTTATTTATCAGATAACAATGTCAGATTGAATTGCAGAATTTATTTATCAGATAACAATTTTCAAAGTTTGATTAGAATAGCACAATACTTGCGGGTTTTGACACCTTGGAAGGTGTTTTCGAATTGAATACTTTCAATTGCAGAAAAATATTATGGAATATAAGTTAGATATAGAAAAGGTGTAATAAAAATATAAATAAGTAGAGAAAATATGGGAATTAGAATAAAAGATATTTTTATCTTATACTTTAAAATTTATCAGACAGATAACAATTTTATTTATCAGATAACAATTTTCAAAGTTTGATTAGAATAACACATATACTTGCGGGTTTTGACACCTTTTTGAAAGGTGTTTTTGATTTGAGTACTTTCAATTGCAGAAAACTATTATGGAGTATAAATTACTTATAAAAAGGTGTAATTAAAATATAAATAAGTATAAAAATAGAATTATCTTAAAAATGCAATAATTAATATATTTAATTTTTAACCCAATGTATATATCATATGGATATTTGGAAAAGTGTATGTTATACTTGATTAATATTTATTTCATCTTCAAACAATTTTGCATCTGTATTTAAAGCATTACATTGAATTTTAGATCCGTTATTAATATTGAGTATACGTTTAAAAATTTTATGAGTTTTATCAAGAATGAGTAAACAAATACACATTCTTTCATGTTATGTTCACAACTTTATTTTTGCGCACGGAAAAAATACATATATTATGTATTCTTGAAAAAACAATTTTAAAATATATATATATATATATATATATATATATTAGATAAATGGCTTTGAAAATAGAAATTTTTCTAAAAAAATTGAAAAATTTCCATTTTTCATGGTGGAATAACTCTCAGGCAAATTATTTTTAACACCTAAAATTTTTGTTCTATCTTCTGGAAGATGTTTCCAGCCTGTTCTCAAATTTTGGAGTGATTTAAAATTTTCATCGTACCACTTGACGTGAGATAGACCATATATATGTATACATATCATATATCTCAAAATCTATTGAGTTTTTTGAATAAACATTACAAACAACTTTTGTTTAAAATAACCTTTAGAACTTATCTACCTGGGTTACAATTCTTAATTTTAAATTCTCGAAGAGATAGAACGCCCGAAAAAATTGAATATCAAAAAAAGGCGACCACGCCACAATCGATTTTGATCTAACACCGCTCAAAAGATCACAGTTCTTGAGAGCTTTCGAATGGCTTGGGTTAGGTTATTGGCCAAGACCGCTGTTGTAAGTTATGCCCTAAAATACATGAAAATTAGTGATTTTATGAGGTTTATGAGGCATAACTTACACCAGCGATCTTGGCCAATAATCTAACTCAAGCCATTCAAAAGCTCTCGAAAAATGTGATCTTTTGAGCGGTGTTAGATCAAAATCGATTGTGGCGTGGTCGCCTTTTTTTGATATTCAATATTTCCGGGCGTTCTATCTCTTCGATATTTTAAAATTAAGAATTGTAACCAAGGTAGATAAGTTCTAAAGATTATTTTGAACAAAAGTTGTTTGTAATGTTTTTTCAAAAAAATCAATAGATTTTGAGGTAAATGGCTTTGAAAATAGAAATTTTCCTAAAAAATTGAAAAATTTCCATTTTTTATGGTAGAATAACTCTCAGGCAAATTATTTTTAACACCTAAAATTTTTTTTCTATCTTCTAGAAGATATTTCCAGCCTATTTTCAAATTTTGGAGCGATTTAAAATTTGAGAACAGGCTGGAAACATCTTCAAGAACATACAAAAAAAATTTAAGTGTTAAAAATAATTTGCTTAAGAGTTATTCGACCATGAAAAGTGGAAATTTTTCAATTTTTTAGAAAAATTTCTATTTTTAAAGCCATTTATCTCAAAATCTGTTGATTTTTTTGAAAAACCATTACAAACAACTTTTGTTTAAATTAATCTTTAGAACTTATCTACCCTGGTTACATTTCTTAATTTTAAAATCTCGAAGAGATAGAACACCCGGACATATTGAATATCAAAAAAAAGGCTACCACACCAGAATCGATTTTAATCTAACACCTCTCAAAAGATCACATTTTTTGAGAACTTCGAATGGCTGTGGTTAGATTATTGGCCAAGACCGCTGGTGTAAGTTATGCCTCATAAACCTCATAAAATCACTAATTTTCACGTATTTTAGGACATAACTTACACCAAAGGTGTAATATATATATATATATATGGGGTATTCCACGTGAAATGGTCCGATCAAAATTTTAAAATGCACCAAATTTTGGGTACACTTTGCAAATGTTTTTCAGAATACAGAAAAAAATTTTTAGGTACTGGAATCTATTTACTCAAAAGTTATTCTAACCTCAAAAAGTGAATTTTTCCATATTTTTTTCAACACCAGCTGGGTTTACCGCTATATAACTCAAAATCTATCAACTTTTACTATAGAACATTATATGTAACATTCGTTGCTAATTATATCTAGAATTTATTCTTCTGGGTTAGAATTTCTAATCTCAAGGTCAATGTTACATAAACTACATGTCAATATTCAACTTGAAAAAAGTGCAAGTGCGCCACCTTTGATTTTTTTATCCAAAAGTCTAAATGAAAGCTTGGAGCAATACCTTTCAAATGGTCTGTAGCATTTTTATGGCCTCCAATTCTGTAAAAAGTTATGACAATTTAAAGAAACACGAAATTTTTTTTAAAATTTAAATGGGAATTACCATGTTAATTTTTGTGAATTTTTTGTCTTTCTTTAAACTGTCATAACTTTTCACATAATTGGAGGCCATAAAAATGCTACAGACCATTTGAAAGGTATTGCTCCAAGCTTTCTTTTAGACTTTTGGATGAAAAAATCAAATGTGGCGCACTTGCACTTTTTTCAAGTTGAATATTGACATGTAGTTTATGTAACATTGACCTTGAGATTAGAAATTCTAACCCAGAAGAATAAATTCTAGATATAATTAGCAACGAATGTTACATATAATGTTCTGTAGTAAAAGTTGATAGATTTTGAGTTATATAGCGGTAAACCCAGCTGGTGTTGAAAAAAATATGGAAAAATTCACTTTTTGAGGTTAGAATAACTTTTGAGCAAATAGATTCCAGTACCTAAAAATTTTTTTCTGTATTCTGAAAAACATTTGCAAAGTGTACCCAAAATTTGGTGCATTTTAAAATTTTGATCGGACCACTTCACGTGGAATACCCCATATAGATATCTCTATAATATATAAATATTTCGCCGCCGCCGCCGCCGCCATGTCTAAGAATACAGGATTCAACATATATATATGTCATATATATGTTATATATATGTTGTATATATATGTCATATATATATGTTATATATATATGTTATATATATGTTGTATATATATGTCATATATATATGTTATATATATATGTTATATATATGTCATATATATGTTATATATATATGTCATATATATGTTATATATATATATGTCATATATATAAGTGTGTATGTGTGTGCGCGAGCGTGCGTGCGTGCGCGAGCGTGCGTGCGTGCGCGCGCGCGTGTGTGTGTGTGTGTGTGTGTGTGCGTGCGTGTGCGTGTGTGTGCGCGTCTGCGTGTGCGTGTGTGTGTGTGTGCGTGTGCGTGCGTGTGCGTGTGCGTGTGCGCGTGTGCGTGTTAGTGTGTGCGTGTGTGCGTATGCGTGTGTGTGTGTGTGTGTGTGTGTGTGTTCGTGTGTGCGTGCGTGTGTGTGTGTGTGTGTGTGTGTTTGTGTGTGTGTGTATGTGCGTGTGCGTGTGTGTGTACGTGTTATTTGTTTTTTCAAGAATAGATAATATATGTAATTTTTCCGTGCGCAAAAAAAAGTTGTGAATATAACTTGAAAGAACGTGTATTAGTTTACTTATTCCTGATAAAACTCATAAAATAAAAACGGACCTAAAATTTAATGTAATGTTTTTAAAAATATGCACAATTTTTCGAAGATAAAATAAATATTAATCAAGTATAACATACACTTTTCCAAATATCTATATGTGAAATATACAATAAATTAAAAATTAAATACATTAATTATTGCATTTTTAAGATAATTCTAGTATAAACAGTAATGGCAAAAGAAAATTCAAATTTTAACAGTGGCAATATAAAATACGAATTACATTTCAAAAGTATTTCGAAAATTATTATTTTAGTAGTATTTAATTTAAATATTATTCAAATCAAATTTAAAAATTGTATGTATATATATGTAAGTAGATTACGTATATTTATATAAAACAATATTTTAAATAAACAAGTATGTATTTATTAGAAACAAAAGGTTATTTAAGGAATGCCTTTGTTTATAATAATTAAAATAAATATATGGGCTCTGTAACTAAAGGGAAAAATAAATTGGATATAATTATGGATTAAAACGCAAATTTTGAAAGAGGGTGCAAATTACGAATTACGGGAGAAATGGAAGAAACAGGTTTTTATTTATATACCACTAAAATGTTATAAATAATTCTTTAAAACTAATACAAAAATTAATTTAATTAAGTAGAAAGTTTTATTACTCTAAAAGTACAAAATATTAATGACATAGAACTCTTGGCGATGACTTAAATAAATTAATCTTAGAAGGTATAGTTCTATTTAGATCCGTTTCAAATAATCTAAAATTTTAATAGGTTTTTACTAAATGCTACAATTAAGTATATGCACTTTACTATTTTTGGTAAGTTAATTGTTCATTACCATATATATATATATATATATATATTACATATATATTACACCTCTGGTGTAAGTTATGTCCTAAAATACGTGAAAATTATTGATTTTATGAGGTTTATGAGGCATAACTTACAACAGCGGTCTTGGCCAATAAGCTAACCCAAGCCATTCGAAAGCTCGCGAAAAATGTGAACTTTTGAGAGGTGTTAGATTAAAATCGATTATTGTGTAGTAGCCTTTTTTTTGATATTCAATATGTCCGGGTGTTCTATCTCTTCTAGATTTTAAAAGTAAGAAATGTAACCATGGTAGATAAGTTCTAAAGATTAATTTAAACAAAAGTTGTTTGTAATGTTTTTTCAAAAAAACAGATTTTGAGATAAATGGCTTTAAAAATAGAAATTTTTCTAAAAAATTGAAAAATTTCCACTTTTCATGGTCGAATAACTCTTAAGCAAATTATTTTTAACAATTAAATTTTTTTTGTATGTTCTGGAAGATGTTTCCAGCCTGTTCTCAAATTTTGGAGTGATTTAAAATTTTCATCGTACCACTTAACGTGAAATAGACTATATATATGTGTATATATATGTATGTATGTATGTGGGTGTGCGTGCGTGCGGCGTAATATTTATATAATATATATATATATTTTAAAATTGTTTTTTCAAGAATACATAATATATGTATTTTTTCCGTGCGCAAAAAAAAGTTGTGAACATAACGTGGAAGAATGTGTATTTGTTTACTCATTCTTGATAAAACTCATAAAATTTTTAAACGTATACTCAATAATAATAACGTATCTAAAATGCAATGTAATGCTTTAAATACAGATGCAAAATTGTTTGAAGATTAAATAAATATTAATAAAGTATAACATACACTTTTCCAAATATCCATATGATATATACAATGGGTTAAAAATTAAATATATTAATTATTGCATTTTAACTCTGGTTAACTGTGTGTATTACTGCATTCTTTTATTATTGCATATTCGCACTTGTGCTTCGTGGTCACGGTGGCAACTAGTGGTATTTCTGACTGCAGTTGGACGACCCAAGGTGGACAAAATCCGCATCGAGTCATCGGCGATTTACCGCGTAGCACTTGCTAAGTAAGTGGCAGCTCTGTATTGCTCTCTCTCTCTCTCTTTCTCTTGCCCTCATCGCGTTAGCTTATACCGACTTGCGTCTTTCGTACCGCAAGTACGTTAATGTATATATCTAATTATCAGTAATAAAGCCTCTTTATTTTCTTTAATTTAATTACGCGTTATATTGCTTTATTTGAGATTGTTTACCAACGATGCCTATATCATAGCGAATACCGCCCTCTCCGTATCAACGGATGGATTTCCGTACTGAATTGCCTGGATAGCTAAATTTTAACGGTTGGAGACGAACGCGACGACCGCATAGCACTTCGCTAAAGCGAGGCGGTCGCAACGGCTATTAAGCATAATAGCATTTTATTTATTTAATTATTTCTTTAAATACTAAATATATTAAAACCATTACAATATGTGGTAATGAACAATTAACTTACCAAAAATAGTAAAGTGCATAAACTTAATTGTAGTATTTAGTAAAAACCTATTAAAATTTTAGATTATTTTAAACTGATCTAAATAGAACTATACCTTCTAAGATTAATTTATTTAAGTCATCGCCAAGAGTTCTATGTCATTAATATTTTGTACTTTTAGAGTAATAAAACTTTCTACCTAATTAAATTAATTTTTGTATTAGTTTTAAAGAATTATTTATAACATTTTAGTGGTATATAAATAAAAACCTGTTTCTTCCATTTCTCCCGTAATTCGTAATTTGCACCCTCTTTCAAAATTTGCGTTTTAATCCATAATTATATCCAATTATTTTTTCCTTTAGTTACAGACCCCATATATTTATTTTAATTATTATAAACAAAGGCATTCCTTAAATAACCTTTTGTTTCTAATAAATACATACTTGTTTATTTAAGATATTGTTTTATATAAATATACGTAATCTACTTACTTATATATCCATACAATTTTTAAATTTTGACTTGAATAATATTTAAATGAAATACTACTAAAATAATAATTTTCGAAAAACTTTTGAAATGTAATTCGTATTTTATATTGCCACTGTTAAAATTTGAATTTTCTTTTGCCATTACTGTTTATAATAGAATTATCTTAAAAATGCAATAATTAATGTATTTAATTTTTAATTTATTGTATATTTCACATATAGATATTTGGAAAAGTGTATGTTATAATTGATTAATATTTATTTTATCTTCGAAAAATTGTGCATATTTTTAAAAACATTACATTAAATTTTAGGTCCGTTTTTATTTTATGAGTTTTATCAGGAATAAGTAAACTAATACACATTCTTTCAAGTTAGAAAAAATACATATATTATCTATTCTTGAAAAAACAAGTAACACGTACACACACACACGTACACACACACACACACACACACACACGCACACGCACACACACACACACGCACACGCACACGCACACACACACGCACACGCACACACACACACACACACGCCCACACACACACGCACACGCACGCACGCACACACACACACACGCACACACACACATACACACACACACACATACACAACGCACACGCACGCTCGCGCACACACACACAAAATTATATATATATGACATATATACATGATATATATGACATATATATATATGTTGAATTCTGAATTCTTAGACACGGCGGCGGCGGCGGTGGCGAAATATTTATATATTATAGATATATATATATATATATATATATATATATATATATATATATATATATATTGTGACAATGCAAATAATGCATGTCATATAGTGCGACATTAAGCTAAACCTTACCTTCCCTGTACGAGCACACACACATATACAAGCCTAACCGAACCTATATTTCCCTAATTTCCCTAAGAGTCTATAATAATAAGTACAACACCCTCCCAATAGCCGAGCTCCTTAACACTATAACAAATCACCGAGCCCACTAACAAGCGTACACAGGGGAGCAGCCGAGCAGGACACAGAAGGAGTTCAGTGAAGCATAGATTACTCTTCAAATAATCTAAAAAGGAGCCTGACTTAGAGCCAATGAAGCAGCATGCTGAGGTGTTGACAGCGAGCCCCAAAGTCCTGAACCTAGTAACAGCGTACCCAGCAAGCCAAGGAAGACTGAACCAGAAGGAGAAGCCAATGTAGCCAGGAGGTCCGTCGGCCAACAATTATCCAGGGAACCTGTAAGCACCAGTTAATGTAATAATGTTCACTATAAGGGAGCAGAGAGGAGCACACACTTACTTAAATAAGTGTGTATAGGAGAGGACTTGTGAAGAGGTTAGGTGAGCATTATAAGTGCTCACACACACACAGATTAATAATAAAGCAGCAAGCCGTCCTCCAAGTGGATATTTACCTGGATAATGCCGTGTGTTCGTCCAAGCAGCCGAGCCCGCCGTTGCACCTGTCAAGCCGTGCGCCTCAAGAAGAGCGAGAGAGAAAGAGATACCGGACGCGGCAACACACATGAGCCGTATCGACGTGCCGCGTATATACGCCTTCCGCAGCCCTGCAACCACCGAGATTATTAGCCGACGGGCGAACAATAAGGAACGAATTTATAATTACCTGGCAAGCAACTTACGTCGTCGTCAACGGCACCATTGTTGTTGCGGGAACGGACGAGGTGTACACTTCGAGACGATGCGGCGGCCATGTTACTCAAGCCGCACTCGAGTAAGGCCGCTTACGCACCGCAAGTGGGCCGTCGCAACGCGTGCGCACACACGGGCAATGCGTCGACCACGCCGAGGAGAGCAGAGCTCTTCCGATCGCCGTAGCGTCACGACGTCCGATCCGGTGTGCGAACCACAGTGTGTGTAGCGAGTGTGCAAATTTATTAGCGAAAGTTAAGCGAGAGCAGCATCGCAGCAAAGGTTGGTGGATACTTCTTGTGCCTCTTTTATTCCGTTTTTGTGCAATTCCCGTGCTTCCGTACTGTGTGTGTGCGAGTTACCGCGTTTCCCCCTTGTCCCCCCTTTCCTTATTTCGAGCAGCTTTCGACCCGCGATCGCGTATCGCAGCCGCGCCGTCGGTCGACATTAAACTCGTCGCGGACGAGTATCACCGATTCAGCTAACGATTCGGGATTTGTTAAATTATAATTTGCACCCGTGCAATTTGCAGTGAGCCACATTTCGCCTTCCTACATTCGCCCCCTCCCTGAGCCGATCGCAGCCGAGCTTGAGCCCGCGTAACGGACGAGACTGGCACCCGTAATTATTTTAGAGATATCGCATCGGATAATAAATTAAGTATTTTATATATTCCTTATTTTTATTATTCCCCATCACCTGCACCCTAATCCCCAGTGCAGCGTGACAATATATATATATATATATATATATACTATGTGTGTAATAGCTGAGACTAGCGTCGAAGCTCCCTCTTTGCGGCCACTTCTCAAACAACTTGCTAACAGTTTTTACCTCTGTAGGCGTTCTCTCATGGGCTGGAAAAAATTTCGTCACTTTCTATCTTTCGCATCTCCTATGACGCTATCTCTTGTTGTTTGCATCGAATGAAAATGAAAGTGGAAATAGCAAAAATCGAGAAACGGAAATCAGCAAGCAATTATAATAACATCGAATTTCTTCACTATGCATTTATGAATCCGAACCGGATTTATTGTAAAGTGAAGAATTAATTAAAAAATAGATATGAGATTTGTCGATGCATAAATACATAGTATAATTCTATATTTATGAAAATATAAAAAATCTGAGGGGCTAGTTAGCTGTATAATAAGGGCTTACGCGCCTGCATACTTGCGTGCGTTTTGATATTTTATTTATTTTTGAAAACATTAAGTTGTCAATAACTAAGTAATATTTTGAGCTTCTTTTTTTTCAAACCATATCTACTTGAACTCAACTTTCTTCTGGTTTTTGGTTCGATTGTTTATCTTTATTTGTTTCCGAGTTATAAGCGACCGAATTCGAAGTAATTTTTACTGCTATTATTATAGGATGTCGAATAACTTCCGTAAAAGTGGCCATTGACAAGAGATAACTTGGCTTTCTTCATATTTTTATATTATAAAAGACATACCAAAGTTAGGATGAGATCTGTTTCCCGGAGGTCATGTACTCCCCTTGTAAGTTATAAATTCTTGATGTGATGATGATTATTATAATATGTTTTCTTTTCTTAGCTAAAGAAATCATGTTGACATAAATCACGTTGTTGTATTCATTATTTATAAAATTTACAGAAAGTCATCATTCACTTTAGAATTCATGGAATCTCTTTTTATTTCAGTGTAAATAATATGTAAATAACTTGGTATGGAGAAAGAGGTGAACACACTCTTCCAATTTTGGTCATTTCTCTTAAAGAATTTCAATTGCACTATGTACGAAGAGTTTAGGACAATAGCTTATGGAGATGTATGTGAAGGATATGAAGGATATTGTTATGGGTGTAAGTCTCTGTTTTGAATTTTTTTATAATTACGGTTTAGAACAAAAATTCAGACCACAACTTTATAAAGATTTTCAAGTGGAAACAGCGAAAAATTATAAAAGTGGTATGTGCATTTATCTACATAAGATATATATTCAGGATTTTTAGATAGAAATTGTATTTTACGCTACAAATAAAATTTATATTTTGAAATTGTTCTATTGAATTATATTATTAAAAAAAATTAAATAAAAAAATATTGCTGTAAAGATTAAAATCATCTTTGGAAATAAAACATAGGTATATAAGATTTAAATTAATTTTATTTAGGTCAAGTTGATGGACTGGAAACATTCTGAGCGTTTTTCTAAGTATTATAAGTACTTAGATCAACTTCTTGTTGACACTAAATTATAAGAATATCTCCATAAATTTAAAACTATCGAAGATTTTAGAGAAGTAGAGGTGAATTAAGTTTTTAAAAAATTTTCTATAATTTATTAGAAATTATTGATTTTATGTTAAGATTGGATATTTTTTAAGTAAATTTTCAATGAAAGATTCGTGTTAATTTGCGAATTTTTAAATCTCGATTATCCAAATGATCATTGAATAAACATAAATGTATACTTTATAAATTTTAGCCTTAAATTAAATGAATTCTCGAGATCAGTAGCTGCTAATCGCCGCAACAGAAGTGTATTGGAAAGCGCAAGCGGTATTGAAGCTTCATCATCGGGAAATCGTATATGCCGGTTACCAGGTGGATCGAACATAGTAACACTGCCGACTGCAAATAATTCTACAGCGTCTACATTGTAAGCTCAACCTCATCAAGCTCAAAAACAGAACGTACACCTCTCGTAATATGCAATAGAACGAGCTACATTGGCTCTGGCAGACTCTGTCACCCCAGAAGACATCATTGTCATCGAACCAACTTCAGCAAGCGTAATCGAAGAATAGACACGATTCGGACACTATGGGTAAATCTGAAGAAGTTGTCAAGACTACGAAAAAGTGAATTAGCTTACGAGTGGTAAGTCAACGATGATGGAACACTTTGAGAAAACATGTAGATTCAATTTTCTGCATTAATAATTTTTAAAATTTGGTCATTATAATTTAACAGGGTGCTTCGACATCACTACAATTATTACTATCCTTGAGCTCGAACAGTGGTCCCGGTTTAAAGCAATCGCAACAGCTACCACCTCTATTACCAACGCGGCCATTTAGCGTCATTAAGTAATACTGTTTGTGCTAGACATAATAATGTCGAGTTAACTTTACCAACAACGTCGCACGAACAACAACAGCCGTCATCATTTCAGTCGAAGTATTCGTTATCTAGCGATTCATTTCCTGAATAAAGAAATGCCTAATTACAAAGGCATGTACCAGAATTATTCTAACCACGAGGTAGTTTTCATTTTTGTTTGTTTTTTTTTATAATATATCTGTAATTTTATAATAAAACAATTAGTGAATTTGATTTATGGATTAGGAGACAAAGTGATAAAGATATATCGAAAATCAATGTCATCAAATGTACTGAATAATATGAAGACACAAGAAGCAAACGGTTTTAACGAAAACTTCAAACTTCAGAGAAAAAAATAGATAGTTCGAACGGAAAATGTGTTATAAAATTGTAAAAGTGAACTGAAAATACTTCTATAGTTTGCTTTGAATCTACTTATTACAATTTAATTTACTTTTAATGTTTATTTAGTTTGGAATGTGTAATATATAATAAAATAATATTTTATTTTATTATTATTATTATTAATAATGTTTATAGCTGTATGAACCCTCCTCGGGTTCTTGGTAAGCTGAAAAATAAAAAAAAATTAATAATGTTTATTTTTTTTCTGGAGTTTGAATGTTTTATTAAAACTGTTTGCTGCTTGTGTTCTTATATTATTCAGTATATTTGATGACATCGACTTTCGATATATCTTTATCACTCTATCTTCTAATCTATAAATCAAATTCAGTAATTTATATATTATTTATATTTTATTATATGTTTAAAAGAAATGTCTATATTTTCCAGAGAAATCGATTCATCATTGAGACGACACAGTTTACCGAATCTTCTAACTGGTTTCATACCATAATTAGCAAGTAACCGTTCAACGTATCTTGCTCACTAACTTGCAGGTAATAATTCAGCGGCAATGGCTGTTTGATTATTACTTGGCGTTTTACAATGGCTTTTTCTCAGGATCAATACCATTGAATACTGCTTGAATGACTTGTCTGTTTGTACCACCTGAATTTAGTGCCTATTAAGATAATACTTGTATTATCAATAAGAACTATTAATACCGATTTTTTTAAATCGAAAATAGACTTATAAAAAATCTAATGGATAAAACATTATAATACAAAAGAAAATATCCAGATTATTGAGTATAGCATCAAGTTTTCGTCTAGTTACAGCTGAAATATGGTTTTACCGACCTTGTTATAGCAGAACAAAAATATGATTCCATCGATCTTACTAGCAATAGAACTAGCACCATCTGAAGGGTAGAGGAAACTACTCTTAAAATTTTAGCCAAATCAGTTGAAAATTTTTCAAGATATTTGTGAAACATCGAAAGTTTTAATTTTCAAATTGATGATATTAGCGACTTTGCGAGTCTCTAGCGCCAAAAATAGTGGAAAATCATGTACTACGTTACATAGAAAAAAGTTCCGTCTTTGTAATTAAAACATTTTGTTAATCGAAAGTTTTTTGATAGGAGTTCTACATTTCGAGTTATTGTGCGGAAAATGAACGAAAGTAGTTTTTAGAGAAATTTTAACTTTATTATAGCTTTAATATGGTTCAGCCGATGTTTAGAACTGATGCATAACGGTAAAACGTTTATTTCCATACCTAATATATGATACAAGCTTCCTACCGTCTTAATATTCATCGTATTTTACTATTTAATTTTTTGTCGTGCACTTTTGTCTGCTTTTTTAGTATTCCAACTTTTACCAATATCGTGAACTTATGTATCTGCACTGCATATCTTAGGATATAATGGAGTTTTTACAAAATTAAATTAAATCGTTCTTGCCTGTTGACAAAGAGAGGTTATGTTTCAAATCGGATTTTTCAAATTTTAACGATATTTTATCATAAATTCAACTTTTGTACTTGTTATACACTTAAAATGTATATTAAAAATATGCCTCTATCCTGTTTTCTAGCTATAATTATGTTAAATAATTGAAATTAAACAAATAGTGTACTCAACGTTCAGTGTCGACATAGTACAATGTATTTGAAAGTACGAAGTGCGTGCGGCAGACTGCCCGAATCGGGTCACACACCTTCCGTCGAAGAATCCGTCGCTTTAGACTGAGAGAGGTTATGTTTCAATTTGTATTTTTCAAATTTTAACGATATATAAACCTAAATTCAACTTTTGTACTTGTAATTTATTTTAAATTTGTATTAGAAATGTACATTTATCCGGTTTTGTAGCTGTCATTATGTTAAGTAATTGGAATTAAACAAATAATGCACCCAACATTCAGTGTCGGTATAGTACAATTTATTTGAAAGTACGATGTGCGTGCGACAAACGGTCCGATCGTACAAGCACCTCCTATAGAAGCCGTCGCCTATTCCACCACGAATGAAATAAAACATATTTTAATAAACTGGAAACGCTTAGTATTGCCACCTACTGGTGGATTTTCAAACTACGTAGCTACACTTTCTCTTACTCTTCCGTCTGCTAAATTACACATTTTTAGAAGGAATGAATATCGTTTTAATTTTTCATTTAATTTTCTAATCGATTATGTATTCCTCTTGTTTTAACTGAAATATGATTCTAAGATAATGTAAAAATAAATTGAAAAATACGATTGATACAAAGACGTTGGGAAGCTGGTACTAGATACTTGCGTTGGAAATAAATATAGATTGCAATTATAAGCATCAAGAAACCAAGTAGAGCCTACCAATTTATTTTTTCGTCGTTCACTTTTGACTGGTTTTTAGTACTCCAACAATTATCTATATCGTGAAATATGTGCACTGTATATGTTAGAAATCTATCCAGTTTTTACAAAATTCAATTAAATCATTGTTGCCTGTTCACTAAGAGAGGTTACGTTTGAGATCGTATTTTTCAAATTATAAGCACATTTTAGCACAATTCAAACTTGTGTACTTATAATTTATTTAATATATGTATTTCAAATATGCCTCCACTGCGTTTATAGGTTGTCATTGTATTAAATAATAGTAATATACAGGATCGGCATAGTAGAATTTAATTCAGGCATGGCATCCCCTTAATAAAGTAAGTGTTTAAAATACATTCCCCAGTGGTGCTTGCATCAATCGGCCGGGGCCGGGAATTGAACATGGAATGTCCAGAATACGAGCCCGCCGCTCTACCGACCGAGCCATAGCAGGCCCCATAATATATATATATGGGTGGTTCTCTGTGACATCGAAGATGAAAAAAATAAATATTGCTATAACTGTGGGAATATGTTTTAGAGATATCCAGTAGTTCTCCTGAATTTTTTCAGATTTTTTCTGGGCCATTATTTTAAGTTACAGATAGTCAAAGTTGACATTTTAGCACTTTTTTGCATTATATGTCCATTTTCATGAATTTTTAGCTCCCAGGGGATGCATTTTTCACTAAAAACTTTCCGAACTTTTCATTAAAAATACTTTCAAAGACATAAATGTATGCTGTCACACTCTTGTAAGCCATTTAAACCTTAAATAGTGAAAATCAGCAATTCTGCTCCGGACTCTGGTAACCTAATACTGTCTAAAAGATGTCTTTTTATAGCCAGAAACTGCCTAAAAATTTCCAGAGTGGGTCTAAATCATTAAGATCACTTATGGTCAAAATATCCGGGAAAAGTGCCCGAAATATTAATAGAAATGTATATTTGTTACCTTATAACGATGAATCTAGTAGCATGATCATTGCAAAAAAATTTATGCACTTACCTTGGAATGGTAGAAAAGTATCTCCACTTGTTTCAGTATCCATCTTATCCCCTGTAAGCTGCTAAAAATACAAATATTATTATAAAATTATAAAAAATTATTTTTTAAACATTTATAATGCTGGATTTTTAGTTTTACATCCCTTACAAGAATTATAATACTAATCTGAAGGATTACTATAAAAGTATCAACATTATTATTATTATTATTCAGCAATACATTGTTTAGATTTCACAAACTTGTCACTGTCACGTTATCATATTATTCATTATAATTATATATCCGATTTATTTATATATCTTTTGTATTAAATACGTATATTCAGTTATTGTAATAATGATGTTTATATATTTATAGTAATCCTTCAGATTAGTATTATAATTCTTGTAAAGGAATGTAAAACTAAAAATTCAGCATTATAAATGTTTAAAAATTAATTTTTTACATTTGTATAATAATACTTGTATTTTTAGCAGCTTACAGGGGATTAGATGGATACTGAAACAAGTGAAGATACTTTTATACCACTCCAAGGTAAGTGCACAAATTTTTTTGCAATGATCATGCTAATAGATTCATCGTTATAAGGCAACAAATATACATTTCTATTAATATTTCGGGCACTTTTCCCGGATATTTTGACCATAAGTGATCTTAATGATTTAGACCCACTCTGGAAATTTTTAGGCAGTTTCTGACTATAAAAAGACTACTTTTAGACAGTATTAGGTTAACAGAGTCCGGAGCAGAATTGCTGATTTTCACTATTTAAGGTTTAAATGGCTTACAAGAGTGTGACAGCATACATTTATGTCTTTGAAAGTATTTTTAATGAAAAGTTCGGAAAATTTTACAAAAAAAGTCATACTTATGTTTTTAGTGAAAAATGCATCCCCTGGGAGCTAAAAATTCATGAAAATGGGCATATAATGCAAAAAAGTGCTAAAATGTCAACTTTGACTCTCTGTAACTTAAAATAATGGCCCAGAAAAAATCTGAAAAAATTCAGGAGAACTACTGGATACCTCTAAAACATATTCCCACAGTTATAGCAATATTTATTTTTTTCATCTTCGATGTCACAGAGAACCACCCATATATATATATATATATATATATATGGGCTATTTCACGTCAAGTGGTACGATGAAAATTTTAAATCGCTCCAAAATTTGAGAACAGGCTGGAAATATCTTCCAGAAGAAAGAAAAAAAATTTTAGGTGTAAAAAATAATTTGCCTCAGAGTTATCCCACCATGACAAATGGAAATTTTTCAATTTTTTAGAAAAATTGCTATTTTCGAAGCCATTTATTTTAAAATCTATTGATTTTTTTGAAATAACATTACGAACAACTTTTGTTCAAAATAATCTTTAGAACTTATCTATCTGGGTTACAATTCATAATTTTAAAATCTCGAAGATATAGAACGTCCGTAAATATTGAATATCAATAAAAGGCGACCACGCCACGATCGATTTTGATCTAACACCGCTCAAAAGATCACATTTTTCGAGAGCTTTCGAATGGCGGTGGTTAGATTATTGACCAAGACCGCTAGTGAAAGTTATACCTTAAAATACATGAAAATTAGTGATTTTATGAGGTTTATGATTTTAAAATTAAGAATTGTAACGCAGGTAGATAATTTCTAAAGATTATTTTGAACAAAAGTTGTTTGTAATGTTTTTTCAAAAAAATCAATAGATTTTGAGATAAATGGCTTTAAAAATAGCAATTTTTCTAAAAAATTGAAAAATTTCCATTTTTCATGGTGAAAAAACTCTTAGGCAAATTATTTTTAACACCTAAAATTTTTTTTCTATCTTCTGGAAGATATTTCCAGCCTGTTCTCAAATTTTGGAGCGATTTAATTTAATATTTCACGTGTCTATTTAATATTTCGTATCCCGATTTACCTGGTACGGTCCAGGAGAGGAAGTTTCCCTCTTTTCCCCCTCTCGTGACAAATCCCGCCCGGGTAGTCAGGTCGGTGGTTTGCGGGAGTCACTTCGCGAGAGAAGGCGCGCGTGACGTAGGCAGCTTCTACGTCAGAGCACCCTACGTCAGAGATACGTACTTCACACGCTGTGACGTATAGTCACCAGGTTAAACAGCCGATCATTCCCAGACCGGTTGCTTATTCCTCACCCGTTAATAAGTGTTAACAAGTTGTTTTCGCGATGACCTCGAGGGTAGTCATCGGTACGACTCCCCTTATAAAGTTGATTTATTGTTGTCTGATTATTTATTTAATAAATTGACTCGGCGGGACGACACAGTGTTCCTCAAGCATGTAAAAGTGGTCCGAAAATAGATCCAAAAACAGCTAATGCAGAAAGTTTCTATATGAAAAAAATGTAAAATTGAAAATCCTAAGTGATCGGCTTCCCAAGTTATGGACGCTTTTGTATTACGCTAAGCGCATTCACGAATAGCCAATTAGAGCATTTGAGTTCACACGTATAATTCATTTTCTAACTCCGAACAAAAGAAATCGAGTATGTGTTGATTACTTACTGTTAAGAGTATTATTGTTTTTTGATAATTTGAATATTATCTATTAAAATGTTGATATGATGGCTTAATAAACAAATCCATATTTCAATTGTTTCGTCGTTTTTCCGACGTATTTCAAAATGCATCATCTAATTTTCGTAGAGTTGGTGTTTTATAAATAAATGACACAATTAAAATTTTATTTTGATTACCGCTAGGTGGCGCATGGAAATCCGTAATCGAAAAATGTATGTCGAAGTCATATATACATCAGAGGAAAAGCCATCCAACCCTCCCGATTTGCCGTTGCATTTTTTAAACTTACGTTTTTAAAATGCCTCCTCGGTATTCTCATCATGATAATAGAAAGAAAGTATGTGGAGCTTGTGGTCGTAAACTTGTTTTTGGAAAAAAAACCAGATAAATTTTTAATAAGTAAATCTACTGAAAAACTCGTAAAGAAGTTTATATCTATGGATTTCGATTTAAACGATGAAAAATATCCTGTGAGCATATGTAGGACTTGTTATTTGACACTACTTGATATTGAAAAAGAAATTTTCAATCGGCAAGCACCAACAATGCCTAACTACAAAGAGATAGTAGTGGCAAAAGAAACTCGTTTAAATAACGCTTGTAATTGTTACGTATGTTTGACTGCTCAGTTCAAAGGACACATAAAAGTTGATAAAGGCAGAGGAAACTTTAGGGATATAAATAAAGAAATTAAGGAAATAAAGATGATATCTTCCGATGGACACAAGCACCACTGTTTCAACTACATGTGCTTTGTTTACAGACACACCGTTCACCTCCGTCGCTGATTAGCCCTGGCAGCATAAATAGAGCGACGTTAAATAACAAAAAAAAAAAAAATAAAAAATAAAGAAATTGACATTTCTACTGGATATTATAAATCACATAAATCAGAGAAGCTCGAATTAAATAAAAGTTATGATTCTGTTGATTCAATAAAATATTGCATTAAATGTTTTTAAGAAATTGGCAAAGGTAAAGCTCATAAATGCAAAAATCTCAGGGATAATGCCATAAAAATAGTTAAAAAACTTCCTCAGAAAATCCAACAGCAAATTGAACTCATGTTATAAAATGCAATGTAGAATCCAATCAGGATGAAAGTGGCAGGCGGGCCAATATTGATTTAAATATGAGCACTGCTGGGCGGAGTAAAAAGATCACAATAAATAAAGTTGACAAGAACGTGGTCTTTGACGTAAATAATTTAGATAATTTTCGAGTTTAACTAGGCGCTTCACAAAATGAGATGAGAAAAATTATCAATTTTAGAATGTGTAATGTTGGTAAAATGTCTATCCCTAAAAATTATCGTGAGCATATGTCGAAAAAGTCGAAAGAATTGACAGATGTTTACAAAACGGGTGATTATGAATTGACTGTGAAAGCGCAACGGATGCAAAAAAGCAGTTATGTCCTGTCGTCTATGCTAATGCTAAAGAACTTGTAGAACAAGTTATCGAAATTAGAAATTTAGTAGGCGACTGTTGCATCAAAGTTATGGCTTATTGAGGGCAAAATTTTTTTAAAATTAGTTTGTGTATTACGCCTAATAATTATTCACCCAAACAAGAAGAAAATTCCATGCAGGAAAATTATGATACTGAAAAAGATCTGGAAGATTTCGTTAACTGTAATAATTCCAAGAAGAGAATACTCTACTCTGAAGCAGGTCATCTAAGCAAAAAAGGTAAGCTATCTATTGTAAATAGGTTGCTATTTGTGTGTGGTTCCTGAAATAAAAGAAACTCACGCAAATATTAAGCTTTTATTTGACTTGACCCAACTCAATAATATCTCTTTCAAATTTGCTGCAGACTTCAAGCTTTTGCTGATAGTTAATGGACAACAAACCGCAACATCAACATTTCCTTGTCCATATTGTTTTGTCTCCTTAAGTGATTTAAGACACAAATTGACTTCTGAAATCAGTTCAAATGATAATGCTATGTGACGTTGCAAAATATACAACGCACAAGTACATGCACATGGCTTGTATTTAAAAGTCGTGTGCATGCGTAATTTTACCTCACGTTAGCTCGCGATCGCGTCGCAGGTAGCGAATCTCGCTGGCGGACCGAAGTGCACCGATGCACTTGTAAATAAATAGTAATACCCACGGTACGGGTATGTTCTAGCGACGGAGCTGAGGAAAGACGCGGCCGATACTCGACGGTAACACGCGGTTTCCGAGTTAGACCACGGCCGAGAGGTATCGTGAGCCAAGGACCGAGCCCAGGTCGTCTCACGCGCGTGTAGAGTAGGAGTCGCGGTATACCTTATGTACGCGTGCGAAGGTATACCGTGGCACAATAGAATATATATATATATTCGGTGCGCGCACATCGATGTATGCGTATATATTATTGTATATATCACGCGCACGTATATTATATTAGATTAATTATTTTAGCTAGATCGCGTCGTTAATTAATTAAATAAAAATATGTAGATGCGTCGGTAGAGTTTGGGGCGATTTGTAATAGTTTTTAAAATGTATATAGCTGTAAATAGAAGTCGAAATTAAATTTTAATTGTTGTGTGAGTGTGTCGGAATAGTTAGTATTAATTACATAGCCGGTAGGCACGAGGCGGCAGCACCGACTGGGTTACCGATATGGTAATTATTTATTTGAATTGTGCGCCTTCCGAGTGTCGGGGATGATTGGTTGCGTGATCGACCCAATAATTAACAGGTTGGTGGTGACGTAAACCACTATTATTGGATAATCGGCCTTGACGGAAATAAGATCAAGGCTGACTACGCGTATCGATCACGCAATCAACCACCCTAATCAACGCCGGTAGATAAGGAGTTGAATAAGATAGAGAAGGATAGCGATAGGGTGGGGAGGAAAATCCTTAATTTGGGAGGAACAAGCCACGCCGCGAGCCGGATAAAGAAGGCGGTCACGATGATTCGCTGCCTGATCGTCCGACAAGATAGTCGTGTTTTTTTTTTACTGAGTAGTATTTTGAGACAACGTAGCCATTTTCTTTTTGTTGTTATCAGAGTAGAGTTTGGAGTCGAGAAGTAGAATCTAGTGGAGGTGTATTGGAGCTGAGAGAAGTTTAATAAGGCGAGTAAATCTACGGTTAGACCGACGGGCGTCCGAATTATTATTATTATATTTTTATATACCGCCGGACGGAGTTAAGTGAGCGTGTGCACGTGTGTGAGTCGGTCGCAAATCGCAATTAAATATTGTGTCGGTGCCGGAACTTATAATACTTTTATTTAAATTTTAAATAAATTAAATTGTGATTAGATATTGAATTCGTGAGAATGGTAGTTCATTAATTTTCCTTTATTCTAAAAGCCGCCTGTTCCGAGGTGGCCAGCCGTCGGGATTCCCTCTGTGACGAGGAATCGAGGTGAGGATTTGCCGGGTTGCCGAGTGGTTTTGTTAGAGTAATTGTTCTTTTATTTTAAATATCGCCAGGCGCCCATATAACTACAAATCGGCGATATTTCATCATTTTGAACGTTGTTACGACGGAACCTCCGTTGGTTCATAATTTTACTACAAGGGTATCTGATAGTGAAGAAATGGAAAATTGTACAAATTTGAAAACTTATGGCGACTTGAGAAGAGATTATGAAAGATACCGCCTCCTAAGGAACCAAGGAGAAGAGAAGGAATGTAGTAGAAAGTGTCATAGCACTATCAATCTTCCTATTTTCGATGAAGATGATGATGTCTATGTTTTACAGAAATGTGTGATACCTGAATTGCATGTCCTGCAAGGCTTTGTAATTCATGTATTTTGGCAAGGCTTGGTTCCCCTGTTAGGTCTAGAGAAAGCTATATTGTGGCTACGCAAGCTCTATTTAGTTTCGAAAAACTATCATGGTGATGCTTTTGAAGACAATGCGTGTAGGAAATTGCTGAAAGAGTCAGATAGACTAAAAGATCCAGAAATATATAAAGATGTAGGTATTTTTAAAGTTATACCGTACATTGCAGCTTTGAAAGCTATGGATAAGGTGGTAAATTGTTGTTTCACCTCTGGAAACGTAGTACCTTCACTTGATAATTATATTAAAGGACTGAAAGCAGCTTTGGAAAGTCTTGAAAAACTTTCAGAAACACTGAAAATCCACGTAATTCTTTTAGATGCACAAGAAGGTTATCAGTTCATTGAAAGAAATAATGGCTTAGGTTTTTGGTCAGAGCAGAGTGGTGAATCAATTCATCGTGATTTCTTGAAGTTTTGGTAACGTTATAAAGTAAACGGTTATCATCGTGAGACTTATTTACCAAATTTACAGAAAGCTGTCGTAGAATTCTCATCGCTACACCTTTAACTCTTAATAGTATCTTATCGTTATTCAACAATATTTTATATAATATGCTGAAAATAATAAAAACAAAATAAAAAACCGACAAAAAACAGAAGAAAAAACAAAAAAAAACAAGAAAAATAAAAAACCGACAAAAAACAGAAGAAAAAACAGAAAAAAATACAAAAAAAAACAAAAATGTGATCAGTTAACCACTACGTCCTCGTCGTTGATCATGGGTTACGCTAAAAGTGGTTCAAGTAAGCTTGTTCTGGAAATTATGATTTTTAAATGATTCCATTCAATTTTTCAATCGACAAAATATTTAGCAATAATGATATCAACAATAAATAAATCAATACATACTCAATTTCTTTTACACGGAATTACTGAAAGAATTATACGTGTGTACACAAATGCTCTACTTGGCTATTCATGAATGCGCTTAGCGTAACACAAAAGCGTCCATAACTTGGGAAGCCGATCACTTAGGATTTTCAATTTTACATTTTTTTCATCTAAAAACAATATAGAAACTTTCTGCATTAGCTGTTTCTGGATCGATTTTCGGACCACTTTTACATGCTTGAGGAACACTGTGACGATCTTTCTCGCCGATTAGCATAATATATCGATTGTTGATAACGTCTTTACCGTTTAAACGAGATGTTTGATGTTATAAACGGCATTGCACGGGAATTAAAGTGATTCCCGGCCGCATCGTGGGACTGTACACTTAAGGTTGGTAAGTTGGGACAGATTGGGCCTAACCGGGGGCCTTACATTTCCCAGTACCCATCACGTTACAACTGGCGCCCAATACGTGTGGATTTGGGATAAAGGACGTCGAAAAAATCAACAAGCACGATATAGTTGTTCAATTGTTAATAATATTGTTAATTAACAATTGAATAACTCGCAAACAATAACGAGGTCAGAAGTCCCGTTTCGAAATTGGGAAGTATATTTCGGTACTTTTTCGTTCCCTCACGAGACGGAATTTGTCTATTAACAAACAGAAATGTTATAAACAAATAAAAATTTTTTTTATGACAAATAAATTTCTTTTTATTTTTCTCGTTTCGACTACTTAGTACTAAACAAAATAAATTGGTTCCTGGTTGAACCTAGATCGCGCCGCTAGAAATAGGTCGCACAAATAGGAAATTTGGTGGGTTTTCGAACGGTATCGATACACAGACCAGCGTTACTTGGAAATAGGATAGTTTGAACCAAACCAAGAAACTAGCGCCACCTAGGTTTTTGCTGGCACAAAATAGGAAGCTGCTAACCTGACTCAGACCTTTACAAATTGTATTGTAGGTTATATTTTTGTAAGAGGTCAAGCGCACGGTAACTTTAACTATTTAATTTATTTATTTCTTGATTTATTTATTATTTATTATATAGTACCGTTAAGTTAGCGCAAGGTAATAGCCAGGCAGTAGTTATTGAAAATTTAATAGTAAATTTGATAAAAATAATTTAAACTTTGTAGTGCTTCCTTAGTCAAAGTAAGACAGGACTTACATTTAGCATCCAATTTTGTGGTTTAGTGGTTAGCTTAGGTAGAAGCAAAACCCAGTTACGCGGATTGGACATTTGGCAAGTAACGCCAAAGTTAAATATTCGACAACACATAACCCACATACATATTTAGTTCGTCGAGCCAGTGAGGCTACATACTGGTAAACGGACAAACGACGCTACAACTGAAGATGGCTGCTCAGCAGAAAGACGTCGATAGTCAGATTGATACATGGATCGAGACGTTCAGCCGGGAGCAAATCGAATTACACCTGGACACCTTGAACCTAAAATCGGCAGGCTCGGTATACAGGAAAGCCGAGTGACTCCACCAGTGGCTATTAGGAAACTATTCGGCCCAGGAGTTTAACCAAGAGGAGGATGAAGCCACAGCAGTTCGCAGCCGTCTCCAACGGAGAAATAGGTGGCTGCAGATGCTAGGTGAATATCAAGACGAGGAGTCTGATGAACCTAGCCCAGATAAGGAAATATATCTGGTACTGCGGGAGAACGCTGCGGTTAAGGACAACCTGCACAGGACGGTGCAGGACTTCGATGACGTCGAGCTAGACGAAACGACGTCAGCCGCGACCAACTCAGAGCCACAATCCGAACGAGCGGAAGAATGGTTGTCTTTTAGAATCCCTCGATCGTTCTCCCAGACCATGGTGTAGCTTATCCAAAAAGTTAATGACCTTAAGAAGAAGGTGGATAAGCTAATGTCCGAACGCACTCAAACCGCTCACTTCATAATTTCATATACGTGTCATGGTCAATTTCATATACGTGTCATGGTCTTGACGTGAGCGAAATAAGTGAGGCGCAAGTAAATAGTGAGCAACAACGCACAAGCGCCCCTCAGACAAAGCCTGATAAGCTTGGAAGGGGGGGGGGGATCGCGCGCGAATCCCAGAGGAACGTTGGCGGTATTGTTAGGAAGAAGCAGGTCAAGTTCTCTGGCGACAAGAGCCAGAACATTGATGCCTTCCTAACCAGGATCGAGGATTGCAGGACCCTGGCTGACCTGTCAGAAGACGAGTTACTGCCGTCACTCTCAGAACTTCTGACAGACACTGCCGCCACGTGGTACCAGAATGAAAAACACAAGTGGCAGTCCTGGCAAGATTTCGTGACTTCGGCTAAACGTTGGTACGGAATGAGCCAACGTTTCCAACAGAGGATCATCGCCGAGTCCAATGCACGGACTCAAGATCCCGATGAACCGGTTAGGGACTATATGACGTGCTCTATCGTAATAATGCGTCTCTACGCCGACTGAAGCACAGCAGCTCGATCATTTGTATCGCAACATGCTGCCACAGCTTCAACGGCTGTTCAAGAGAGCGGAAGAGAGCTCAATCGAAAAAATGCTGGACCTCGCCACGCAAGCGGAGCAGACGATAGAAGGCGAGAAAGTATATCGTTCACCACCTGCGGAGGAAAATTTTCTGCTTCCCGAAATGGCGTATAAGCCGAAGTGGAGAAAAGGTTCCCCAAAGGCTAAGGTAGCGGCCGCTGAGGTAACCTCAGCCAAACCAAGCGAGCCTGACGTCGTCGACCGCATCGCCGAGATGCTGGAGGATGCGCTGCAGTCCATCGTCTCCCAAATTTCGTGGACGGCTCGACATTATTATAGTCACCGAGACATTTGAAGGGCAGAAGAAATATCTCGAGATGGTGCTGAAAAGACTAACCGAAGCCAACTTGACAGTAAATAAAGACAAGTGTGTCTTTTGTCAAGATGAGGTTAGATATCTTGGGGTGCTGGTCAATAGGGATGGAATTCGTCCCGACCCAGCCAAGACGGAGCCTATAAGGATTTATTCAGCTCTCAAGAACCTCAAGTAGCTTCGACGATTCCTCGACATAGCGTCGTGGTACCGGCGCTTTATGCCGGATTACGCCACGATTACCGAACCGCTCATCCATCTCACGAAGAAGAACCAAGGGTACGAGTGATTAGATGTACAGAGGCAAGCATTTCAGCAGCTGAAGGCCCTGATCGTGACTGCTCCAGTTCTTCAACGTCCCAGTGCAGATGGACTGTTTAGCCTGCACACGGACGAGAGCGATACCGGCATAGGAGCCGTGCTCGTCTAGGATATAGACGGAGAGGAAAGAGTCATTGAATTTGTCAGTCGCATTCTCACAGCACCCGAGAAGAATTATAGCGTTACGGAGAGAGAATCCTTGGCCGTGGTCTGAGCTATTAATAAGTTCAGACCTTACATCGAAGGGTACCACTTCAAAGTGATAACGGATCACAGTCGTCTTCGCTGGTTGTGTAATATGAGAAATCCAACCAGCCGACTAGCGAGATGGGCTCTAGAGCTTCCAGCTCATGACTTTGTTGTCGAGCACAGAGAAGGAGCACCGCATCACGTTCCCGATGCCCTATCTCGCATGTATGAAGACGACGAGCCTACAGTAGCAGCAATGTGGTGGGCTCAAACGATTGAGGATCCTGGGTACCTAGACTAGATCAAGAACGTTTCCAACAGACTTCGTGATTTGCCCGACTGGAAAGTAGTCGGAGGAAATCTATACATCTATCGCCCCGACATAGAATTAGAGGAAGTGACGGATGACGAGCAAGAATGGAAGCTGGTCGCACCTGTAGAGAATCGTCTTTCTATTCTGAGAGAGTGTCACGATGACCCCTCAGCTGGCCATCTCGGAAGAGAAAAGACATTCGCCCGCCTGGCCCAAAACTATTATTGGCCACGGTTCTACGCAGAAGTTGCGAATTACGTCAGGCGATGTCAAGTGTGCCAGCAATGTAAGGTTAAGCAACGTGCTCCTTTAGGGTTTATGGGTCACCGGCAATCGCATAGACCATGGCAGGTGGTAGCAGGAGATATCAGCGGCCCGCTTCCACCCTCTAGCCGAGGATACGAATACATCCTAGTATTCCAGGATTTATTCACGCGCTGGATTAAAGCAATCCCGATAAGAAAAGCTAACGCATAGACGATAGTCCGCGAGCTTTCCGAACGAGTGATTAAACGGTCACAAAGCTCAGGTTAATTGCAAGCAAAATAAAAAAATATGTATACAAGGTGCTGGACAAACAATATGGAGATAGAATTGGTGGAAATGCTAGCATTTCAATGTATAAAGCTTGAAGGGTGTCAAGGGTTATGCTTGAAGAGAATGAGGTGGAGCTTGAATGCAAATTAGTGATAGAAAAAGTGTCAACAAATAATAAAATTTTACAATTAATAATATTTTATCAATACCAATAAATAATCACCAACCTTTAAACTGCTTCGGTTACCAGGATAAGTATAAAATTATAATTTTTGATTAATCTCAAACAAAACAAACATTACTTTAATAATTAATTATTCAATCAAAACGAAAAAAAAATCTAATTCATTTACACAAAAATAAATTTCATGTATCAAAATTATATAAAATTTACCTTAATTTCTAATATAATAAAATATAATGCTAGCTGGAAAATTTATAAACAATATGCGTATTTAAATAAATAAACTTACACAATACATATGCATGCTCTCTGAATTAATTGTTATTTCAAGCTAGATAAACCAAAAACAAATTAACACTTTATCGCTGAGCAAATGCAAATTTTCACTTAGGCAAAATAATTTTATTCGACTTACCAAGTCGAAGTAATAAAAAAAAATGGGAAAATCACGAAATCCTTGCACGAGGTAAAAATGGCCGCCCAAAGCCAATTCCTCGGCGTCCTCATGTTCGTGTGTGCGGTAATGGCGAATCACGAGATCCCGAAATTTCCCGATTAAAATTTAACACCGGGGTCCCCTCACGGTCGCTATAAAACACGTTCACTGGGGATCCGGGTGAACGGCTCCCATACATGAATAAAACAACACTTTTTATTATAAGCTGGAATATTTAGTACTAATAAAATAAATATACATTATACGAAAAAAACGTCAAGGTCGCCAGCCGTGTTCACGCGGCAATTTTATATATCACTAAATCGCGATTATCGCACACACGCACAATTATACTGCTTGTACGGGAAGCTGGAGAAACAGGAAAGCGAGGCAGGAGTTCTCACCTGCAGAAGCTCGAAAGAATATAAAAAAAAATAACCACTCTCGATAAGTATCTAATTAACGGTTTAAAACGTATCGCTCGACGGCCCGACTCGGAATAACCGAGTTCGTCGTGCTAAGCCGATCAGCGAGTCGGCGCGCATGCGCAACAGCTGGATCTCGTTCGCTTAACTCGGCCGATCAGACGCACGTATCGTTTATGTGTAGTGAAGACTTCTGTTCCTGTGCACCGTCTCAACTTGCTGGATATTTTTAACCCGAAACCTCGTCAACTGAAACAATGTGAACAATTGGTAAGATACACTCGTTTTATAATAAAAATAAACCTTTATTAATATAAGTTCGTCCGAGTTTGTTTATGTGTTTCAGGTGCTGCATATGGAAACAACGGCATCAGCACTGCACCGGATCTTTTCTCAGCTGATTCTTCCTCACCAGGTTCCTGAGCCTACTGCTTTATTCTTACTTCTTCATTAAGCTAGATTATTCAAGGTAATGTCACGAATTACAATGTTTCTTTCTTCAATGTTGATATGTTGTGGAGGTACTATCATAACCTCACTTTACCTATCCTTTTCCATACCTGCAACTAGGTTTTAACAACCTGCTGCTTTCCTCAACTCTAATTTCTTTTTAGTATTATGTACTAATATTGTTGCAGGTAGTCGAAGGAGGTTGTACAACAGCGGAGGACCACCACTTCCTTTGATGAGGCTGGATACGACTCAACTTTTTCCATGCACCTGTCAAGTGCTGTCTACACTACCTCAACTTCTACCTTATACGATTATCTTCTCCAGGACATAATGAACAGGATTCAACACAGGACCACAACCGAGTATTCAAGGATTACTTAAGCAAAGGAATGGATAGTTTATTATGCAGAACACTGACAGGGACAGTGCTTTTGTGCGTGTGCGTATGTGTCACTGGAGTTCGTACTCCTTCCGCACAGTCTAGGCTAGCTGGATTCCGATTAGAGGTATTATTTAATTCCTATAAGCCACGGGGCTTTAGAATGCTTAAAATACAAATATAAAAGTACGCTAATTAAGTGACATGCAGTCAGAACTGCCATGTCACAATATGTGTGTGTGTGTGTGTGTGTGTGTGTGTGTGTGTGTGTGTGTGTGTGTGTGTGTGTGTGTATGTGTATGTGTGTTTGTGTGTGTATGTGTGCGTGCGCGCGCGTGCGTGTATGTGTGTATGTGTGTATGTGTGTGTAGAATAAATAACGGGTAACACGTTACATACCTAAAGAAACCCATATTTAGTGCAAGTATCCCGGAATACCATATAAATTCCCAAAATCCCCAAGGAATTCCGTAGTCAATATGTAAATCCCGGATAACCTCTAAGAATTATCTAGTAACCAAGGAATCCCTTAATTAATACAAATATTCCAGAAAACCTTAAAAACTCCCAATATTCTCAAAAAATATCGTAATTAGTACACATATTCCAGAAAACTTTTAAAATTCCTAGAATTCCCAGAAATACACCGTAATTAGTCCAAATATCCCTGAATACCATAAAATTTCCGAATTTCCCAAGATATCCCGTAATTAGTGCAAATATCTCGGATTACCTTAAGGGGATAAGCCTGGGGTAAGAGTGAAATTAAGCCATTCCATACAATTAATAATTTTTTTGGTCAATCGCTATGTAACATAACTACTTTAATTATTATTTATGAAAATCCGTACTCTGATTTTTTACCATAATGGACTTACTGCAGGAAACTCAGAAACCACTTTATGGAATAGACTGACATTTCAACAGTAACTTTTAAATATGATTTTAATCCACTTGAACCGAGCACACTGTGTTAACATTGTAATAAAAAAAATTATTCTTATCAAATTATTTTGAGAAACTAAAAATTTGTGTAAACAAAAGCTAAATAACTTTTTTTAATAAATATTAGACTTTTATTAAACTTCTGCTTTATTTAAGTGAACTATAATCATAATTAAAAGTTGCTGTTAAAGTTTTAGCGTATTCGATGAAGTGAATCCAGAGATATAATGCGCTTAGTCCATTGTGGTAAAAAAACAGAGTACGGAGTCTCATAATTAATTAAAATATTTATGTTAAATATCAATTAATTAAAACAATTTTAAGTAAAGTTAATAATAATACAATATGTTTAAAAAATTAAGAATTGTTTTCAGCTATTATAAAAATTAATTAATTGTTAATAATGAATAGGTTTTTTTCAATTTTACTTTTTAATTTGTTGATTAAGTAATATAAACAATCCAACGAGCCGGCTAGCCAGATGGGCGTTAGAACTCCAGTCTCATAATTTTACTATTTAGTACAGGAAAGGAGCTCTTAATTACGTCCTGATGCACTTTGCCGTATGTATAAGGAAGATCAGCCGGCCATATCCTCCGTCTTTTGGAGCCATACAGAGATGTACGTAAGCGGCCGAGGGAATTTCCTGTTTGGAAGATCCAAGGTGGAAATCTGTATTCGTATAGGCTAGATACCGAGTTAGATGACGCTATGGAAGATCAAGACGCTTGAAAGTTGGTCGTACCGAAAGAACACAGACAGGTCATCCTCAGAGAATGCCATGCTGATCCGGCAGCTGACCATTCAGGTCAAGAGAAGGCGTTTGCTCGCGTGGCGAAGATATATTATTGGCCACGTTACTATGTCGAATTTGACGAGTACGTACGCAAACATCATGTTTATCAGCAATGCAAGGTAGAACAACGTCCTTCCATGTGTTTGATGGGAAGACGAGTGGTTGAAAAACCTCGGCAAGTAGTAGCAACAGATGTTACTGGACCACTTCCTCGCTCTACATACGGATTTGAATAACGTTTGAACTTGCAGGACTTGTTTACGTGTTGAATTCAAGCACTGCCGATCCGTAAAGCTAACGCTAAGATGATCGTGAAAAAGTTATACGAATGAGTAGTAACGCGTTTCAGCATTAGTTTCCGTTCCGGAAGTATTTTGATTGGACAACGGCACTGAGTTCAAGAAGAATCTCGTAGATGACTATCTTGTTGAACTGGAAATTTTTCATACGACTATTCATCCGTACCACGCTCAAGCCATTCCCGTCGAATATGATGAAAACGATGGTAGCGTCTTATATTACCGAGAAGCACTACACTTGGGACGAAAAGTGACCAGACCTATTGTTTGCTTTATATACGGCGGTACAGAGTTCGACAGGATGGAGCCTGGCTATCTGAAATTACGGTCGTCAGTTTGAATCACCCGGCACTCCTCGTAGAGTTAAAGATGAGCTGATGCAGCAACGCTTGGAATACCAGAGGTTACTTGAGTGGGATGATCGGTTATCACGACTACCGGAGCTTCACAAGAAAGCTTCAGCTAAAATTAAAAAAGCTCAGGATAGATAAGCCGGTTACTATAATGCCGTAAGACGAGTTGCTTTTTTGAAGTCGGGGCCTTGTACAAAAGAAGAATCGAGTCCTCTTATCCAGTGCACAAGGCGTCTCGACCAAGTTAACTCCAGAATACGTCGGTCCGTATTTGATCGTCCACAGCTGCGGCCCAAATACTCATAAGATCCAGGATGCTCAAGAATATGAGGAGAAATGCCATGTCCAGTACGTTAAACCATACTTATCGGATGGTCATGGGATGAATACGACCAAAAAGACGACGTCGAGAACAATATACCAACGAGGGAAGAGGAACCGGAACGAGACATGGTTTCTGCGAGCGAAGACGTCTCACGTAATGAGACACAAGCGAGCACCGTTCCACGTGAGAAACGAGATAATGCGAATTCTGTCCCCCCGTCAAACGAATTAGAGTTTGGCCACGAGACCGCGAGGGTCATCACCAGGCTGCGGAATCGGGCGATGGTAATTACGACGGGCTAGACAAATGAGGTAGAGGTAAACCACGTCGAGATTGCAGCTAGTGTCCGGACTTTATGCCAGTTCTTTTTACCTGAGTAGCCACTTTCCATCCCAAATTTGTTAGAAATGCAGAATCTACATCACGGGTATGTGGAATCTGGAAGGTGGGTGTAACGGTAAGGTATTGTTTACCTTAAAGTATTGTTTACCTTACCATTTGACGAATTCAAGCAATACAAGCAAACAGTATCGTAATGTTTGCATAGGCTCGGGCCGGTAAGATTCGGCTTAGCTCGGTTTATCGTGGCTATACGGGCGAAATCGGCTTTGCGTACGAAAGATACGTGCGCGCACCCGAATAGGGGAAACAAGTGATATAGCCGCCTTGACCTGACAGGTGTTGTTCTCCGGGTCCCGTATTTTAGTATCACTGTGCTTGATAAATCGTTGTGCCCGCGTGTACATTGTTAACTGCAACCACGCCCATTCAGTGCAAAGGCTACCTGGCCACTCGTCTTA
This sequence comes from Theocolax elegans, assembly GCA_026168455.1. Classification (NCBI taxonomy): domain Eukaryota; kingdom Metazoa; phylum Arthropoda; class Insecta; order Hymenoptera; family Cerocephalidae; genus Theocolax; species Theocolax elegans. Next base: position 20,648,256 of record CM047429.1, on the reverse strand, counting down.
TACCGCAACGAAAGAGAGATTGATTGATTGATTATTTATTTCGGTACTTTAGGGAGAACCCCTTATACACAGTAGTTACAGAGGTGCATATAACTTTAAAAACAATAGAAAAATAAAACATAAGAATAATGAAGCATCGGAAAAACAATAAAATATAACAAAATAATATAACAGTATATAAAATAAAACCGGCAAATACAAAATACAAAATAAAACATAATAAAATGATAAAAAAATAATATAAAATAAAATAAAATGAATTAAAACTTAACAACTAAAATAAAATACAGAATAGAATCGTGGTCACATACAGAATAAAATAAAAGCGGTATAAAATAATAAAAGCGCATAAAAACATGGCAAAGGTAAAAAACATAGTTAAATAAATAAATAAATACATACATAGAAGACAAAGTACAATAAACCGTGACTAGAATAGAAAATATTGATTACAGATCGGGCAAGGGAGGGCACTCCAATCCCTCATCCACCACTCTTGACTCCCATCCTGTCGATCAAGCTCAGAGAGATGTGCCAGTGAGGATTTAAAGGAAGGGAAGAGGAGCGGGTCGAAGTTAGTAAAGGGTAGACAGTTAATAAGGCGAGAGGCAGTGATTAGGTAGGAGTTATTGAAGGCTTCGGTTCTAGGAGGGAGATAGAAAAGGGATAGGGGTGGATGACGGGAGGAAGATCGAGACGAAAAGGAAGCATCGCGTAAGATAAAATGGCGAGCGATATAGGATGGGGATTTATGAGAGATGATGTTATAGGCACTACAGCCGATGAAGAGGGATCTCCTGAGCTTGACCGACAACCAGCCCAGTTTGAGGCGGTAGGGCGTTACGTGCTCTCTACAAGGTATGTTTTCCCACACAAAGCAAACGCATGCGTTTAATAAACGTTGAAGTTTTAAATTCCTAGTGGCGTGTGAGTCGTGAAAGACTACGCACGCATAGTCGCAGTGTGAGAAAACAAGCGCCTCTACTAGATGTTTCCTATTTTGACACGAGAGAGCACGTTTGAAAAATCTCAGAGAGTGCAAGATTCCATGGACGCGTTGCGATATCGACGCGACCTGACGAGACCAATCCAGGGTAGGGGTAATCCATACGCCTAGTGATTTGACTTCTGTAGCATATTCAAGAAAGTTGTCACCAATCTTAATATTAGGGGCCGAATCTTAGTTAATGCGTGAGATAAAGGCCTGACTACCCAATATCAATACTTTCGTTTTGTTCACATTTAGATTTAATCCGTTTGATCTCGCCCAGTTATCCACCGCATTTGCATCCTCTGAAATTCTCTGGACTCCTTGGGCGAGATCAGCAGGAAGGAAAGAGTGATAGATTTGGGTGTCATCCGCGAAAACCATGTGATTTGAGTGTTTTAAGACACTCGGCAAGTCATTGATAAAGATAGACAAAAGAAGTGGGCCCAGGACACTTCCCTGTGGAACCCCCCTGGATGTGTCAAGCCAAGCCAAACTAGAACCTAGTTCATCCACCACTGCCTGGGAACGGCCTACGAGGTAGTGGAAAAACCAGGTCATGACCGTGTCGGAACTGCCCAGAGAACGCAATTTATACAATAAGATATCGTGCGGAACCGAATCGAACGCTTTAGAAAAGTCGAACAGGATGAGGACGGTGATCATGCGCTTACCAATTGCTCTCCTAATATCATCAAGTACGCCAATTAGGTTGGATGAGTCTTGCCGGCGCAAGGGAGTCGAAAGTATGTAAAACAGATGAAACGAGGTTGGAAAGGAGGTTGTTGATAGGGATGGGCGAAGGATAGGGTGGTATCAAGGTAGAACGAGAGGAAGAGAGTGTGTGGCCAGGCGAAATAGGTGACAAATGAGATGTAGATGAAGAAGACGAGATAGTGGACGTGATAGAATGCGATAAAGCACGATCGAAAGCAACCGAGAAAATCGCAGCTGCCTCCGTCAGATCAATCCGGACAATATTGCGCGACCAGATCCTCTTTGCAACAGGCAATGGTTTAGAAAATTCGTGTTCAAGAACAATGTAGTCATGCTCTGCTGCAAAGGGCACAGCTAACTTAAACTATTTAAAAACTGGCGGAGGGTTGCGTACGATAAACAAGTCAAGCCATGTGTGAGATGAGGTAGTTGAGGTATGAGTATGATGAGTAGGATCGGATTTGATCAGGAAAAGGTTTAATGAATCGAAGTACGACTCCAACATGGCGGACGACCCATCCTTCTTGTACATATTAACGTTAAAATCGCCGGTAATGACAACCTGATCACAAGTGTGCAAGAAATTAGTCACTGAATCGAAGAATTTTGATGGGTAAGTCGCTGAGGGCCTCCTGTAAACTACACAAAAGAGTAACAAACTAGTTTGACTATGAATTTGAAAGATCATGAACTCCTGGGAGTTGGAAAAGACAGGGTCAGAGTGAGCCACAAGCTTGACCTCAAGATTACTTTTGATGTAAGCCGCAACACCCCCCCTCCTTTTCAACTCGATCCAATCTATGTAATGTGTAGTTTGGAAGGCTCAACATGTCTGAGGAGTCGTACTCACAAGGAGAGGTCACACCCTCTGGAAAACGGATCCTTACCAAACTCTAGGATATAATTTCTACTATAAAATCATGCAGAAAGCCGGAGCTTCAGTGTCCAATGGCCATTTTTACGATAGATATAAGCAAATAATGAAAAATCTCGCCGAAAAAACCGTTGAGTTTGAATGCTTATAACTCAAAAAAAATTTAAAGATGTACGTATAAACTAAATTTTAAAAGAAAGCTGAGATCGAGTAGATACGTTTTAAAAAAAAGGAAGCTCAAACATTTTATATGGTCAAAAGTTATGGGAGAAATAAGAATTAGCCAAAATTTTATCGAAAATTTAAAGTTACAATTTAATGATTTTTTTAGCCCAAAATTTCGTCTAAGAATTAGAAAGCTCCTTGGGCCACAACGTACGCAAAAATATCGGCCCAGATCCACCCGCACCGAATAGAGAATCCGCCGAGACTCCCTTGAGAAGGCGCGCTCTCTCCAGAATAAGATCTCTAGTAGCGGGCGACGAAAACCGGACAACAATTCCATTTTTAATATTATTATTATTATTATTGTGATTGTTCGCGGCAAAAAGCTTGAAGCAATACGTTTTGAATGGTCTGTAGCTTATTAATGGCAAGTTTTATGTCTGGACAGTGCTTAGTTTAAATGATAATTAGTTGTTAATTTTGAAAATATACATATACATTCAATATATTAATATTAATGCATTGTCTAGACATAAAACTTGGTATAAGATCTCTTAATACATAATTGTAACTAATTTTATAGCTGGAATTAGTTTTACAAATACAAAGAATATATTTTACCTTCAAATTATAGCTTTGACGCCTCTGGTTTCAGAGCAATAAACACCTTCTGCTTTTCCAAACCTTAACAAACTGTGTAGATATGTTACAGTAAACACAATAAACAAAGATATTCAGCAATATGTTCATTTCCAAAATTAACAGGTGATTATTTCTCAATTTAGTCTCTTTTTACAGACATAAGAATTGGTTAATGATCCCTTAGTATGTATTTGAATATGCCGCGTAGGTAAGTCAGCTCGACAGCGGTGCTCACAGAGAAGCACCAGTTAGGATAGCCCCGTTACAAAAGGTAAAATATATGTTTGCGTGATGTAAATATTTATTCAACTATACAATTGGTTAGAATAATAACTGTGAATTTTAGGGGGCCAAGTTTTATAACATAAATATAGTTTTTCTTGCCAAAATGTTTTAAATTGTCTTACTGAATTTTCCAATTTTTAATTCATATAGTAATATAAATATTATCTAAATCTTTGGACTACGTACTTGAAATATTGACCCGCATTATATTTTTGTGTCAGTTTACCTTCATCCGTTACCTTTACTGATAACTAATAAGTGTTTTTAACTATAAGCTAAGATTCAAGTAAGCGCAGTGGCTCGGAATACCTCTAACGTAATTTATTAAAAAATTAATTTATTCTTTTTAAATATTGAAATGACCATAACTTGTATCAGGGACTGAATCTATTAATCTATTTCACTTTATTTTCAAGCTGTTAAAAATACTTGTTTTTTGAGACTAATTGGATAAAAATCAATTGTGCCGAAACAAAGTTATGGGTTTTCAAAGAAAACTCTTACCTTGGCCAATATCAGATCTATAAAATTGTAATTTTGAAAAATACGAGCATGTTATACATACAATTTATAAATTTTTTGTATTTAACATATAAAACAAAAAGTTGATAGCTTTGAGATAAAAATTAATAGATATGGTAAAATCGCGATTTCAAAAAATCATTTGCTTTGAATCTATGTAGGTCTGCAGCGTCTTGGAATCAAGGTCTAAAAATTTAGCTCTGCTCTTATTATATATATATTCTAACATTTTCCTACAATGTCTAATGATTTTTCTATTTTGATCTGATCAGTCGAAGTGAAATAGCCCTTTATATAAAAATTTAATGATTCTGTCAGAAATAAATGTAAATTTCACCTCTGGATAATGGTAAAATTATGCTTATTTGCAAAGTAGGTTAACTTATACAGTTCCGCCAGCTGTGTCCTCTTCCGTCACAGTTCCAGCAACCTGCTAACCATGTGGATAGTGGCGGTCGACGGATGAAACTGGGGGATGATGAGTCAACCCGCATGCTGCTGGGGGATGCTCAGAAAGGCGGCGAAAGTTCGGGATGGTTTAGAAGGGATTGCTTGGGTTTGGGTTGGAAATTTTGAGGGGCTTAAGTTTGGCTGCGGGGGCTATTGTAGGTGGATCGGGTAGGGATGGCGGAGGGAAGATTCAGAGGCTGCGGGAAGGTTATAGAACAAAAGGCTTGGCGGACCTCCTTTATGGGATCATAGGTTATTGAGTGGGTTCGCAATTCGAGTGCTTTGTGATAGTTGTTGCTGCTGCGTTTGGGGACATTGAGGTGTGGGGGGGGGGATAATTACATTTCGGGGACACACCACATACCGTTTTAAATCACTAATGTGAACTTTCGTTTGTCGATCGCTGCTCTCATCTTCCACTAGGTATATGCTAGGGTAGAATATTTTATCTATTTTTACGGGTCCTATATACTTGGGCACGTGCTTAGTTGCGACACTATCGTCGGCTGACGATAGCACACGGTTGCGGCGACAAACTAAATCTCCTATTTGGTACTACGACTTTTATTATAGTACCGTGCTTGCTTGGCTGTGGCTAAATCAATAAGCCTCTTCACTAAGTCGTAGATTGCTGGCAATCTATGCAGTCGCTCTATCAATTGCTGCGTAACTGGAGTGGAAATTTGGGTTGGGAATTCAATATGTTTTTAAATTAGGGCTATGGGTATAGAGTTCCTACCAAAATTCAGAAATGCTGGTGAATAATTAATCGAGGAGTGCACGACAGTGTTGAATGCGAAACAAAATTCGCTTAGCTTTGTGTTCCAATTTCTATTATCATCTGCTGAATAGCTGTTGATCATTGGCTTTATATTTCTATTTACTCTTTCCACACGGTTGGCTTGAGCGAAATATGGATACCAGCAGGAGCTTATTGGCTGCTTTTGTAAGCTTGGTTCTCTTGGCAAGCTTTCACGCATTGGCATGTATCCATGTATATACCTAGCCAGTAATATGTAGCCAATCGAGCATATGATTTATCTATACCTAGATGGCCTGCTTGCGGCGTAGAGTGGGCTTTGTAGAGGGCTTTTGCTTGGTCATTCTAGGATAAAATAATCTTCCAGCCATCGAGGGCGGGTACAAGGGGATCTATTAGGGGATTGGGTCGGTGGGCATATAACAGGTTATTATCTAGTATAAGGTTGGGGTACTTACTGGAAAATTTGGCTACGGTTATTAATTTTGTCTGATACCAGGGAACGCTGCTGTCTATTACTATGACTGCTGCTGCTTCAGTATTCTCGTATACTCGAGATAGTGCATCTGGTACTTTGTGTAACGCTCCTTTGCGATGCACAAATTTTATGTTATAATTTTGCAAAATGGTATTCCAACGCGCTAGACTCCCTATTAGATTCTTAATATTATGCAACTAGATAAGACGGTGGTGATCCGTAAACTACCGTAAACTCCTCTCCTTTTAGGTAACCCTTGAGTCGGTCTACACACCATAGCACGGCTAAGCATTCCTTTTCTGTGACGGTGAAGTTCTGCTCAGCTTTGCTTAGTTTTGTTCACATAGTAAATCGGATGCTCTTCTCCGTTTATCTCTTGTGCGAGAACTCCGGCTATCGCATAATCGCTGCCAGTAGTTTGGAGGGTACATGTGTAAGCGAAAACATTCGGTGACTATTCTGGCTTTATTAGGGTATCCATTATCTTTTGGAACATGGCTGGTGCATTCACTAGGACGTAAGGTACGCGGGTGAATTGAAATAGATCCTTTCCTGGGAGGGCAAAGGCTATTATTTCTTGGCTTGCGGGGGCTAGCGGAACTTGATGGTAAGCTTGGAATAGGTCTAGCTTGCTTATGTAGCGGCTTTCTCGTAGCTGGGCTAATATATCGTCCATGTTTCGCATAGGATAAGCTATCTTTTTGGTGACTGCGTTGACCGGCCTGTAATCAATGCAAAAGCGGTATGTACCGTTCCCTTTAGGAACAATGACGAGGCAGCTGCTTCAAGGAATATCGGAAGGTTCGATGATGCTCTCACATAGCATCCTATCGACCTCCGCATAACCTGCTTGTAATATCTTAGCAGAGTACCGACGGTTCTTTTACCTAATGGGCTCTGCTCCTTGTGTATCTATTTTATAGACAGTTACGTTTGTGGTGCCTAACGTCTTGGGGGCTGCGGGGATCATTTGATTAAGAAGCTGCTGCAAGATTTTTTCTTGTGATGGGGTAGTTCTTTTGAGTCCGCTGTTGCTTGCTAGAGCTGGTATATAGCTTGGGTCTTCGCCATAAGGATCAAAATGATGCGTAATGCCCTTAGGAATCCACCATGTATCCTTTTCATAATTTTCCTCATGCAATCTTACTGCAGATCATCTGCTACCTGGAAAGGCATTAGTATATTGTCGCCGTCAATACTTATTAAAACGTCTATAATACCTTGAATTGGTACCGTTTTACCATCTGCTACTCTTACTGCTTTGCAGTCAGATCTCTTGAGCTTTTGGAACATTTTACTCATTTCTTTACCTATAATAGTCATCGAGCAGTGCTATGAGTTTGTGTCCGTTAAGCTCTAGGTTAAAAAATAAACGGGGGTCAATGCCGGGAATTTGCTGAATAAGGGACTCCTTAGCTCCTTAGCTTGGGTGAGAAACTACGGGTCCTTATTTGGGGTTGAGAGTGTGCTCTTTGTGGGCTTGGGGTGGATATGGGAACTTGGGGATGCTCGAGCTACGTACTGCTGCTATGTTGCGCAGTTTCTGCTGCTTGGGGTCGACGTAACCATATTTGTGGTGGCTTATGTGTTTCGTCTAATAGCCGCCTAGCTTCTTCCTTTTTGCCTAGCTTTTGTAGCTGCGCAAAATTATCAAATTGGCAACTTTCTATTTTACATCTGTAGTTGGGATGCATATTTCTAAATGCTCTATCTAACCGATCTGCGACTGGAAGCAGAGGTTTAATTTGGTTCAATATCTCTCGTAATTTTGAAAGATACGTCAAGATATCTTCATTTGGACCTTGCGTGCGGTTTTCTATTATTGGCCGTAAGTTGCTCTGGATTTCCTCCGTTCCATACTGCAGTCGCAGTGCGTCGACGAAGTAAATAAAATTCCTCCAGATGATCTTTTCTCTCTGAAACTAATCCCATGCTTTATCGTCGAGCACGGATGAGAGAGCTTTAATTATATCGATCATCGAGAGATTATATGTCTCCTTGCATTCCTGAACATTGCTCAAGAACGTTTGGGGACCGCTTTTCTTTGCTTCTTTGAATTGGATGTGATATTTAGAGAAAATTTCCACGGTTATTTTTTTCTCTAGTAAAAAGCAAATTCTCCCAATTACTGCAATTGGAATAACAATTCCTATATGATGGCATTGATAAATTTGCTAGCTGCTGCGGCTGTTGCTGTTGGGAATATTGCTGCTGTTGTGGATGGGGAATGCTAAATGTCGTAATTCTCTCGGGGTTTAGATTTTGGGGTTGTGGCTCGTCAGATATGCTGCTCTTATGTGCATGTTCTCGTTGCTGCTGCTGCTAATACAATGGGAACATTCCTTCTGCTGTTGTTTACGTTTGTGATGCTTCTCAAGTCGTTAGGATTCGATTGGTTGCGCTGGTTTTGTTCTCGCCCTGCCGCTTTCTGATGCACTGCTCTAAATGTTGAGGGTTGTATGATGCATGTCGTCCTTGGCTGCGAGTTCGTATATATGTATGTGCTTTGTGTTGCTGCGGGAGTTGTATTTGCTATAAAAGGGTTATTCGATAAATTTTCATCTGTTGGGATTGTTGGAGCAAGCGTGATAATTGGGTAATACGACGTTGAGTTTATTCCCAATAGTGATACCGTTGTGCTTGACGAAGTGTATAAGATTTCTGGAATAATTGGTTCCAATAAAAATCTCTGCTACTCTTACGCCGTTGGCGACGGTATTCTTAAATGCCTGCAAGTTGATTGTGCTTGCGGACAGTATGGTGGATGTAGCAATCTTTCGTTTATTGCCTCATTGCATTCTGTTGACTCTTCCATCGCCAATGGATCCTGGTACCGTCCTTGAGACTGTCCGGTTTACAGTTCCACATGTAGCATCCGACCAGATGTGATATTTTGTGCTCTTGCTTCTTGGAAAGGGAGAGGGAAGTTTGTAATTTTGGATTGCGTTAGGGAAAGATTCAGAAGAGATTCTTCTTTTATTGGACTAAACTCGTCCAAGTGCCGCTTATCTTCTTCTGGTTTCCATTCGCTTGCCAAAGGGCCGTAATTTCTACTTAATTCGCGATCTTGAATTACGCGAATATTATCGTCGATTTTCAATTATAATTGATTACATTAAATTGTAATTTTCCCATCGTCGTTATTCTCGATGGTGCGCCTAATGACTGCTACACCGTGTGCTATATTATCAATATTTATTTTACTATTTAATTTCTAGTAATCCGTCATATTGAATATTAATTCAATTATTCTATTAAAAATTGAGAAGGGGAGGTATAAGTTTGGCGCAATAAATCTGCAGCTCAATATTTAACGCAAATACACTCACAGCCCAATGTGAAAAAAAATTAAAGCTGTTGTTTTATATAAGCTGGCAATTTGCTTAAATATTACTTCACGAAAGAAATAATCCAAAATAAAGTAAATCAGGCAAGGGTAATAACAGTGTATCGGGTTTTGAGGTTTTAGCTGCTAAAAGGAAAAAGCGTATAAATTTTATATAGTTTGCTGTGAGGTGGCGTTATAATTGTGCAATTTGTCGAAAAATAAGTGAAAAGAGGGGAAAAATTATTATATATATTGAGACAAGAGACTTTATACCTGTCAAATATATAAGCGAGCGAGTCCCAATCTATGCTATCCTACCTACCCTCACATCTCTAAACCTACCTAACATAACCCCAAGTTCTCCAATTCCCAATACTTCCCCTGGTTCCTTCCACGTAGCACAATGAGGCAGCATGTCAGGAGAGGAGAAACGGCTTTTAGAAGGCATTGCACTAGGACCAGACATGCAACCTACTATGATATAGGATGGCCCAGGGTGCCAGGCTGAGCAGCATTGGCAGCAACAAGGACTCCAGAAAGCTGTAACACAGTAAATAATTAGTAATAATCCCAATTAGTAGGAGACAAGGAAACATGTAGTTGCACACAGTAACTGACAGCTACATGCTAGGAGAGGATTAGAAGTGAGGTTATGGTAATCATAACATTACCATAACTCTCAATTAATAACTAATATTCAATACGCAGCACTCCCTCGAAAGCTAGATATTTACTTAATAAGCAGCCAGAAATCCCCGCAGCAACCCAGCATCCAAGAAGAGCAGCAATAACTGGCCCGCCGCGCACCAGCTGAGCGGCCACCGTGAGAGCGAGTGAGAGAGAAGAGTCGAGTATCGGCCGTCCCGTCTGCACCTGTAACGGAGTGGCCTTATTAGCCGATAAGCTAACACCAAAGGAACGATCATAAGCACTTACCGGGTATACAGCATCACCGGGAATACCGTTCTCTCCGTGGGAAGCAGCAGCTCAGCCAACATTCGTGTAAACATGGCCGCGTGCACTTACTACACGGGGCGCGCGAGACGACGGCGGCCGACGGGCGACTCGACGCGAGAAGCTGCGCGCGCACGTCGGGTCCGAGTAACGAAATAGCGAATGAACCCGAGCTCGAGAGAGCTCATCGGAACGCCATCGAGGCAACATCAGCCAACTGATCTACGGCCGATTATTATAATTATCAATCGAGTGTATGTGCGAGACGATCTCCACTCCAATAAGGTGGCTGCACGCCCTGCACCGGTTATTCCGCGATCTCTCCTGAGCTTATGTGTGCTGCCCCTTTACTCCCCTCTCCACCCCTCGTGCAGCAAGTAGCAGCAGTCCGCGCATAAAATATAAATTCGCCGGGATCGTACGCGGTAGGCGCCCAAATCTTCTTTATAATATAATTATAAATATATAATATTTTATTTAATATAATTGTTTATTTCGCCATTGACGCCCCGCCCTAATCCCCAGCGTGACCGTTACAATATGTTAGTTTACTTAATTTGTTAACTTGTGAAAAGTAAAATTAAATATGTGGTTGGTGCTAATTATTTGGCTGCTATCAGGGGGAAAAAGAAAAAAAAAACTTTTTAATTTGCACGAAAAAAATAAAAAAATAATTTATTATAATTGTTAAGTTAACTACACAATTTATATATTAAATACACACGGCTTTGCAAAATTTATTTATTGAGTAAAATGCGGCTTATGTAGAGAATAAGAAAAATATAACAATATAAACATACATTGTTCACTACAAATTGATAAATGCACTGATTTAATTATATAAGAACTTTATATGTAAGGGCTAAATTTAAAAAAGCAATAAACAATTTTTAGTTGACAATTATAATGCATAAAATTAAATTCTGGGTTGTAAAAAAATAATTTCAATAATAAATGGTACGGCTGCGATGAGAGAGAGGGGGGAAAAGCGAAACAAAATGTTAATTTGCATGTTAGCAAATAATATATAAGTATTATGAAATATAAGAAATATTGTGCACAAAATGTATATGACAAATTATTATTAAAATATATGTGTTATTGACACAGTTGCGTAAATGAATATTACACACTCGAAATAGCCCGGAAATATGTATAGGCGATAGCGGTCGTGAGGTTGGCTGTTGCCTCGATGGCATCTCGATGAGCTCTGTCCAGCTCCTGCTCGTTCGCTGCCTGTTCTGGAATATTATTTTGGTTTTTTAAGTGATCTTGTAGGGCAGTTCACAGGATGTTGAATAAATTTAACACCTTTTTTAAATAAAAAATTGCGACGTTTCGTCTAATTATATTTCCAGCCTCTTCTGGCACTAATTTATTAACAGAGACACAAATATTAACAATTTCTCAAAATTGAACATAAACAACAAGAAATAATTTTTTATATAAATACACAAAAAACGCAATAATTACCAATATTGAAATGAAGTTAAGCTCAACATCGAGCCATGTCAAATCGGACTTACCGTTAATTATAATGAGATAACAAGAAAATAGACATATAGAGTATCTAAGACACTTACAATTTTCCAAGAAAATTAAATAAAATTAAATAAAATAAAATAAATAATGGAGGGTAACTATCCACAACTATATAACGGTCAACGATCGAATAACGACCAGTCTCCATGAGGAGTATCATTTTTCATAAACATCTCTAGAAAACATGGACACAAATTGACGAAATTTCTGAAGACTTGAATAAAAGAACGAAAACTATTAGTCAAAACACAATCAAAGCGTTTATTTCTTCTTGAATGCAAACACAACGATGTTATTCCGAATCACATTAGAAACATGAGTAAGCGATTTTTCAACTTGAACTTCTACAGTAGTTTCTATAAATATCGGTTTACATATCAAGTTAATAAACAATCCTATAGATTACTAAAATTTGAAATTAAAGACTTACATATACAAATTAACTGTTTACATAAATCGTTAAATAAACTAAAATTGAAGATAGAACGAAGTAATATATGCCAGTCGACTCTCAATCATGTTTTTGCTCTAACTGAGAGAAAGGTTGAAAAAAAGTTTCTAAAATTAGTGAGTTTACACAATAAAAAACTTAATTATTTAATAAACAAAAGAACTTGTGAACAATAATTATGTAATAAATCTCACAAAAACTATCATACCGAAAGATGTATTAGATATTGTAAGTTTAGGCCCAAAATTTAATGTACAAAAAATATGTGTAAAAAAGACGTAATTTCCATAGTTAAAAACGTTGAAACAAATTTAGATAATTTGGAAATAAATAATGAAGCCAAAAATGAGATACGAGAAGTCGTTGTAAAAAGTATAAAAAAGGAAATGAAAATAACACCACATATTTCTCTTAAAGAAAAACAGTTCATGAGTAAACTTAGTAAATTTCAAAAAAATTTCTAAAAGAAAATACAGATCTGTTTTTTACACACGCTGACAAAGGTAATGTTACAGTTTGTTTAAATAAATCAGTATGTTTAGAAAAAATGACAGCACTATTAAATGATAGAAAAGTTTATAAAATAGTGAATAAGAATCCGATTAAAAAATTACAATCTAACGTACATACAATTTTAAAAAAACTTAATGACAACGATTTACTTCTAAAAAATTATCACAATAATGAGTTAACACAGACTAGTACATCTTTAACAAAAGCGTATGGATTACCAAAAATCCATAAAAAAGATATTCCTTTTAGAGCAATTGTGTCAACCATAAACAGCCCAACTTATTTTTTATCGAAACTAATATGTAATGAATTAAAAACTGCGTTATCTCCGCCGAAGTCTCATATTGACAATAGTTTAAAACTTAAAAACTTGTTAGTAAAAAAAGCGTTACCTGAAGATTATATCTTCCTGTCACTTGACGTAATCTCTTTATACACAAATGTTTCATGTAAAGATGTTTTAGACAGTTTTCACAGACGTTATTCAACTATAAATAGTACTTGTAAAATCCCGTTCCATGAAATTCGTAATATTGTAGAATTTTTATTTAATAATACATTTTTTACATTTATGGTGTATATTATCATCAAATTTTTGGAACACCGATGGGATCAAATATCTCACCTATTCTAGCAGACATTGTAATCGAGGACCTTGAAAAAGCCTGCTTACTAAAATTAAAAAATTCATACAATTGCATACCACTGTTTTACTACAGATATGTGGACGATACTATCCTATGTTTTAAAAAAGACGAAATAGATTTAGTTATTAGTGTTTTTAATAATCAAAACGAACATTTAAAATTCACACATGAATTGGAAACAAATAATAAAATCAACTTCTTAGACTTAAGTTTAATGAGAAAAAAACAACAAAATTGTAACTAACTGGTATCGTAAAGAATCGAATTCAGACCGAGTTTTAAACTTCAACTCTCATCATACAGATCGTCAAAAAAAGAACATTATATATAATGTAATAGATCGAGCAATACTTCTATCTTATTCAACTTTTCACCAAGATAATTTTAACACTGTCAAAAAAATCTTACGGAACAACAAGTATCCAAAATGTTTTATTAACAATGCTATTAACACCAGGTTACGAAAAATAAGATTGATCAACGTTGTTAAACAAAACAAAAAACGAGTAATTACAGTCTTACCCTTACCATATCATACAGATTTTCACACAAAAAATTAGTAGATTGTTAAAAAAGTACAACATAGCAAATATCCCAAAAATCGAAAATAAGTTAAATTCCGTAATAAAATTAGGTAAAGATTCTACTAGCAAGTTAAATACATGTAGTACATAAGTTTAATTGTAAAAATTGTCAATCGATTTACATAATTTACATAGTTAGGCGAAACAAAGCGAATGTTAAAAGATAGAATTTCTGAACATAAAAAATCACACAATATTAAATCAGTAGTATCTATACACATAAATAATAAAAACCATCAAATTTATTTTGAAAATGTCCAAATATTAGACAAAGAAAATGTACGTAAAAAACGGTTAATTTCTGAAATGATTTTTATAAATAGTCATAAAAACACACTAAATAAAAAAGAAGACACAATGGGTTTAAATTACTTGTATAAGAACATACTGTAACGGCTGTTAAAATTATTTACATTCAATATATATAGGTATATTCGTATGTATATACTAATCATCTGTTAATTTCTTGGAAAATTGTAAGAGTCTTAGATACTCTATATGTCTATTTTCTTGTAATCTCATTATAATTAACGGTTAGTCCGATTTGACATGGCTCGATGTTGAGCTTAACTTAATTTCAATATTGGTAATTATTGCGTTTTTGTGTATTTATATAAAAAATTATTTCTTGTTGTTCATGTTCAATTTTAAAAAATTGTTAATATTTGTGTCTCTGTTAATAAATTAGTGCCAGAAGAGGTCTGAAAATATAATCAGATGAAACGTCGCAATTTTTAATTTAAAAAAAGGTGTTAAATTTATTCAACATCCTGTGAATTGCCCTACAAAATCGCTTAAAAAACCAAAATAAAATAATGGAGGGTAACTATCCACAATTATTTCTGGAATATTGTCTAGCCCTACTCTACTCACTCATTCTCTTCCCTTATCTCTTCTATTTGAGTTTCTTCCTCAATTTCTACTATATCAGCAATTAAGTCTCTTTCTAGAATTTCCGTAGCATCCTTTGCGAGCAAGATTTCTTTTGTCACCCTTGTCAGTCTCTCAGTCCCTTCCTGTGTCTCCAATAAGGCTTTAACGTTTCTCATTTCTACTTCACGCATTTCCATATTACATGTTCTGGGGAGTCTACTTCTCCGCAGCTGCATAGGTCCGACTCAACAAAATTAAATCGCTTTCTGAAAGTTTGAAAACTTCCATGACCACTAAGAATTTGCATTAAGAATTTGCTCGGTTTAAGCCACGTCTTCTTCCTTCTTTTATCCTTCTTTTATCCCTTAGGAATTATCCCACCTCGACTGCCATTCTTTCCTCATATCCTTGTTCAATTCACACCTTGCATTATATTTCCTCTTCCATTCGTTGCCTGGCAGTGGGTTCTCCACCGTCTGGTATCTGTAGTCCATGTATTTAAATTTCTTATTCTTCCTTATGTAATACATCCCTATTCTTTTCTCACATTCCAAATCTATCGGTAGGTGACCCGTTATCATTGTGATGGACTCAGCCGAAGTGGTTCTATATGTTCCAGTTGTTTTCATTAGAGCAAATCTTTGAGACATTATGAGCTTTTTCTTTTGGACATTACTTGCTTGTTTAAACCATTCAGCTGCTGCGTATGTTATGATTGGGATGTAGACCCCTTTGTATATTATTTCTAGAGAACGGTAGCCCAAGCCCCACTCGTCTCTGGCTAGTCTCGCTAACCTTTGGAAAATTCCTCTGGTTTTCATTAAGATCTTCGTGACATGATGCTGCACATTTAAGCCTTTGCCAAATCAAACTCCCAGAAACTTGGCTGGTTCCTGCCTTTTAATTCTCTTGCCATTTATCTTAATTACTGGGTAACATTTTTCATGGAATGTTCTCTTGGCTAAGAGCATGCCGCATTTCTCTGGTGCATGTTTCATTTTGACCTTTTTGCTCCACTTCTCTATCATGTCAATTGCAGCTTGTTCTCTTATTTCCAATTCTCTCCTGGAGTCTCCTTCTACTATTACTCCCTGGTCATCGGCGTAGGCTATCGTCTCGTGTCCTTCTCTCTCTAATGCGTGAAGTATTTAGTCAAACACTATATTCCATAAGATTGGTCCCAATAAGGAATCCTGGGGACATCCCTTTGTCACATCTTTACTCGCAAAGTTGCCACCTTCGGAAATAATTACTTTCCTATTACAGAGGTAATCCCTAATTATTCCATACAGTCTCCAGGGGCATCTCATGTGTCTTAGCTTTTCCAATACTCCTGGCCATCATACGTTATCAAATGCTCCCTTAATGTCAAGGATCATTATGACGACGTATTTCTTGTCGGATTGTTTTACTCTGTTGACTACATAGACTATCGCATCTTCTGTGGATCTGTTCTTCCTAAAGCCATATTGTTTATCTGAAAGGCTTGGCTCTACTACTTTTCTACTTTTTCCAGTTTCTTAATTATTAGTCCTTCCAGTATTTTGCCTAATATTGACAAAAGGCATATCGGTCTATATGAACTTAGGAGACTTGGGTCTTTGTCGTTTCCTTTCTTTAACGTGATGACCTTTCCAATTTTCCACATATTCGGAAAGATGCCATTTTTTAAACAGCTATTATATATCTTTAACAGATCTTCGCCGACTACCTCCAGAGCACTTTTCACAATTGTCAGATCGAAACAGTCTATTCCCGCAGCTTTACTTGACTACATTTTCTTTACCACTTGTGCAATTTCTGTTATAGTAAACTCCTCCGTTTCTCTGTATTCGTTTGTATACCTATTGTTTTGCAGTCTTATATTTGCTTGCTCTTATGTCTCTGAGTATATTTCATCGTCCGAGAATAGTCGGTCTAGTATCTGTTTTGCTGTTTCTTCCCAAGTCAACGTGTATCCACTGTCTGTTAGAATATTACTTGCGATGTCTCTAATCCTTGCCTTCTTGGCGGCCAGTTTGTATGGTAAGTTCCATGGATTGTTATTGCCTTGTTTGGTTACGAATTCTTCCCATTTTTGGGTTTTTGTCGAGTCAATTAGTCTTGTATACTGCCTCTTGGCCGACTTATAAATCCATTTCCTGTATTCCCTTGGTTCTGGATTTCTCTCCTTTTGAAATTGTCGTCTTAGTTTATTAGTGTATTTTTGGCCAGTGTCAGTACTTCATTTCACCACGGGATTTTCCTATTTGACCTTATCTTAATGGGTATGGCTTTGTCACATGCCATTCTTATCCCGTTAGTTATGTTTCTCAAGCCGGCGATCGTTGAGCCTGTATCGTGATAGTTTGGAATTGGTTTCCAGTTTTCTCTTAGAGTATATATAAATAAACGCCAACGTGTTGAGGTGCACTCGCAAGGTGATATCATCCTTTAACTGGAAGTATCCACTTATAAGATATACTTTATATGGCATCGAGACTTCTGCGACCGCAAAGTGTGTCGTGCAGAGATTTGATATTTGCAGAACTACTGCGTTCGGGTCTGTTATTACTATAGCAGCTCATGGGGTTTCTTTTCCAGAGACAATTCTTATACCCATTCCGTAATCCATCACTTTATTCGATCTTGTATACGGCTCTTGTATTCCACATCTTGAATTCCATTTTCATACGCTTTCTGCCTGACTTCGGGTACTACCCTTCTCGATCGCCTGGCATTTAGTTGAGCTACATATAACCGGTTCTTACTCTCCGTAATCTGTTATTCACTAATCTTTCCAATGCTTTGATGTAACATGGACATTTCGTATCTAACACATTATGCTCCGGTTTTTTCTTGGCCTTTATGCAATTTATACACTTTTTCTGGTTATTTTTGTTAGGGCATTTCTCGAAGGAGTGGTCTTTTTCTGCACAGTGAGAGCAGTAAATTTCGTTATGACATACTTTGCTTATATGTCCGTAACCTTGGCACTTAAAGCACCTAGAGACTAATACGAAATCCTGTACCTTACACGACTGATAGTCTACGAAAATTCTCCTCTTTTGCAACAACCTACTTCTCATCTCTGGTGTAACTTCTATTACCCAGTTTGTCCTAGTTCCCTCTTTCTTCCCTGTCCTAAATTAGGGGGTTACCTGCCTTTGGGCCTCGTCTTTTGTGTATATGTTTTGTTTCGCGATTATTTTCACTACTTCTTTTTCATTTACGCTCTTTCGAAGATCGTAAATGATTAACCTCGGTTTCTGATTTGTTGGTTTCGTCATCTCGAAGTGCTGCTTTAATTCTTTTTTGTTTAGAATCTTTTGCAGAGATTCCTCGTTTTCTGTTTCTATTAAGAAGCCCTTGTTTATTGTACGCAAGCTTCTTATCTGTGCTTTCTCTACTCCCGGTCTGAAGTCTGCCTGAAACCTTTGTCTTATTTCATATTCCGACTTGAAAGTTTCAGCGTTCTTCGGTCTTATTAAGAGCTTATGGCATTTCAGGTTCTTGATATTCACCTGCTTTGCCGTTTGCTTCGGCGGCACAAGTCGTTTCGTAACCCCTGCATACAACTCTTGTTTATTCTGATTTCTGTCACTTAGCGATTTTACTTGTCCCTCCAGATATGCGTTCTTCGCTATCAGTGTCGACATTATCGCGTGAATATTGTCTAGAGCCGTCTGCGCTCTTTCGCTGTCTTTCTTGACGATATACTTCTTAACTGTCTGTATCTGTTGCAGTACACATAATGGCGTCTCCAATATATGTCTGTGTACTTTTTTATTTTCAGGGCAGATTTCCGTTTCTGTTTCCAAGTCCGACTCCGAAGAGAAACCCGAGCTGTCCGTGGCCTTTTTGCTTGTTCCTGGCCTATGTCTTTTCTGTTCCTTCGACTCCCCCTCCGAGGAAGACGACAGGTCGCGCTTACCATTTTTCTTAAGAGTACTTTTCTCCATGTTAATTGTTGTTGCTGTAGCTGTTATTTCTGGGGGGTTGGGAATCCCTATGTTTTCGGTTCTATGTATCATTTTTTAAGTTTTTGCTCATTTTTCATGATTACACGACGCTATAAACTCTAGCAAGTTATTCGGCGATCACCTATTCACAGTTGTTGTTTAACGGGTTTGACCGTCAGCCTTAAACGTATCGTGGCCTCGTCAAATACAATTTAAACCTTCGTGTGCCGCTTCCCTTCCAGTGCCACCTGGAGCAACCTCGGCAAGTATAATTTTTGCACACGCTGCTACAGGGCAGCCCGACTAACTGGCGAAGAAAGCCCGGGCCCTGGTACTATCGTGCGGTCCGGACGTGCATGGTCGACGATCCGAACGTCGACCTCCCGGTTTATATGATGTACCCTCTTTACATCCAGGAATTCATAGTACTTCCCGTCGAGCTATTGGTTTTCACTGCCTCCCTTACTTGGCGCACTGCCTTCTCGTGACGCAGATACGTTTACCCTGAGTTTGCGTCTTAACACCAGCCGGCCACCTCTCCAACCGACTAATGCCCATTGCTGCGATTTAGCCTACCGAGTCGCTGAAGTTAACAATGTCAGCCATCGGCGTTTCCCCCTCTGGCGACGTGGACGCACGCAGTTGGTTTTCCAGAGGTACACACATACATACCTATCGTAATCTACCCAGCACCCTAACTACCATGAATGAACAACCCACGTCCCTTCCCCGGCTCCCCGCAATCCAGCACCAGGACAATCCAACGAAGAAGTAGCTAACCGAATGATCTGCATCGGGTGCAAAACCTCAGGAGTGACAGCAGGTATCCTTGGAAGACTGTCGCCCACTGGAACCTCGTGCAGAGTTCCTGTAAAAATAATAATAAATAAGACAAAGCACACTACTAGGGAAAAGGATAACCAGGAAGGAGAAAATAGGACAGCAACATAGGTAGATAAGAAATTGTCAACAGCAGTTGAGAGATTAGGGGAACACTAACCTTCCCAACTATAAATAGAATAAACATGTAACAATAAACTCCTACGGCTTAACGACTTATCTGTAACAATTCCTCGGGAGCTCCAGGTTAATCCCACGGCAGGCCAGCGTCGGAGGAGATCCACTACATCGGCAGTAGTCAATTGAATCGTCCTCTTGACAGCTGGAAAAGAGACGCAGTCGTACGAAGACGGCTGATCGCACGAACGAACTCTCGCCTCGTACCGATAGCAGCGCAAGGCGCATGTGCGCGTGGACGAGACGAGCCGAGTGCCGACGGAGAACAGAGCTCTATGGACTACGGTCGAGTGTGTGTGGTCGCGGTATAATCAAAGAGATATACGTGCTACTATTGCAATCTTTTTCGATTATCTTGGCGTGAAAACAGAGCGTGAAAAGCGAGTAGTAGAATTACCAGTTGGTTATAGTTTTCGAAAGGTGAGTGCGTATGATGCACTTTCTCCCTTTCTTTATTGGTCATGAATTCCCGGTCTGCCCGCGTGTGTGTGCGCGTATTACTCCCCGCCATCTTAATGTTTTGACTCTCTCCCGCATTTCCCCTCTTTCTCCTGCGCTACGCTGAGCGATTGCGTTATAATAATTAATTATTCAAGATGAACAAGCGACTGGTGCCCGAATCCAGTTGTGAATCATTTGTTGTTTTTAATAAATCTTATCGCTAGTTCTATAAGCTCCCCGCGTATTTATTTGAGAAGTCCCGCATCCTAATTCCCAATGCGGCGTGACAGTTTAAAATTCTGAAATAAAATAACAGGGTTATCGATAAAGCAGAGCGTAATATTATTGATGCGGGATAATGGATTATATTGCAAATTTATTTATAACAAATGATGGTTGCCTCCTGAAATTTTAGCTGTATAGAAGGCACTAAGATTAGAGAGCGGTCAGTTGAAATTTTTCGATAGCACTATTCAGACTGTACACTAGCTTTTTTGACATTTGGAGGCAGCTGAGTTTCTGCTTTGATTAACTAAACGAATTAATTATTTATATGAAATTTACCAAAAAAAGAAAATGTTACAGGAAATTGATGCTTGGCAAGCGCTCAATCGCCATCGAGTATGAGATTATCGTCACGAACTGGCGAAAGCAAAAACTTGATTCTGATGATATTGCGTGTATGTATGAGCTCGCTTCTAATGCGTTTAAGATATTATAAGTAGTCT
Organism: Theocolax elegans; assembly: GCA_026168455.1. Lineage (NCBI taxonomy): Eukaryota > Metazoa > Arthropoda > Insecta > Hymenoptera > Cerocephalidae > Theocolax > Theocolax elegans. The sequence continues at coordinate 20,627,356 of CM047429.1, read as the reverse complement.
CCCTTTCATTATCTAAAAGTATACGTAACAAAATGGCTTTAATGCATGCACTCTTCGAGATTTTAAAATTAAGATTTGTAACCTGAGTAGATTAGTTCTAAAGATTATTTTGAACAAAAGTTGTTTGTAATGTTTTTTCAAAAGAATCAATAGAATTTGAGATATGTGGCTTTAAAAATGGCAATTTTTCTAAAAAATTGAAGCATTTCTATTTTTTATGGTGGATTAACTCTGTCAAATTATTTTTAACACAAAAAATTTTTTTTTATTTTCTGGAAGATATTTACAGCCTGTTCTCAAAATTTGGGGCGATTTACAATTATCACCATACCATTTGAAGTAATATAGCTGATATATATTGTGACGTGGCGATTTGTATGCCAGTCACATGTGTGTGTGTACGTCGGCTCATATTCTCAGCGTTCTCGCGGGCAACCGGGAAACTATGCGATCGGCCGCGGCCGCAGCTCGAGTTTCGGCGCGTTTCGTCCGCTCTCTCTCGATCTGGACGCTCGGCGAGCAACACGCCCGATGCCGCACGCGGTACGCGAGCGCGCGACTCCCGGTGAGTGTGAGGCCCTAAGCATGGCTTCCTCGCGCGGTACGAGTGTGCGTGTGCTAGTAGTTTATTTGTCACTCGAATAGTGACCCGATACGTACCGTTGAAACATGGCCATTTTTCGAATGCTTGTAATTCGATCAATTTTCGTCGCATAGAGATAATTTTTTTTTGTTTTGTAGGGGATTCAGACCGCGGGGTCCCTAATGTAAGAAATGGTTCACACAATCGGCCATTTTCAGGGCCACAATGATGCGTAAATCCGACCAACAACCTCCTCGCGGTACGCATCGGGTAATGCTGATGTTGGCGGTATTTGACTGAAACATAGGAAGATCTTTAAAATGGCATAACTCGGTCAAAAAAAGTTGTAGAGAGTCGATTTTTTTAAAATACTCGTTAAAAAGTCTACTTTAAGGTGGTATTTGTTGTTTTTTGAAAAAAATTTTTTGGTAATCCAGGTAAACGTGCAAACTATTACGTTGCTTAAGAAAAAGAAGTTGGTAGGCCTGATTAAGACATAGCAATGTGGCATTATCTCGCAGCTATTAGGCATTATTTTTTCCTCAAAGTGCACATAATTCCCTACAAAACAAAAAAAGATTATCTCAATACAATGAAAATTGACCGAGCTACAAGCATTTAAAAAATGGCCATTTTTCTGTGAAAAATCTTGTTGCGATAATTTTGATGCGGAGTGTAAATTAGTAAATTAAAAAGGGAATTGATGCATAGGAAAAGGAAAGGTGCGAACGTTGTTCATACCTGAAAAATATAAATAGAAATTAATATGCGGATAGAACATAGATATAAAGAAATAAATAATATAGAAAAAAATAAACAAATGTTACTCATAAAAGCACGAGCAATGCTTATGCATCACACGTGCTCACCTTTCCTATACTTCTTGCCACTAATGAAGCGAGGAAGTCCCACTGGCTAATCCTGAAGGGTCGAACACGCTTGGGATGAATACCTGAAAGTTATAAACAACGAATGAAATATGTATTGAATAGTAATAACTAATTGGAAATTAACTTACCTTATAAAGTAGACTCCTTATCCCTGGTAGGGACACACTTCTGCACTGGAACCGAGTACACGTAGTGAATATCCTCCTTGTCCATGTTGAAACCTGTAAAAATAGAAAATTATGTTAAATTTAGTTATAAGAAAATGATTAAAGTTAATAGAAGGAAAAGAGATAATAAATAAAGGAAAGTAAGATAATAGAGTAGGGTTAATATCATGTTTAACATATGACAGGGAGAGGTTAGGAAAAGGTAAACATTAGCAAGTGAATAAATAAAATGATAATAAATAACTTAACCCGAGCCATTATCGTCACCGGTAGTAAAAAGGATATTATAAAGGAGATATTAATGGGATGGGTTACGGGTTTTAATTATGTTTACATGAGATGGAAAGCATACTTACCTGCACGCACCTGAGGATGATGGAAGCCGACGACGGAGATGAGAGAATCGACGATACGGACGATGGCCTCACACCATGAGAAGACTGCTCAGTCGACGATCTCGATACCCGCACGAATCCACGTACACCAGCACCGTCGGTTCGCACCAGGTGGAATCGAGATATCGTATACGTACGTGCGAAAGAGAGATAGAGATACGAGTTTTGCATTAGTGGAGGTGCACGCCGTTTTACACTAGCTACTCGATAAATCCAATTCGACCGGTATTAAATTAACACTACGAACTCCGTAATAGATGGCAGTAGCGTCGGCGGCTAGATAGTATTCTAATGACGTAGTTGTTAAATTAATGGTTTGAAATGACGGAAATGAGGGATGCTAGCGCCGCGAATCGTCAATTAAAGGGATGAAACCGGCAAGAAGCCGGAAATAATCATTATCCGCCGAGCTGTTAAAAGTGAAGCATTATATTGAGAACTGTCGAAATCTTTATAGAATGTTATTGAGTCAAGTAGTGTCCAAGAGCATTAATTACTAATGCCGATTTATTGTTAGTATTTTGGAGAGATGATTGTTAGTATTTTGGAGGGACTATTATTAGTATTTTGGGGAGAGACTTTTGGAAAGTTATCCGAGGAGGATTGTAAAGACGAGTGAGAAGGAAGGAAAAGAGTTGAGAAGGAGGAAAGGCTCGCGTGCGCTAAGTGGACTGTGCGCCGGCCATATTTTTATTAAATAATTACATCGGGAGTGCGTGAAGTGTCGACACTCGGATCTTTTCGCGCGTTTTTTCATTTCTTTGTTTTGGATTAATTTGGTAAATTACACAGCCCCACAAAAAAAAATGTCAAAACCCACGGACCAGACCATACATACCTTATGTTTTTGAGGTCGCTGATTCCGAATCCGTGGTCCGTTTGACCCCATCACCTCAGGGTCAAGGTCAGGTCAAGGTCAAATTTAGAAAATTAACGGCAACCAAGGTTTAACAGTATACATATATGTTTTTGAGGTCGCTGATTCCGAATCCGTGGTCCATTTGACCCCATCACCTCAGGGTCAAGGTTAGGTCAAGGTCAAATTTACAATAATAACGGCAACCAAGGTTTAACAGTATACATATATGTTTTTGAGGTCGCTGATTCCGAACCCGTGGTCCATTTGACCGCATCACCTCAGGGTCAAGGTCAGATCAAGGTCAAATTTACAAAATTAACGGCAACCAAGGTTTAACAGTATACATATATGTTTTTGAGGTCGCTGATTCCGAATCCGTGGTCCGTTTGACTCCATCACCTCATAGTGAAGGTTATTTGAAGGTAAAATCGACAAAATTCTTGTAAAATAAACCAAACTTCATGCCATTTATTTTTTCTTACTATACCTTACACGTTTCTCATCAAATGATCGGTGCAAAGGTTTCCTTTTGCGTTTTTTCCCAGTAGTTTCACAATCTCTTTTCAACATCCAGCAGTAGTCGGCCAGCATACTAGCATCCCATCTGCCTTGATAACGTTACTCTTTCCGTTATAGCTACTCCATTGGTTGATACGAAAAGAGTTCTCATTCCTCCATTACACATAAAACTTGATGTGATAAAACAATTCGTTAAAGCTTTAGATAAAGATAGCCAGTGCTTCAAATACTTGGAAAGTAAATTTCCAAGTAAATCAGATGCAAAATTGAAGGAAGGTATTTTTGACGGTCCAGAAATTAGAAAAATGATGGTTGATGACCAGTTTACTAGTTCCATGACAAACATTGTGAAAGCTGCATGGCTTAGCTTTAAGGAAGGTACTGAAAACTTTTTGGGTAATCGCAGAAGCCCAAATTACAAAGTAATTGTATCTAAAATGGTTGAGAACTATGGGAATATGGGTTGCCAAATGAATTACAAACTACATTTTCTGCACAATCACTTGGATAGTTTTCCTGAAAACTGTGGCGATTATAGCGAAGAACAGGGAGAGCGTTTTCACCAAGATGTTAAAGTAATGGAGAAGCGTTATCAAGGTAGATGGGAAGCTAGTATGCTGGCCGACTACTGCTGGATGTTGAAAAGAGATTGTGAAACTACTGGGAAAAAACGCAAAAGGAAACCTTTGCACCGATCATTTGATGAGAAACGAGTAAGGTATAGTAAGAAAAAATAAATGGCATGAAGTTTGGTTTGTTTTACAAGAATTTTGTCGATTTTACCTTCAAATAACCTTCACTATGAGGTGATGGAGTCAAACGGACCACGGATTCGGAATCAGCGACCTCAAAAACATATATGTATACTGTTATACCTTGGTTGCCGTTAATTTTGTAAATTTGACCTTGATCTGACCTTGACCCTGAGGTGATGCGGTCAAATGGACCACGGATTCGGAATCAGCGACCTCAAAAACATATATGAATACTGTTAAACCTTGGTTGCCGTTAATTTTGTAAATTTGACCTTGACCTGACCTTGACCCTGAGGTGATGGGGTCAAACGGACCACGGATTCGGAATCAGCGACCTCAAAAACATAAGGTATATATGGTCTGGTCCGTGGGTTTTGACTTTTTTTTTTGTGTGGCTGTGTTATTGACGGAAATTTCGTAAGTAAATTGTGTTAAATAATAGAGAACGGATAATTAATGAGTTTCTCTGTGTATCGCAGTACACATACTGTTTAGGATAGTTTACGGGAATCTCGGGCTATGTTATTATTAATAATTAATATTGAGGGTAATAAAAATGTATATTTGATGGAGTGATTGACGTGATGGAAGTAGGATTATTAATTTTGTAATTATACGAATCGGCGAGAAGTTACATGTACATAATGAGGTGTGAAATTTAATAAATATTATTTTTTTTCGTGATATATGCATATACACATTTAATACCTCCTTATCCACGACGTAACCACCAACCGGCCATTTTCTCGTTGGCGGAACCGGGCTAGGTGTAGATAGGAGTATTAGCTCTACCGATAGCCGGCTTTTAAAATTAAATACGTAATTAGATTTTCCGTGCTCGAGACAACGATTAGAATAGATTGAAGCTAAAACAAGGTTTGTATCGTTCTACGAATAATGGACTCAAAGGATAAACAAATTATTAATAATAAATATAACAAATATTATTCGTGACCAGCGTTCCGAGAATTCTATCATTTTCGATAGAAAACGCTACGTCATAATCTATACAAATCAATCAAACAATAAATTAATTGTATTTATTATCTATCTATATCGATTTCATTATCTATAAAAATACATCACGGTTAATAACTTATTCTACAAAGATCTAAACGGTAAGAGTTTAAGTAATAATTAAATATATAATAATTTAAATATATCTTATAATAAAAAGGAACTATCGGTTTATCTGCGTGGATTTATATTCGTCTTGTATGAGACGCGAGCATAGGTCCACAAACTAATAAAATATTTGTATAATAAATTCTGTTTGATCGATTATCAAACAAGATTTAACATGGTAGCAGAGCATGGTTCTGTTCTCGATCCATGCAGCTAGGTTGATATAACATTGGTAATTTTTTTTATTAGTGTATAAATATATGCACATATACACATATAAAAAAAAGATACAAAATTATAACAATTGATTAAATATAGAGAAAGATTATGTCTTCATATGAAATAAGCAGCAATTTATTAAGGAAACGTTAAACCATATCAGATTACCCTTCTAAGCGCACATTTTTTTGTGAATACGTAACTACGTCTGATATATATGTATGAATTAACTGTTTTATAAAAATAATTCCTTTGATTATTATATTTTATTATTATACGTCTATTTTCATATTTTTAAAACTGATAACAGTATAATTTTTCCTGTATAAGGGATCAAGTGCATAGAAGCAGGATTTCCCTCCACTCCACTTCCCTCGGGAAGGCCGAGTCGAAAGAAAGGCACAATCTATGCACGACTACGCGCTGTACGCTTCTCTTCTTTTCTTCAATTGGAGGCTGCTTCAATGATTCTTCGTGCTTCGTATGATATTGACGCGCATTCAGTCACCAAGCCGAGCCTTCGCTGACTGTTCTCACGTACGCCGATACGTTTTCCCTACCGCTTTACATGGCAACCCGAGGTGGTACATATCTCTTCACATTGGATATGTGTACCTCGGTCCGTTTCCGACCAGACTCTTCTAGTCTCAGAACTACTGGAGATAGTACTTTTTTAACTTCAAAGAGTTTGTCATACTTTGGTGCCAGTTTTGCAGACATGCCTTACGCACCTTAGGAAAGTGTACGGCAAATTTAAATCATAAGCCTTGAGGACCTGCTTGAGCCGTTTTATAGTTCTGACATATCAGACATCGTAAGACAAATTGGCGGGTATCGTGGTAGATACCTGGCCAATAGTAATCTCTTGCAACGCGTTCGTAAGTTTTTTCAACTCTCGGTTCCTCTGCTCTAAGGGTAGCACAAGACGCCAGCCTTCCTCTCGTTCTGATACAGAGTCCAGGAGTTTACCGCTTGTAAAACGATATAGCATATCATCCTTAGTTTTCCACTCCGGAGATTTCTGAGGGCATGAGCGTACATCGTTTAATCTAGCAATATACCATGGGTCTGTCATTACTTCGAACGAGGCAATCTCTTCTTGGCTGGGGTCTGGGTTGACGGCACGAGAAAGCGCGTCCGGGACATAGTGCAAGGCTCCTTTCTTATGCACTATCTCAAAGTCCCATCAAAATTTTGAAATGCACCAAATTTTGGGTACACTTTGCAAATGTTTTTCAGAATACAGAAAAAAATTTTTAGGTACTGGAATCTATTTGCTCAAAAGTTATTCTAACCTCAAAAAGTGAATTTTTCCATATTTTTTTCAACACCAGCTGGGTTTACCGCTATATAACTCAAAATCTATCAACTTTTACTATAGAACATTATATGTAACATTCGTTGCTAATTATATCTAGAATTTATTCTTCTGGGTTAGAATTTCTAATCTCAAGGTCAATGTTACATAAACTACATGTCAATATTCAACTTAAAAAAAGTGCAAGTGCGCCACCTTTGATTTTTTCATCCAACAGTCTAAAAGAAAGCTTGGAGCAATACCTTTCAAATGGTCTGTAGCATTTTTATGGCCTCCAATTCTGTAAAAAGTTATGACAGTTTAAAGAAAGACAAAAAATTCACAAAAATTAACATGGTAATTCCCATTTAAATTTTTTAAAAAATTTCATGTTTCTTTAAATTGTCATAACTTTTTACAGAATTGGAGGCCATAAAAATGCTACAGACTATTTGAAAGGTATTGCTCCAAGCTTTCTTTTAGACTTTTGGATGAAAAAATCAAAGGTGGCGCACTTGCACTTTTTTCAAGTTGAATATTGACATGTAGTTTATGTAACATTGACCTTGAGATTAGAAATTCTAACCCAGAAGAATAAATTTTAGATATAATTAGCAACGAATGTTACATATAATGTTCTATAGTAAAAGTTAATAGATTTTGAGTTATATAGCGGTAAACCCAGCTGGTGTTGAAAAAAATATGGAAAAATTCACTTTTTGAGGTTAGAATAACTTTTGAGCAAATAGATTCCAGTACCTAAAAATTTTTTTCTGTATTCTGAAAAACATTTGCAAAGTGTACCCAAAATTTGGTGCATTTTAAAATTTTGATCGGACCACTTCACGTGGAATACCCCATATATGTCTACTAGAAAGCAAAGTGACATAGCGATATGGGAGATGTGTAAGATAGAAAGAGAGCGTTGCGTGCCAGCCGGTCAAAGAATGCGTGCAGAGCTCTTAACGATTGGCAGGCGCAGAACTTGGTAGCGAGAGGGAGCTACTGTATATTTACCTGTGACTGTCACGCAATATTTTTCATTTTTGGTTATATAACTTTCTTACATTTTATTTTATTATTTCTCAATAGACTTTCCAATGACTCCAGTATAGTGGATAGAAATTAATAATTGATTAAACATGATGAAAATCACTGCAACTCCATTTATTGGAAATTAATAGTACAATATTATATTACTTGAGTAACTCGGAAGTCCATTAAGATTATACGCAAGCTATAATATATTTGATGAATTTTTATCAATTGGTTTGTTTTAGTTTTATTTATTTGCCAGAAAGTCTCTTGAGTGCATATCTTCATGTAGAAAAATAGAAACGTTTTAGCTACCATTCCCAAAATTGAAAACTGTTTTGTTGATCGCTAAACAAATTAAGCCAAATGCAGTCATGTAGCTTTTCAGAAAACCAAGTCATAGACTTTATAAAATTACATGTATCACTTACATCAAAAGATAAGACTATTGAAGATTTACTGATACAATATTAATTTTAATAAAAAAAATTATTTATATTTGTGTTATTTATAAATTAATTTCCATTTGAAGAGAAATCATTTAGAAGTAATTCTTTAAATGAAATTTAAATAATGAATTTTTCAATCATTTACTATGCCGCATCCATAATATTACGTTCTACTTTACCGATAACCTTGTTATTTTATTTCAAAATTTTAAACATAAACAAATTCATTGATTGGTGGGCTCTGACGTATGACTCTCGAGGCTCATTGGTAGGCCATGGTCCATCTGGGCCAAGTTCCCGTGATTCGATTACATACAAAATAATCAGGATTATTATGATTTTGTTTTGTCTCAAAGAAAACATAAAAAAATTTTATTACAGATACTTATAAGAGAAAACTTTATAAATAATTTGTACAAAGTTTAAATAAATACGATCGCCATGCATATATAACTACAATTTTTACAACAGATGGAGCACCGGTATTACAATCGTCTATTTCATCTATATGGCTTATTTATATTATAAACAAGTTGGAGTAAAATTTCGGGACTTCACGGGTTAAAATATAAAATTTGTTTGGATTCATAATATTGAAATTGTTTATTTTGTAATATAGTTCTGTATCCAAAACTAAATGTAATAATTTTATTCGATTATAGAATTAAAATACAATATTTAAGGCCTGCGATGGCTCGGTCGGTAGGGCGTCGGGCTCGTAATCTGGAGGTCCCAGGTTCGATTCCCGGCCCCGGCTGATTGATACAAGCACCACTGGGGAATGTATTTTCACCAAGTGCTTTCTTCACCAAGACATCGTATGACCTCCGTCGCTGATTAGCACCGGTTTGGGCACATAAAAAGAGCGACGTTAAAATAATAATAATAAAAAAAAAAATATTTCAATCTTACAATATTCAGTAAATGTGATATAATTACTTCTTTATTATTATCAAGGCTTATACCAAATTTGTTATAACTAATTGTTTTTTAATTAAGATTATAGATTTTTTAATTACGTGGTTTGTCGGTCATCTATTATTGTATCTAAATTTAAATTTTATGACAGTCTACAGAATTGTTTATTAATAAAAATTATTTAATACTAATATTTTTATAATTTTTTTATGTATCAAGTGATGAGTACCCACATAACTACTCGCGTCGATACTCACGTAATAATTCATGTAAAAAATTGGTCGAAAATTCTACGTGATTTCTCACGTATGAACTCACGTGAGCACTTACGTAGGTATCTACGTGAGTATTTTTAAGAAGGTAGGGAACTATTTTAATTAATTATGAGACTCCGTACCCTGATTTTTTCCATAATGGACAGGATATCCCAGGAAGCATTTCATCGAATAGGCTGCAATTTAAACAATAACTTTTAAACATTTTTAATCCACTTGAATTAAACAGACTGTGTTAATATTGTAAATAAATTTTATTTTTTATTATTTAAACGTCGCTTTTTTTATGCTCCCAAATCGGTGCTAATCGGCGACGGAGGCCATACGATGTCTTGGTGAAGAAAGCACTTGTTGAAAATACATTCCCCAGTGGTGCTTATATCAATCGGCCAGGGCCGGGAATCGAACGTGGGACCTCCAAATTAAGAACCCGACGCTCTACCGACCGAGCTATCGCAGGCCTCTTTAAATAAATTATACTTGTCAAATTATTCAGAGAAATTAAAAAATTGTGTAATAAACAGCAAAATAATTAATTTTTTAATGAATATTTCGACTATTATTAGTTCCAGACATATCCTTGATATTAATTTGTTAAAGAATAAATTATATAAAATTCGTAAAGCAATTAAATAATTAAATAATTAAATTATCTGTGCCAAGATGGCGTCGAGTGAGAAACATCTTCCAGATAAGCTCGACTGTAAAGTATATAAGTGCCACCCTAAGCAAGAAGTAAAAACAGTGATATGCATCATTTGTGAAAGTGTATACCACAGAAGTGATTTTGAAAAAATAAAAAATCATAAATATGTGAGTGAAAACCTAATAATCTGTCCGGATCAGAGACTTAAAGACATAACCTTATAATCAGATCAACATATGTTAAGTGATATGGCTAAAAAAGTGATTGCTGCTGTTAAATTAAAAAAGACAGAAAAATTAAGAGATGAGTTATTGCAAGAATTGCATAATAAAACAGTTGAGAAACAAAATGCAACTATAGGAAATGAAGACAATGAAATCGAACATCTGATAAAAGAAAACACCTTATTGAAAGAACTAATTACTGAGTTACAAGAAAAAAATCAAATTCAAAAAGAATTAATAGAAATGCAGAAGCAAAAAAGTATGGAAAAAGTAACAACTACAAAATCATACGCAGAAGTTATAAGTGACATTAAACCAAAACAGAAAAAAGTGCCTAAAATAACAGTAAAGACCAATGACCCAAAGCAAAAACATACTATGGAATTGCTTACGAGTTGCATTGTATCACATAAAGACATACAGACAAAGTTCATACGTAAGAAAAATGACACCGAAATAGAAATAAGCTGCATGAATGCCAGAAGTGTAGAAGCAGTTGAGTCAGCACTAAGCAAAAAGTTAAAGAACTGTAATATTAATAAAGAACGACAAGGAAATCCAAAGATAAAAATAGTAGGAATAGACAATGTTACACAAATGGATGAGGATGATATTGAAAGTGACATTAATACAAGAAATTTCAGTCAATTCAAGGAAGGTGGGAAAATCTTGCATATGTACACTAATAAAAGAAATAAAACTAACACAGTCTTTATGGAAGTTATACCGGAAATTTACAAGTTTTTACGTGAAAGTGGTAATAAGGTTTTCATAGGACATCAGTGCTGCAAAGCATACGATCTCATTAATACAATGCCTTGTTACAATTGTGCAAGATACGGACATAGTGTAGCAAAATGCAAAAATGAGACGGTGTGCATAGTGTTCTGAAAAACATAACATAAGAGAATGTAAAAATACCAAAATTGAGTGTGCTAACTGTATTTTCAACAATATGCAATACAGAACGAGTTTACTGACGGATCACTTACCAACGAATAGAATGAAATGTAGTATTCTAAAAAAAAGTAAAAAAATACATCGACTCAATTAATTACCCAATAGAAACTGTATTACCGACATGGGATGAAGCAAGTGCATTAAGAGCGATATGTAACTTGCAAATGAACAACATACTTTACCAAAGAAAAGTCAAAATTGTTAAAGAAATGTCAAGCAAGATTAATGCAAAAACAACACAATTACGGGAAAAAAATCAACAAGCAGCAAGTACATCACAAGAAGAGACTTAATAATGGATCATCAGTTAAATCTACTAGAAACAATACAAAATAATCTTCAACAAAGTGAAAGTGTATATGATGATATTGAAACTTTTAATAAAGATAGAAAAATTAATGGTAACTTAATATTATGTCTTAATATTAGAAGTTTAGAAGCAAATTTTGAAAAACTACAAATCTTGATTAAAAGTTTTAAAATCAAACCATATGTGATTGTGTGTACTGAGGTATGAAAATTAGAAAATTATCAGTATTATAATATAAAAGAATATAGTATATTTTATAATAATGGAGACATTAACAAAAATGATGGGGTAGTAGTTTATGTTAGAAAAGATGTAACACATGTAAGCGAAACGATAGTTATAGGTAAGCTGAAAATACTAAATACAATAATTACATTAAATAATAATAAACTGCTTGAAATATCCTCATTATATAGATCTCATGATCGGCATTGTTCAGAATTTAACATAAATTTAAAAAATTACTTAGAACATAAAAAGAATAAAGTGGTAAATCATATAATAATTGGCGATTTTAATATTAACATACTGGAAAATAATGCTATAAGTACAGATTTTCTAAATAATCTATTTGAAAATGGTTTTCTTCCAAGTTTCACTAACATCACAAGACCAAAAAACTTAACAACGAAATTAGGCACTTGCATAGATAATATGTTTGTAAAAACGAATTTTCTTAATACTAAAGGGTTAATTTAAAAATACCTTTAACAGACCATTATCAATTAGTCCTTGAATTACAAAGTCAAAATCTTAAATCAAAGAAAGTGAAACAGTAAATACAATGAATAAATATTTTTGCAAATTAGGAGAAACATTAAACAATAAAATTACAAAGCCAAATATGTGAAATCTAGAATTACCTAGAAGCAATCCAAAAATAATCTTCTTAAAAGCTACAAATAAAACAGAAATCTTAAATATAATAAATGATCTAAAACAAAAAAATGGCGGAGTAGCCAAGATAAATGCAAAAACTTTAAAAACAATAGCCACAATTGTAGCTGATACTTTAGTTTACGTGTTTAATCTTTGTATAGAAACATCAATATGGCCAGGTCAACTTAAATCAGCTGAAGTTATTCCAATATATAAAGCAGGAAAGCAAAATAATATGGGTAATTACAAACCCATATCATTAATATCCAATATCGCCAAAATTTTTGAAAAACTAGTACATATTAGAATCATTGATTTCATAAACAAGAGTGAAATAATGAGCGAAAAGCAATTTGGATTCATCAAACGTAAAGGAACTAGAGATGCACTAAGTCTTATATCTAAAACGATATATGAAAAACTAGATCAAAGTAAACCAATTGCTATTACTTTTCTAGATTTAGCAAAAGCCTTTAACACAGTAAATAACGAAATATTATTAGATAAGTTATATGCATATGGTGTTAGAGGAAAAGCCCACAAATTAATAAAAAATTACCTTAATGACAGAAAACAAAAGTTACGAATTGGTAATCACAAAAGTGAATATCAAATAATTATAACAGGAGTACCGCAAGGAACAATACTTGGGCCTTTACTTTTTATATTATATGTAAATGATTTATTAACTAAAATGCCAGTAAACACAATAATGTCTTATGCTGATGATACTGCTGTTATAGCAACCGGGGAAACATGGAAAGAAGTAGAAATCAAAATGAAAACATATTTAGAAGATGTCTTTACTTGGTTAAGACTAAATAAATTAACTTTAAATGTTCAAAAAAAAGAATATATTACTTATAGCAATTATATAGATAGTGTACCAGACAATATAGGTATTAAAATTAACAATGAACTACTCAATAGAATAACTAAAACAAAATATTTAGGAATAATTTTTTATACAAATATGAGATGGAGTGATCATGTTGAGTATATTATAAGCAGGACTAGGTATCTCATTTTTAGTTTTCGTAAAATAGCGAAATTTATGGATACATATACACTAAAAATTGTGTACTATGCACTTTTTCACAGTATAATTGCATGGGGTGGAGCATATCAAAATAAACTACACTGTTACAAGCTGTACAAACAAGAATATTAAAAACAATCAACAATTCCAATATTCCAAAAAGACGCTCTTTTTAATTTACAGAAATTATTTACTTTTGAATGTCTTCAGTATTATTACAATAATTTAAAGAATCAATATATAAACTCTTCAAGTAAAACAAGAAAAAAGCTTATATCACCACCCAAGTATCACAAAAATGTCAGTGCAAAAAACAATTATATAATTGCAATCAGTGTTTTTAATTCTTTACCAAATGAATTAAAGACACTCGATATGAGTCAAAAATCAAATATAATAAAAATAAAGGTTTGGATAGCAAAAATGGCTAGTACTAATATAGATTCGAATATAGACTGCAAACAACTCAAATTATGGTTACTGACCACTTTTTCGCAAGAAAAAATATTAGAAATGTCAAAAGCACAAACAAGAATAAAAGATCTCTTGAAAATAGATATTGTAACGGTATTAATTATTAAAAGACGTTCTGAATTGAATTAAGATTGTTTAGTAAACGTGAGTATTCGATATAATAACTTTTCGCGGAAACGGCGCGGCGAACGAACAACGATCCGTGCGTAAGGGGGTTCCAAAGTCAATTTTTATCCTCCCTACCTTATCGACTGAGTAAATCAAATAATCGATTATAATTAGATAATTATATTATTATACGGAGAAATAAGAGTTCATTGCCCTTCGTATATGGATTATTTAAGTGTGTGCAAAAATTGGGACAGCAAAATTATCACGTTTTTGTTTAAACCCTTACCAAAAATTTTGAGTATGCTGCGCCCGTCTCACATTTTTGGTTAGGGATTAAATACAAACGAAATAATATTTTTGTCTCAAACTTTGTACATAGTTAACTTATTCATATACGAAGGGAAGTGTACTCATAAAAATATTCAGTACATTAAAAAAAATAGTAGACTTTGATACCGCAACAGTAACAAAATAAAATCTTACGCCATAAATTACCGTTCGGTGGCGCTAGCGGTAGAAAGATACGACGGTTACGCGAGCGCAGCAGCCGCCATCTTAGACTGTCGGCTGCACGGCAAACAGTCAAATTTTTCAAAGTTGTCGATTGGACGTGCAAACATATTGATATGCACACACAGGGATCATGAAACAAAACTTTTATGTTTATAGGTTAAACATTTAAGCAAATTAATTAACAGGCGCACTTTAGTACGAAGAGAATAACCAGAATACTGAATGTCTATTATTAGTTGGAATGTGGGGACTTCGTGGTGCGTGCGCTCCGTCGATCGCCTGCGTACACGCACCACGAAGTCATTTTTCCGCTCTATTCAACCCGTTTGATTATTATTAAAAAAATCTTTCAGTATTCAATGTCGTCTTATTTTTCTGAATAAGTTAAACATTTAAGTAAATTAATTAACAGGCGCATTTTAGTACGCAGGAATAACCAAAATACTGAATGTCTATTATTAGTTGGAGAGTGGGGACTTCGTGGTACGTGCGCTCCGTCGATCGCCTGCGTACACGCACCACGAAGTCATTTTTACCGCTCGATTCAACCCGTTTGATTATTATAAAAAAAATCTTTCGGTCTTCAATGTCGTCTTTTTTTCTGATTACGTTAAATATTAAAGTAAATTAATTAACTGGCGCATTTTAGTACGCAGGAATAACCAAAATACTGAATGTCTATTATTAGTTGGAGAGTGGGGACTTCGTGGTGCGTGCGCTCCGTCGATCGCCTGCGTACACGCACCACGAAGTCATTTTTACCGCTCGATTCAACCTGTTTGATTATTATAAAAAAAATCTTTCGATATTCAATGTCGTCTTATTTTCTGATTATGTTAAATATTAAAGTAAATTAATTAACTGGCGCATTTTAGTACGCAGGAATAACCAAAATACTGAATGTCTATTATTAGTTGGAGAGTGGGGACTTCGTGGTGCGTGCGCTCCGTCGATCGCCTGCGTACACGCACCACGAACTCGCATTTGTTGCTCAATTCGCGTGTGTCACGTCAATCTAGAAAAATTAAAAATATTGCTGCTACGTTTATAAAATTTGAAATAAACAAATTTTTCCGTTATAAACTAACAATATATATAATGATAAAACGTTTCTGAACGAAGTCCACGAGTGTCTCATCTCGGTCGTGATCCGACCCGTCTAGTCCGTGCGCGCATGCGCATTGCGTTGGATCGACATGATGCGCGCGTACGACGTACGCCCGTGCAGTCATCTATCGATATACGCGTACATTCGCGCTTCTTGCCGATCTGTCAACGGGTTCTACATTGTATTGCTGATGGCATAGTGCTTTTTATTCAACACCGGCTCGCTATATGATTAAAGTGGAGTTGTGGATTTTGTTTAGAGGTAAGTTGCTTAGCCGTAGAGGCACTTTGTTATTTATATAGTTATATTACAAGTGAAAAGGTTGGTCTTCCCCTAACCTCTCAATTGATATCAAAAGGCAGTTGTATACCTTTTAATGCATCCTTTCTTCCTGTTTCCCAGTATACCATTATTTAGTAGTTTGCTTTGTCTGATTTTTTAATATATTCACAGAAAATCCTGCACTGGGCGTCAACAATCATCGGAGCCTATCTGAGTACGTGTCGCTGTTCCTCAGACTTGGACGTGGTGCAACGGGCGGATTCTTCATTGTGTTGCTTTTTCTTCAATACCGGCTCGCTATAGGATGAAGGTGTAGTTCCGGGTTTTATTTACAGGTAAGTTGCTTATCCGTAGGAGCAGTTCATTATTTATATAGTTATATTAATTAAAATCCTGCACTGGGCGTCAACAATCATCGGAGCCTATCTGAGTACGTGTCGCTGTTCCTCAGACTTGGACGTGGTGCAACGGGCGGATTCTCATTGTGTTGCTTTTTCTTCAATACCGGCTCGCTATAGGATGAAGGTGTAGTTCCGGGTTTTATTTACAGGTAAGTTGCTTATCCGTAGGAGCAGTTCATTATTTATATAGTTATATTAAAGAGGAGGAGGTTGGTGTTCCCCTAACCTCTCAATTGATATCAACAGGCCATTGTATACCTTTTTATGCGTCCTTTCTTCCTGTTTCCCATTATACCATTATTTAGTAGTTTGCTTTGTCTGATTTTTTAATATATTCACAGAAAATCCTGCACTGGGCGTCAACAATCATCGGAGCCTATCTGAGTACGTGATGCTGTTCCTCAGACTTGGACGTGGTGCAACGGGCGGATTCTTCATTGTGTTGCTTTTTCTTCAATACCGGCTCGCTATAGGATGAAGGTGTAGTTCCGGGTTTTATTTACAGGTAAGTTGCTTATCCGTAAGAGCACTTCGTTATTTATATAGTTATATTACAGAGGAGAAGGTTGGTGTTCCCCTAACCTCTCAATTGTTATCAACAGGCCATTGTATACCTTTTTATGCGTCCTTTCTTCCTGTTTCCCATTATACCATTATTTAGTAGTTTGCTTTGTCTGATTTTTTAATATATTCACAGAAAATCCTGCAATCATCGGAGCCAATCTGAGTATGTGCTGTTGTTCCTAAGACTTGGACGCGGTGCAGCTCCTAGAAGATATACTACCCTGCAGCTACTGAGTGAGCTAATAATGGTGCTCATCCTGGTTCCTTGGGCTCGTTCCTAGTCAAAGAGTCTAATCATATGTGCTTTTTTCCATACTAGGAACGCTTTAATGCTGGATTCTGGAACTGGTCGTAATTATTATATTTAATTTTAGTTATTAAAAAATTGAACAATTCATTAAACCTGTTGTCACTCCATAGTGAGTAAAAGTGTCAATTATTTGTAACTATGCAAGTGCAGAACTGTAAGCCTAATTGCCCACTCTATAATGAGTAATCAATCCTGAATTTATGGGATTAAGGCATTAAAAATATTTCAGTACGTTATTGAATTTATAAAAAAGGTTTATGATTATAAAAAAAATGATGAAAAGAAAAATGTTTTAAATGATGTAATTATAAATAGCAGTACACAATTATTATTTATAAATATCTTACACGCTATTAAAAAACATTTATTGGATTAAGATATTCTATAATTTGAGTTATAGAATAGGATTTTTCACGCAAGCCCAATGATGGCTAATAACTGTTCGTAATTATTATATTTAATTTTAGTTATTAAAAAATTGAACAATTCATTAAAATTGTTGTCACTCCATAGTGAGTGAAAGTATCAATTGCTTGTAACTATGCAAGTACAGAACTGTAAGTCTAATTGCCCACTCTATAATGAGTAATCAATCCTGAATTTATCATACACGCTAAAAAGACATTCTCAAAGTTAGAGAAAAAAAAAATTTTTTTGGCTCTTGATCAATAAAGAATAAATTTCAAACTTAGGTTATGTTATCTCCACAAAATCAAATCACAGTGTTAGTATAACTACGCCATCTACCGACATCATTTGAATCGTACGCTAGATGGCGTAGTATACTGATAATGCAACCTACTATATCGACGGCAGGTCGATAATTCAGTCATAAAATTGACTTTGAAACCTCCGTAAGGGAGGGAGAGAGGACCTCTAGCGGCGGAGGACGATCAACGCTACGGTTTAGCTAGGCCGAGCTACGGGCGAATAGACGACACGTGTGAGGGAATTCCACCGCGACGCGAACGAGCGATCGAGAATCGGTACGTTTCCCGTGGTATGCGTGCTATTGCCGTAGACGCGAGGAAACGCAGCGAGCCCAAGGAAGCGGGGCTCGACATAGTGGTTCGTGTGGGAATCGTGCCACGAAAGAGATGGTGTGCGACGTGCTCCGCCATCTCTTCTTCTGTGACATTCCTCGATCCTTGCCTCGACGAGAAGGCTACCTGCCCGACAGGCGGCTAGGAGGCCTAAGGCGTAGTTGGCGTCCGGGACATTGTAAGGACACCACAACAAGCGTAAGTCGGGATAAAATCCCATACTTCAATACAGCGTGATCGCGATCAGATTATCGGTGCCAGCGGGCAACGCGTTCGAAAATCGAGAGCGAGGGAGAAGGGACGACTCGGCCGGCGACTCCCGTCTCTCTCACTCTAATACTTAGAGGTAAACCTCGATAGGTTTTCCTCGCGAGATAGCTCAGGACGATCCCGCCGAGGGATCGACGCAATTTCATGTGAGACACTAATCGAGACTTCGTGTAACGTCTATACGACATAATCGCACACATTATTGTATTTATTTGTAAACTTCTTTAATTGTAACCCGTTTATCCTTTGATTTCATTTAATAAATCGAACATGATTAATTCTTCAACATGAGTTCATTTACTTTTGCATGTGTGTGTTGTCAATTGAATTCGGAATATTTTGAAATCACCTTGTAGAGGCGAGACTCACGCCTAGTAATTAGCCTCTCGAGTACGCGTACTCGGAGGCTAAGGTAAAGATAAGGCCGAGAGACAAAGACGGAGAGCGCGGTGCTCCCCATGTCATCATACTCGGACGGCAAGGAAAAGTCGCCCGATTTAACGGAGGTACCGGTATTGCACAGTGCGGCAGGTAAGCACATCGGTACGCGCGGGCCACATTGACCGCATCGAAAAAGGTAGAGACCCCATACCGTGGCCCTTATGGCCATGCTTCTAATTTCGGCCTTAATTAGAGGCAGACCCCGTTACAGTATATTTTAACTACTCTAAAATGATCACTCTATACTCAAAAATCGAAGTAAAAATAGATAATCTAACCAAAGAAATTATATATTACAAGAAACAGAGACAACCAAAACAGAAATAAAAATTATAGAATTTAAAAAAGAAACACCTAGTATAGAAAAAAATTGATTCAACAACTGAAAGATATAAGCCAATAGAAACAGTTTTTAATAAGATTGATGAAATGGCTGAAACAAATAACAAAGAGCTAGAAAAAAGCAAGCAGATAAAGCACCAGGTCAGAAGATACTACAAATAAATAATCATAGGATGACCTATGGAGACATTAATTATCTAGGATCAAACAAAGCCATTTTTACTTTAACAGAGGAATAAAAGGAATTCAGAGTTTCACAAACTCTATGTAATCTGAAAAATATCAACCGCCTCACAAAGACGTTGTAGTAATAGATGATATTGTTTTTACATTAATCTGCAAATGTGACTCAGCATTACAACACAGAACAATGTTTCCGCACTATAGAGTAACCTGTGCAGTTGGACTTACATGTCCTGCAAGATTAAATAGCATTGAAAAATAGTATATTACGATACATGGCCAGAAAGTTGGATTTCCTGGCCTGCGTGATATGACGGCCGAGGCGAAGCCGAGGTCGTCATAAAACGCAGGCCAGGGCATCCAAAATTCTGGCCGAGTGTCGTATACTATTTTTCTTCATCCCAGTCCGAAAGTATACAATAATATAATTAATATTAATTATTAAATAATTATTTACGACGAACAGAAAATACCACCCGATCTTACAGTATTTGTCTGCTACGTTTTCCGTAGCCAATTTCAGAGCAAGCTTCGGGTAACCTCGCATTACGCGACACGTGAGACGTTATATTCGATTCATGCTGTATTTTTGATGCCCGCCCGACATTTGCAAAACCGAGGCGAAGCCGAGGTTTTTGCTGGTCGGGGGCGGGCATCAAAAATATAACAAACATACACGTAAGCATGTATAAATTTATTGTAAAATCGTATTACTTTAGCAGCGGGTTTAATGCAAAGTTGCGATAAACAGCGTGCATAGAAGAAGTCGACTTTACATTAATAAAATTTACATTTATAGTTAAATATCAATTGCACTGTTAAAATTTGAACATAAAAAAATGAAACATATTTCTTTCACTTGTATTTACATTACCAATATTAAATCAATATTAAATTGATAGAGTGGAATTTAAAAATGACACGAAATAGATAGAATGAACACAGTCAATATAAGTATTCTACCTATACTCTCGCTCTCTCTTTCTATCTATCGTTTTATTAAACAAAACAATTATACAAGATATTTTATAAGGCAACATTAAAATACAATTTACATTTGAAAACCATAAGTGCTTGTAGTAAATCGATTAATAAATTTTAAATAATTTATTAGCAATGTTTACTTGAGAGGTTAAGCACTGTACATGTTATATTGGGAACTTTGCGGCCGTTGCTACAGCCGTTGCTATGCATCGAGGTTGCGAAAATCTGTGAGCCAATCAGAGCGCGCGAGACTCCGGCCGGCCGCAAAAGTCGCTCTTCCCGTATCCATATGCGGCCGGGAAACACGTACTTTCGGCGGGGGGATGAAGAAATAGTACATTACATACCATGGCCAGTAAAATAAGAAATGTCTCAGATCACATGTAATTGTCGGCCGAGGCGAAGCCGAGGTGGACGATCATGTGATCTGAGGCTTTCTTTTTTACTGGCCAAGGTGTGTATACTATTTTTCTGCTCGACGTTGCCGGAAAATGGCAACTTCAATTCGCGTAACGGCCGGGAAGTTGCCGCTTTCCGGCCGGAGGGCAGAAAATAATATTTGCCAGAAATAAAAATGCATCAACAGAAACGCATACAACAGTGAGATCAATGCTTGTGAGATATTGCTAAATCAAGACCTTCGAAAAAAAAATTTACAAAATATAAATTTTATTTTTCTTACAATAAATTAAAACTACAATATAGAATCTAAGAAGAAGTGCAATATAATCTTATCAAAAAAGTAAAAGTAAAAATAATATCCAAAAATATAAATAATAGAATAATTGTAAGTATTTAAACAAATTCTGTAAAACAAGGCTGTTATCATTGTTAATAGATAGATTATATAATTATTAATACATAAATAATATATAGAAATGTTAAAAGTTCGGTTATGGGAGTCAGAGAGACCTCTATAATCAATGTAAGTGTGAATGAATGGGTTTTGTGATGATGCGATACATGTCTGGAAGTCCAATGTGGAATGGTAGCGTCAGGAAACCAATTATGAATGAATGAAAAAGGATGAATAAAGTATGGTTGGAAGCTATTGCTGTGATATCACAGCGAAGCTAACCAACATTGTTTTTTAGTTTTAAGATTGTAATCCGGACCTACCAACAGGGAATTATATTTCTCTCTGTAGGATTCGAGCAGTTGCAGTGGGTTATTGTTGTAAGATAATTACTGACAGTAACCACCTGCGAATGTTGTGTGCAAGATTTTGTATATTTTATGTATTTTATATATGATGTATGTGGAATCTATGTAACTCTGTATATGTATCTAAATAAATAAATAAATAAAAAAATAATTTTATGACTTGACATTTTTTTATCGGCTATTTTCAATCTCAAGATTCTCTTAAATTTGTCGCATATTAAAGTGTTCAATAACAAATGAATCGACCAATATGCGAGTTTGTTTACGTTTTCGATTTCATCTTCCCCTCTCCGAGCGCTCTCTCCACACACCGCTTTAGGTTTCACTGTACCGCCTATCGCTGGTTGCCGCGCGCCAGGATTACTATTTAAGGTTGTTCTGTCCTCTATTATCTAATGTAAATGAGGCCGTACTGTATGAGTGGAACAAAGAAAAAATACCTCTATTTGGCAATACTGCTGCGCGCTGATTGACTCGAAATAATAATGTTTAACTAACAATAACTTAATAAATAAGCTCCAAATCAAAATTTGTCTAATAGAGAAGCTGTTTAGAATTAATGTTAGAACACACTGTATATGTGTTGAAAATTATACATACTTTAATAGTTTTATTATTTTATTAACTTTATATTATAAAGGCATTTATGGTCGTTTTTCCGAATCAAACACATTTGAATTAAACGAGGAACTATCTGCTCATCGTCCACTATATACGCATAAAATGACACTTTTCAATACTTTTTGCGTTTTACGCATTAGTTGCAAAAACTATGTCCTGCATTGCTAATCAAACAGAGTGCTACATTTCAGACAAGAAATTTCATAATTTATACATTAAATGTTACATTTATCAATAAATAATTTTGTACAAATAATAATTGTCTTTAGGATTCTATTAATAAATTATTTAAAACATGAATTTACTTACCAGAAACATCAAGCCAAAGTTCCCTACCGTTCATAATATTTAGAACTGGTAAGTGTGTCAATTTATTATAAGATAAATCTAAAGTTGTCAATTGAGCTAAGCGAACCAAAGAATTATTCTCCATTTCTAAAAGTCCATTATTGGATAAATTTAAACAAAGTATCGGAGTCATCATTAAAAATTGTCCCTTTATTTTTCCTATTTTACCATCAGTTATAGCTACAGATTTTAACATTCTCCATCGAACTTCAGCTGCGTTAATGAAATCCAACGTAGCATTTCGAATGTGTACATAAGATACATTCGTTGGGAAATCTAAACAATAATTACTTATTATTATTTAATCGTTATATTTGTTTATCATAATACATGAATAATAGAGTACAACTTCATGAAAACTACTCACTTCTGATCTTTATTTATACTAATGAGATTATTTTAATTTACAAACAGCAAAAAACCATTATCTTTTATTACTTTAACTACTGTTACTATATATTTTGATACTCTAAACATTACAGTTTTGCCTCAGCTAAACTGTAGTAAAGCTATATCGAAAAATATACTTTTTTTTTTTTCGTTATTTAACGTCGCTCTATTTATGCTGCCAGGGCTAATAAGCGACGGAGGTGAACGGTGTGTCTGTAAACAAAGCACATGTAGTTGAAACAGTGGTGCTTGTGTCCATCGGAAGATATCATCGGTCACTGTAATTAGTCTAATAATTACAGTTTCCTGTCCTCCCGATGGAACCACCGCGATCCTCTTTACATCTTCGCGTCCCTAACGTTCCCTATAGTTCAGATGCCCGTGCCTCTCATGCACTGACAAGTGCACGAAACGCACGCGCACATGAACTGGCGTCACATTATAGTGACACGCCGAGCCACTGAGTCGCGGTGTTCGAAAAATGCACATCAAAAAATTTTCAGAGGTACACGTCTGGGATCGAACCCACGACCCTCGGTGTGAGAGTCGGGAGCTCTACCCATGAGCCACCGCGGCTCTAAATAGAAATAGTGATAATCAAATTTGGAAATAAGACGGGCATATTCATCACATCACTACGTCACGTCCAGACTTCTACCAACTACTATAAAATATTACAAGAAGGCAAATGGTTAATAAATCATTCGCGTTCCTTTGGCTCTTGTTTGACTAGGACTAGCCTTACGTCTCCGGGATTAGCGAGCGAAGTTATTTTGAGAGTAGAAATATAGGATATAATGTGGATAATAAAGTAATATATTTTTTTATTCGTATTACTCATGCATTATTTATTTAAATTTGTTAACATAATTATATAATATCTTCTTTTTAAATAAACATATGTAACTAAATTCTTCTAGTTTTTTAATGGACAAAAACACACATAAAATTACAATATTTTATAAACAATTGCGGTTCCCTGTATTTCATTTAAACGTTGTCGTAAATTTATAATGTAATCATCATACATTGGAACTCGTTCTCGTAAATCTAAAGATGTGTTTGATTGTAGTCGCGCTTTTCGTGCAAAAACAATTTCAAAGGGTGTGTAAAGATGACCCTCATGTACCAACGTATTATACGAAAACGCGGCTAATTCGCATAACTAACCCCATGCGTCATTTCTTTCTATCATTGTTTTCAAATAATCGGCTAAGCTGCTATGAAAACACTCAGCGGAGTTGGACTGAGGGTGATAAGCCGTTTAACTTATTTAATCTTAACAATTTTTGCTAGCTCTCACATCAGACTATTTAAAAACGAGGTACCTTAATCGAAGACAATTAACAATAGCGCGATAAAAATTGAAAAATGTCGCGTTGTCGCGGTCGCGTCTGGTATGGGTATCGCGATACAGTATTTTGAAAGGTTACATTGAACGGTTAATATGTTATTGTTATTATTTTGAGATCTGAGGAATGGTTCCACAAGATCGACCGATATGGATTCCATAGCCGACTACGGAGTTTCTGTTAATATCAAACGTTGTTTAGTTTTAACACGAACCAATTTCTTTAGGTGGAAGTTAAGCAATGTCTAATGTAGTTTTGCACGTCTTTCTTAATCTCAAGCCAATAGAAACGTTTGATACGTTTATAGGTTCTTGTTACCCCTTTATGCCCTGCACAAGCAGGCTCGTGCATTTCGCGAATAATATTTTCCCTATTACTCTCTTCCACACATATTATGAATCCTAAACAAATAATTATTTTTATATTAATATTTCGTAGAGTTATACTTATTTGTTTCAAACTTTCATTCCATGAAACGTTATCAATAAATTCGCTCTTCGCGATACTTATTGAACGTAATTTTTCTTTTAATATAATATTTTTTAAATTTAATAGATTTGTTCTTAGATTATTAATAATTTCTGAAGTACTCAGTCGCTCTTCGTCACGTGAAACCATAGCAAAATGCATTTTTCCATTTTTGTTATTAATTCTTATTTCTCCCGGATTTAAATTGGAAAAATGAGGTAATAATAATTTTGAGGCCAAATTTCTAGATCCTTCGTCCAAAGGCATTCCGGTTGTTGTTATGAAATGAACGCAATTATCTTTTCTCGTAAAAAGTTGTTCTTCAACTTCAACGAATTTCTTTTCATCGTTTGGTACTTCGTAAACATTCTTTTCTTCCCAGGACTCGTCAAATTCGTTGTTAAAATTATCTTCCTCCATGAGTTGCAATCTTTTGTCTGAGTTGACTATCGTTTCAATTTCCTCGGGGGCTACTTGTATTATAGGAAGGATTTTGACTGGTTCTTTTGGTATATTTGACTTGTCGGGTCGTTTTGCTCTCTTTTCCTTGTAGTTAGGCCGTGTTACTTTTCCTGCGCGACTGCGTGTTTCCATAGAATGATTTTTACTAACATAAATGAGTTCTTCTATTGCATTACTTGATAACGCGTCAGCATTAACGTTACTTTTATCAGCCTTGTACACGATGCCAAAGTCGTATGCATTCAGTTTTATTCTCCATCTACTAACTCTGGATGTTGGATATACTGAGTTTTTAAACCAAACGAGTGGTTTATGATCTGTCATAATGAGGAAACGACGGCCTCTTAGATAGCAATCGAACTGAGTAACGGCATACAGTATGGCTAATGCTTCCCTTGAATAAGTATCATATTTTTGCTCGGCTTTGTTTAATACGCGCGAAACATAAGCAACCGGTAGGTCGGTCCCCAACTCTCCTTGTGATAAAATTGCTCCTATTGCTGTACCGCTGGTGTCAGAAGTTACTATAAATAGTTTTTTAAAATCTGCGATTTATAGTATTGGTTGTTTACACAATTTTTCTCTTAAATCATCGAATGCCTTTTGAACCTCGCTGGACCATAGGAAAGGTGCGTCTTTCCTTAATAAATTACTTAATGGTATGGCAATACTCGAAAAATTCGCAATAAATTGTCTATAATAGCCTGCTCATCCAAAAATTGATGTATATTTTTCACTGTTTTTGGAATTGGAATTTTTTTTACTGCTTCTAATTTTTTTGGATCCGGAAAAATACCTTCTCGTGATAATACGTGTCCCAGATATAGTACTTCTTTCTTTAAGAATTCACATTTGTCTGGCTGTAATTTCAAATTTGCGGCGCGTACTCTTTGCAAAAATTTTTGAAACTTTTGGTTATGCTCTTGAATATTTTTAGCGTATATAACTGCGTCGTCAAGAAATAAAAAGATTTCTTTGCCTTGCATGCCCTCAAAAACACGATTAATCATTCTTCAAAAAGTGTCTGGAGAACTGCACAATCCCATAGGTATTGTTTTAAATTGAAATAAACCGAATGAAGAGTCGAAAGCTATTTTATGTCGATCTCCTTGAGCTAACGGAATTTGTAAAAATCCTTGACATAAATGCAAGACGGTGAATACACGATTTTCTGGTCCAATTTGATCGATAATATCTAGTATATTAGGTAATGGGTATCGATCTTTTACGGTTTTATCGTTTAATTGTCGAAAATCGACAACTAGTCGGTATCGTTTATTACCCTGACTATCAGACTTCTTTGTTACTAGAAAAACAGGTGATGTATAATTGGATCTTGATGGTTCAATTATGTCTCCTTCAATCAGTTTTTTTAATTATTTATCAAGTTCGCTTTTGACAGCATGAGGAAATCTATATGGCTTAGCTGTGATTGGTATGTCGTCGACAGTTGGTATCTTATGTTCTATAGCATTTATCACGCCTAATTTTAATCCTTTTAGACAGAAACAATCCGAATATTTATCAATTAAAATTTCTGTAGATTGTCTTTGTTCCTCGTCCATTTTATCAAAATGCAAGGCTTCTTTCAACCGTTCATTACCATTAGGTGTACTTGTATCCTCCGCTATGTTAAATATCCTCACTTCAGATCGATTGTCAAAAATGTCGTGTATGTCGATCTCTTTACTTTCATAACTATAAAAATTGTTAATATAAGGTTTAGTTGAATAAACCAAATAATTAGTTAAGTTAGTTAAGTAAATTATTTAGTTCGTTGGGACCGATATTATATATTATATACATATACATATTTACGAACGATAAATTCATTTTGTTTCAAACCAAATAATTGTTATTCATTTCGTTTTCGTCCGTGGCGTCGACAAATTCACTTCGTAAATTTTCGTTTATAAATCGTTCATTCAATAAGAAATCGCTAGGGTCCTCATCCTGTTTATGTTGTTCCTGTATTTGTATTAAATTCTCATTATTTATATCATTTTTAGTTTCTTCAGTTCCTTGTTTGTTTATCTATAATATTTTAGTTCTCGGGATAATATCTAACTTTCCCCCCAACATAACCAATTTGTTGTTATACAATTCACGAACATAACTAACATTTTTATCACGAGGTTCGCATTTATCACCCTCCTCGATTTCGTAATCTATTCGTACTTGACACGTCATCTTTTTGTCAACAAAATCTTCCTTATTTGCACGAGGTCCGCATTTATCGCCCTCCTTGATTTCATAATCCATTTGTACTTGACAATTATTAACTGTCTTATCCAATAAATGTTCTTCATATTTTATTTTATTTTCAATATCACACTTCAGATCAACTTCGTCTTCATAATTAGTACAAGATGGGCTCTCAGCCATCATATCGAACAATGGTGTTTCAATAATACCATAATTTTCGGTAATTTCATCAAATTTTTCTTTATTACATAGCTCAGTCACATCACATACCCGTGGCTGCGCTTTTTCATTGTTTAGTTGTAATTGTTCTTCCTTCATTAATCCATAACAATTTTCACTTGCTTTACTTGTATAATTCTTTAGATCCGATTCCTCGTCGATCTGATGTACTTGTATTTCGTCATTTTTATAATCGTCATATAACTCTTGTTCTTTTTCACCCTGAATGTATAGGTTGTCACACCACACTGGGGATCAGGGTGCGGGTGATAAAATCGATATCAATTAATAAAACAGAGAATTTATTATCTGATATAAATTAAGTACACGGTTGCCAGTCGTGTTCGCGACTCTATATTAACGGCTGCTAGTTATTACAATTACGCTTAATTAATCATAACGTCGTTAGGGTTCGTAATTTGGCTCGGTATAATTTCACGCGCGGCGATATGGCTATTACACGATCGAATATCCGCTCGATCGACGAAAATGGCGACGCCGGCCACGTGTGCGAATACGCGCAAAAGGGGAAAATAGCGGCACACACACTTTACGAGGAGAGGAACACGGGTATGGGTAGCACTTTGCACAAACCTCATATTGCAGATTCGCTCTCTGGGTTGCACCCGGTGCACATTCTCGGACTCGCTTCTCGTACGGGAAAACAGTCGAATGGCTCACGAAATCTTGCCTCGTTGCGTCTAGTCACGGCCGTGTTCCCGAGCTCTCTGCCTTCGTCCTGCGAGAGCGCCGCGCGCATGCGTCGCGACCGTCTCCGCGCAGTGCTAGCGCGGCCTTACAGCGAGAGCGGCTCGGTGTTGTTGTTGGCGTTCTGCTAGGCTGTTTGAGTGAGACGACGACGACGACGACGAGTTGGCGACGACGAGGCTGCTATCTGGTAATTATTACCTCGTTCCTTGTTATTTATCGGCTAATCGATCCATGAGTTTATTTTCAGGTGGACGACGCATCTTACTGCCGTGGTTAACGAGTCGTGGCTGCTCGGCGGATATATGTACGTCGCTTTCTCCGTCTCTCTCTATTTCGTGGCTTCTTGGCTGCTGAGACGTCTCTTCACGACGTCGGCTCCGGAGGTTGTTCCTCGGGTCTACTGCGCGGCTGCTATTATACGGTAAGGAGTAACTTGACAGGTGCCTTGTTATTTAGTTAGTATATGTGAGCAATGTTTATGCTCACTTAACCTCTAACCCTGGCTCCTATACACCTCTACTGCTGTACACAGTCTTGTGTACTCCTATTTGCTCCTTAGTGTTGAAAACATACTCATTATTATGCTTTACAGGTTGATCTCCCTGTGCGAGTTTGTTGCTGCTGGGTGGCTCCTTCAGGATTAAGGCTCTATGAATATGCTGTTATGATTGCTGCAACAGCCGTCTTCCTTGTACTTTGGACCTCGGTGCCCTGTCCATGCTCCTGTGCTGACTTCGTACTCAGCTGATGTCTCCAGGCTCTCCGAGTGCTGTTCGTCCTGTATGTAGCCTCTTGGTGGCTACTGGTTTCCTCGACTCCTGTGTGTGCTGGCTCCGCTTCTGTTCCAGGGTGTAGCTTGTTCGGCTTTAGGGGATTATCTTCTATAATGGGTAGCTAGGGAAATGTGTGCTCGGTGCTAGGATTGTTTAGTATACGGTTTAGGTAGATATATTGGGTAATAGGTAGATAGGAATGTGTGTGCTCGCTTTGCACCATGACAGGCACACTTGCCTTGTCACAAGGTCTTCATCGTTACTATTTTGATTTCTTTCATTTCTTTGATCTTTTTCGTAGATATCATAGAATTCGTTTGTGTCAAATTTTATAAACGTTTCATCATTTTCATGCAATTGAAAATCACTTGACGTTTCTGAGTCACTATCGGTATAATTATAAAATCTTGAATTTTTCATCTTCTTATAATCATTGTTTTCTCTTGTCTTTGTCATATATCGTATTCATTTTCGATCATTATTCGATTTCCTCCATTATATAAATCGATTCATCCGTTTGCGTATTATTTACATTTTCAAAGGGAAGGATTAATCCGTTAAATTCTAAAGAATGTTCCAAATAATTGATTTTTGCATCGTTTCTGCAAAAAAAATCGATGCCTAAGATTCCGTCTTGTTGTATAGGGAACGAATCATGTACTAAATTGAGTTCCACGGGAGATCGTTCGAAAGCTATTTTAATTTTGCCACAAGTAATTAATGAATGGTCAGTTATGTCTATTAATAATATCATTTTCATCAATTTTCACGCGAGAGTCTACCTCTGACTCTTTAATCAGACTTACCGATGCTCCTGTATCTAGTAAGAATTTTAACGGACGCAAAAGAAAAAAGTAACTGATGATCTTATATTATTATTCGATTCGTTATTAATATATCATGATTCTTGGCAAGTTGAATTAACCGACTCGCGCACACCGCGAGTCCCGGAATTATTTCCCCAATCTTCTTTGTTAAATTGCTGCGATAAAAATTTATTATTATTATAAAGAACGACGGAATCATTTTTATCTCTATCTCTATGTGGTAAAAATTCCGTCTGATTTTGATACTCGTTCCAACCACTAAATTGTAAATTTGGCCTATTAAATAACGACTGTTATCCGAACGACTTTATTACCTATAAGAACTGTTTGTGGGATTGCGTCGGTTGTTATTATCGGAAAACCTTTCCACAAAACTTTGTGCTAATTTGAAACAATTTATGGCTCCATGACCAGTTTTAGAACAATATTGACATACAATTGGAGAGTTATTCGAAATATAGTTAACTTTACCCGTTTCCCGAGTTGAACGAGAACGAGCCTCCTCTCGGCTCGGCGTCTCCTTGTCCAAGACGTTACAAGCGAACTCGCGCTCCACCTCGAGCGCTTGTTCACGAGCCTGTTTTATAGAAATTGGAGTCGCTAAACGCGCACAAATTTTTCAACGAAGCCCTTTTAAAAAGAATTTTAAACAATCTCGCCTTAGTTCAAACATGAACTGATCTGCTATCGCTACTCAACCCTCTCTGTCGGCCGCTTTGACTATTTCATTTTTTATTTCTTGTAACCAATTAAAATAAGCAACGACTGTCTCATTGTTTTTCTGTTTTAATTTAGCAAGGTCTCCCGTCCACTCGTAATATGTTTTTATTGATCCGAAGGTGTTTTCGAAAAAATCGGATATCTCTGTGACATAATTAAAATTTTCTCCGCGCGCACAAATTAAAGCTTCGCCATATAAACGCATTCGAATAAGTTTTGTTAATTCTTTCGCGTATTCCGACGGTAAAATTTCTTTTGCTTCATTGCATCCGTCCAAAAATTGCGATAAATTTATGTTATGACCTTTAAACCGCGGTATTAAATATAAAGCGTCCTTTAGCGTAAACCTCGAATTTGAGACGTCATTGTTTTATTATTAATTTGTTTTTTAACTTCGCTCCTTTCTAAATTTTTTGGTATTTTTCCGGTGTTTGTTATTAATTCGTCTAAATTAATTTTATTAGATAATTCGTCTTTAATCTTAGAAGAGTTTTAATTCAGAACTTTTAATTAATTGATTATCGAAGGGAATTGTAAAATCTGTCACGGCTTTAATTACTTTTTCGTCGAGTACTTTCGCCGTGTCTGTCACTAATACCTTTGCTTCCTCTGTCTCTTTTTCGATCGATGCGGAAAAAATATTTAACGCGCCTTTAATCTTATTTACGATACCTTCAAAAGTTGTCCCTCTTTTACACTTTCTTCTAAACTTTCTATGATTTTGGGTTCCTCGAGATAAGAATCTAACAACTCTTTTTTCTTTTCAGTCGCGAGCCGTTTTCTTACCGAGCTTATAACGTTATCCGGTGTTAAAATCAATGGTTCATATGGTCGATTACTTGGGTTTGGCGTACTAAAATTTATAGGATTATTCGCAATAAGTTCTTTTTGTTCCTCGTATTTCAAAACAGCGGGTTTTAAGCTAAAATGTTTTACGCGCGTGGGAGTAATTATTGTGTCTTCTTGCTCGTTTTCACTAACTTCAGAAATAGAAAGATCGGTTGGAAACAAAGGGTCTCTATATTCAAAATCGCGAGATATTTTTATAGATAGTGAAATATTTGCTGCACTTTTTTCTGGTCTATCCTTGAAATAATTTATTTCTTTTGTCAAATTTCGCACTGTTTCCCAAGGCGTTTTAGTTAAATCGAGAGTATCGAGGGTCTGAACTTTTTCTTTGTATAAATTTAATAACGTATCATTCATAGAAAATTCTATACTCGTGTTTCTTTGTTTATTTACATAACAATCAGTACTTATAGGCGAACCCGACATTTTTTTCTGAACACATTATTCCTTTAATCTCATTTCTTTTCTCTCAAAAATGTGAATTTCTCAGTCGATGCACCAAATTAATTATAATAATTAATACAATCTGTTATGTCCAGACTTGTATCAACTACTATAAAATATTACAAGAAGGCAAATGGTTAATAAACCATTCGCGTTCCTTTCGCTCTTGTTTGACTACGACCAGCCATTCGTCTCCGGGAATAGCGAGCGAAGTTATTTTGAGAGTAGAGATATAGGATACAGTGTGGAATAATAAAATAATGTATTTTTTTGATGCAGTAAGCGCAAAATGCGTATTTTGCGCTTTGTTTTGCGGGCGCAAAATGCTCATTTCTCGGTCACGGATGCACAAAAGTAATTTTGCGCCCCGAAATAAAAATTATTTAAATTATAAATTTACAGTTTTTAAATACAAAATTTAAATTAAGTATTAATTAGCATTAAGTATTAAGTATTAAGTAGTATTTAATTAGCATATATTAAGTATTTTAAATAAATATTTTAATTTCCTTTATGATATTGTGAGTTTTTCTTATTTTTAGTGTTTTTTTAAAGGTTTTAAAAAGATTTTTCATAATTGTTTAGTACCAACCCCCCACGGGGGCTTCGCCCCTCGACCCCACCAGGGCCTGCGGCCCTGGACCCGCTCCCCGCCCTCTTCCCCTCGTGCAATTTCTACATCTTTATGATCATTTCATGTAAATTTTGTTTTATTACATTTATTATAGAGTGTGACATTTTGCATCTACTGCATCAAAAAATATTGTTTGGATCTCGAGCGCAAATTTTGCGATTTCGTGGTGATAGTTCACACTCGGGCCGGCTTCGCCGGCCCTCGTGCACTGCTATCACCACTCAAGGCGCGAAATTTCATTTTGCGCCCTTGATGCAAAAAGTACTATTTTATTCGCATTAATCATGCATTAGTTATTTGAATTTGTTAACATAATTATATAATGTCTTCTTTTTAAATTGTGACATGGCAGTTCTAACTGCATGTCACATACTTAGTTTATATTTATAGTGTATATTAATTATTCCAAAGCCCCGTAGCTTATAGGAATTAATTATAAAACTCACTCGGGATTCAGATAGTCTAGACGGTGAGGAAGGAGTATGCACTCCAGTAAAACATACGCACAGGCACACAAGCACACAATCACTGTCCCTGTTAAATTCCTGTAACATAATCATTCAGTTGTTGAAGTCGAATCCTGGAGTAGTTGAGTGAGGTCCTGTTACAAATTCTGTTCCTTATGTCCTGGAGAAGGTGATCGTAGAAGGTAGTAATTGAGGTAGAACAGATACCATTGGACAGCATCGACAACAAGTAAACATCCAGCCTCCTCCAAGAAGTAATGGTCCTTCGTTGGTACAAAACCTCCATCGAGTACCTGCAACAGTATTAATAAATAATACTGAATTGAAATTAGAGTTGAGGAAAGCAGTAGGTTGTCAAAACCTAGTTGCAGGTAAGGAGAAGGAGAGGTGAGTTGAGGTTAGGATCTTACTTCCACAAGAGATTAATTTTAAAGGAAGAAACAACGCTATTTATACATTACCTCGGACAATCTAGCTAGATGTTGACGTGAGAATAAAACAGGCACCTCCGGAATCTGGTGAGGAAGAAGTAGCTGAGGAAATCTCCAGTACAGTGTTGATGTCGTCGTTCCCGCATGCCGCACCTGAAACATATAAACAAACTCGGACGAACTAACATTAATACAGGTTATTGTATGGAATTAGAGTATTTTACCGTTTATTGACGGATTTCTGTGCTTGCACCCGATTAAGCCGTTAGATGTGCGTGATTAAAAATTATCGAATCCCATGCATTTTCTGTATCGCTTCGTAGTTAATTCGGAGAATTCGCTGTCCCCCTTTTATTACTGCGACATTACCCAAAGAACGGCTTCTTTTTCTTGATTCATAAATTATTGCTTCCTTCTAATGCTCGAGTTTTCTAGTCCATGTCGTTCATCGCCGGCTCTTCTTCGAGCATTGATATTATAGTGCAATATACAGAAACTCTTGCGCAACACCTTCGTTTTGATCTCACTATCGGCAATCCCGCTTGTGTGCGTATTGGCTTTGAATCATATTTATAAATTCTACTTATCGATCTCTTTTTCATTTGAAACATTCGTAAATTAATCTGTTCCTTAGCTCTATAAATTAGGCTTTATATTACTGCATTTACTTAGAACCATTCAGTATCAACCTTATTTCGTTCGTCTTCTGTGTCGTAATTTTATTTTATTCTACGCAGTACTTTTTACGAAAAATAATAATATAATTTTCGTCGGGACGCGACAGCTAATTAAATCTTTTAAGTAATTTACAAAATCTGTCGGTGATTTTAGATTTAAAAATAAGCTCATTTTAGCAAATACAACAGTATAATAGGTAATTTATTACTCTTCACTCACTTTCTTATCTTTACTTTACATAACCTGTATTTGCCACGTAATTTATTTTTCTTGCGGTATACTTCTTATTTTAATTTGCAAAATTGACAACCTAATAGATAATAAGTCTTCTTTATATTTGCCACGTGTTTATACTTACTTCTCTTATTTTAATGCTTGTGGCATGTGCGCGGGTGTATACTGTATACGTATATAACCGTAGATTCTGAACTTGTGCGGGAATCGAGACTTGAACGTCTCGAACCAAAATACCGCGGCCATAACATTTCTTGCAGTGTAGACGCATGCGTGGGAATATTTCAGTATTCAAATAGTGGTTTTAAAACTTTGTAATTAAAAATCTGTAAATTCACTAATTTATTAATTAAAATATTCATTATTTAATTAATGAATATTAACTATTTTAAATTAATAAGTATTTGACTAATTTAATTAGTTACAATAAAATTTTTAAATCACTTTCTAAATGTGAATTAGTGAATAATCACTAAAAATATAGTGGTAAGTCGGTCACTATCACAAAGTAGTGTTACTAATTCAATTAGTCAAAATTTACTATTTTAATAGTGAATATTCACTAATTTCGTGACAGTGACCGACGTATCACTATTTCATTTTGTTTTAATTCATTAGTAAATATTCACTATTCTAATTTATTAAACATTTAACTAATTCAAAAGAGGAATACTCAATATTTTATTAGTGACAAACGAGTTCAGTGTTTAAATTAGTGAAATTTTCACTAATTTTCTCTAAACTATTTTAATTAAGTATAAGACTCCGTATTTTGATATTTTTCCAAAATGTAATTAAAATTTTTTTGTCCATCCTGGAATATATTTTAGTCTGAAATTTGACACATTTTAAAATTTCTTTGTGTGCAATTGACGTGAAATCATCTATAGACGATGTTTAACGACAATAAAATAAAGTATAAATGCTAGATGTATGTATCAAAAACTTTATATTTATCTTTACAAAGGTTCGTCTTTTATTTATTTTTAACCCAAACCAGTAAAAACGCAACAACTACACCATCCTAGTAGATATTGTGACGTCCCACATACACGTCTACATTATTACAAATATTCATTTTTAATAATTTTGATTTTATTCTGATATACATATGCACTTATAAAAATTAACCTATAAAGCCTTTAAATAAATTTACAAATTTTGCTAAATCAGTCGTTACACGCAGTGATGTTGGTCGCTGACCTGCGAACATGCCGATTTGACAATTGTTAACTACTCCCACCTACGAGTCTGAATCGCGTCCATCGCTGATTGACCCGCGACTCTCATACGGTTCTAGAATATTCCAGGGTTACCATTTAGGGTTTTTCTGTTCTGTATTATCTAATGTAAATGAGGTCACACTGTGTGAGTTGCGACAAGACGTCGTTGCAATGAAATAAGTAATTCTTAATGTATTATATTATTTCGTATGTATATAAAATATTATATCTTAAAATCTCGCACGTTGTTATTGTTTCGTGCGTTGCCTCTTCAAGGCCACGAAACGCGCGTGTTTATATCGACGAACGAGGATGTGTGCGAGCATCCGTATATTCAATTGTTATTGTGGGTGTGTATAGGTACTTTTCGGGAATACGACAATTCCGGAAAAGCTCAGTACGCTACCGGTCTTGACCGCGACAGCACCCTTTGACACATCGTCACGTTTAGTTTCGCGCGCCAGGGGAAGTACCGGACCGGTTCGTCCGTGCTCCGGGAAGCCGTACGCGAGTGCTAGTGAGTTCGTGTAAGTGCAGTGCGAAGGACCATATACCTCGGGTCGAGTATACTTCGCGGTAGGCGAATCGTCGCGGCATCAGGCCGCATCTGCAGACCACCGTCGAGGACGGCGGAAAACCGGGCTGACTCCACCGGCCAGCAGACATCGAGGAGCCGACTCACCCCAGGGCCAATGGACAAGCTAGCCCGGTAAGTACCCGACGTCAGTCGGTATATATTAGAGTATGCAGAGTGCGTGTGCATGTATGTTTGTTCGGTAGCACACCGGTGCTATCAAAACCTATTTGGTATTGCGCGGGAAGAGTGCGGGGGCAGCCCCTGCTTGCCACGTATATACCACGCGACCGGGAGAACGCCCCGTTGTTCATTGTCGGGCACGTCCGTGTAATATTTCTAAATAAATACTTATTTTTTTATTTTAATATAACGGTCGCGTTATTTTAATTATAAATCAACCCGCAACCAACATTCCGATTCCCGATTTTCCCGCCACGTGTGTCGGTATGTAGGAGATCGTCCAATCTCCGCTACCGTGTCCCGACGGGTTAATTTATTAACCCACGGCGACGATTAAGACACGTTCTTCGAGCCGTCGTCTCTGTAGAAATAATAAATAAATTGTAACTGGTATTAGGACGAAATATCACGTTACCGAGTGCAACAAAGAAAACATACCTCTATATGACAATACTGGAATATTCGCGAGTCCATCTTTCTTTTGAGTCTTTATAAACCCGCGAATGCACTATCTAACGCCTTTAGTCTTCATTTTGTTCTTGAATTTTGTGAGACTCGTGTTAACAGTGAGCGAATTGCCCGCCGTTTTAGATTCCGGCGTAAGTATATTGTGAAATTCATATACAGAATTTAAAAGTATATGAAATCTTAAAATATAAGGGATCGTCCCCATGCTTGCCCTGTTAAGCTAATCGTGATATAAGATATATAGATCATTTGGAGGCTACTTGAATTTAGAAATTCACCAAGGTTTCTAAACTAGTAGTTAGATTTGTATAATTCATTCGCGAAATATTTTTCTAACAGAGATTCACCAAGGTCTCTAGAAAAATATGTGAAACCTAGAATTGTATTTAGAGAAGATAAAACTCGAATTTGGCCACGAAGACTATTCGTGTAGTTTTTAATCTTATGTTAGAATAAAAAGGATTAAATATATAATCAAATAAACACAAAACTGTTATCTCAATTTCATTAAATAAACGTAAAGAAACTGACAAACACAATATTTTCATCAAGAATTATTAACACAGCATAAACGTGACGCATCATCTACACGTAAGTACCGAATTGTCGACTTCATAAAGTTACTCCTATCAGAACGTTACGCGTGACGCTTGCAAACATACATAACAACTTAGAGTAACGTCACATATAACGTTGGGGGAACCTAGTTATACGTTGTATGACTAGCGTGACTTAACGCGTAACTACGACATCATCTACCACATATGACAAACGTTACATGACGCACACCATAATCGTGACTTATAAGAATTCAGAGACTCCGGAGCTGACAGTAGTTTCACATTAAAATAAAAATAATTTAATGTTAAGGTGAACTCCTCACGTCTGACACCGTCTTGATAAGCCGGGTCATAACAATATTGTATTCTATTTGATAGGTAATACATAAATTGTATTGATACACTTGAATGTTTTAGTTTAAATATTTTTAGATTTAATGATATAAATACTTGTAGTTCACCCTCCATTGTTAATTCACAAATTTAAAAGAATTAGTTTTTAATTTCTTAAGGATCAGGTAGATTTTTAATAATTTAAATAAATAAAAAAAACCATATTTACGTTATGTGCAACGTTTCGATTTAGCAGAATTCGCCAACCTCTTCAGGTTTATTAATTTGAGAATAATCTCTTTGTACACTGAAAAAACAATTTATTTGAAACAAATAAATTAATTTATTTCAAATTAGTTTGTTTAAAACAAAAAAATATGTATTTAGAATTAATTATGAATATTCATAACAAGTAAATATTTAATCAAATTTAATAAATAATTGTAACAGTTTGGTTGCCGCGCGGATGTTTATTTTAATATCGCGGCTGCTCAGCGGTACGGTTAAACTTACCGTATGTAAATAAACATATTTTTGTCGCGATGCGGTGACGGTTACCTGTCCGTTCTACCAAATCCGTTAAGTGTTAATCTGAAACCGAGTTACTGTTTCAGATAACAACCAGGTAAAATTCAAATCTGAAATTGACCGCGAAACAGGGATATCGCGTCGAGCACTTGTCAACCAGATAAAGAAAGATAACAAATAAAATATCTGATTGTCGCCGAGGTCTACGCTTTTATTACAAGTCGGTAAACGGCCGACTTGTAGAGAGAGGGGAAGAAAATATCGCGAACTAAAATAATATATCCAGTCAACGGGACTGGTATAAAGAAACACGATTATTTACTAAGTGCGAATAAAAACACGATCGCGTGAAGTGGTACCACTTACTTTGTACGCTGCTGTAGTCGTTGGTGAACAACGACCAGCCGATCGGTTGCTTTCTCTCTCTCTCACTGTCGCTGCGGTGTCGGACAGATTGTCCGCTCGCCCGTGCACCGGGGTTGTGTGGCTGCAGGCAGATGCACGGTGTTGCACCACTCACTGCAAATGCAGGATCGGCCTGCAGTCGAAACACACACACAAAACGCACGGTAAATCACAGCACGGCGAAGCTAAACACGGGACGCGGGGGGATCACACCTGTCACGTAAAAAGGTGGTTATTACTCTATCCAGTGCGCGCGAATCTCCCCCTTACCTCTCTAATGAGGTGCGTGCACAAATCTTTCGCGCGCGAATTTGATCCCGCCCGTGTAGCCACGACAAACCGAGCCGAGCCGAATCTCGCCGGCTCGAACCGATGCAAACATTATGATACTGTTCGCTCGTGTTGCTCGAATTCGTCAAACGGTGAGGTAAACAGTACCTTACCGTTACATAATTTATTTAAATTTAAATTATTTGTAACAAACAAAGTTGATTAAAATCAAAGAAGAAATTATTTGAACAAAACAATAGTATATTATGGTGCAAGTAAAGTGATTTTTTTGATGCTATAAAAATATTTATAATAAATATTTACTAAGAACTATCAAATAATTATTAATAATAAACAAAAATTTTATTAAAAATGGAATAAAAATATTTGATAAAATATTTAAAAGAAACAAAAAGATATCTTCTTGCAGCTGTAAATTCAATGCATATCACTAATTAAAACTATTTAACACAAATAAGACGATTTCTTTGAAACAATACTTGAAATTTTAAAATATATTTATTCTAAACTAAAAAATTTTTTTTAAAACAACCAAATAATTATAGGTTTTAAATAAACTTAATATTAATAAATAATAAATTAATTACTATTAATTTTATTAATTAATATTAATAAATATTAAATTAATTACTGAATTAAGTAGTAGAAACAAATATTTGTAAATTAAAATAACAGCTATCATTTATTTAAAACAAGTATGTTATTTAATAAAAATTAACAAATTTGTTAGAAAATGTACTCAAATTTGTTTAACACAAGTAAGATTATGTTTTTGCCAAATAGTTATTTACTAAATATCAACATATATTTATTCGATGAATTATTAATTGTTAACTAATTATTCATTTTATAAAAGTACGTAAATGATGTTCGTACTGAAGACATATTTACTACATTAAAACACATGTGTATTTGATAAAGAGATTATATAATAAGTAATTATTTGTTACACTGAAATACTAAAATCATTGAAAATGAAGTAACACTTATATGATATCATAATAATATTTCTTGAAGTCTAATCAATATTTACTTAGTACCTATGTAAATTAATTTCGGAACAAATAATCATGTACTATAGTCAAATCTACATTTATTAGATCAGCCTTTTCTGGTGAGGCAAATATTTATTAGTTTCAAATAGGCAGCTTATTAGAAACGATATAATAATTATGTAGAATCAGGAAGTCAGTTTTTTGATGTAACAAATTTATCGTATTCCTTGTCAACTAGATATTCATTAAAGTATAATACATATTAACTCAAAACCTATATAAATTAATTTCGGAACAAATAATCATGTACTATACTCAAATATACATATGTTAAATCAGCCTTATCTTGTTAGGCATATATTAATTGTTTGAAATAGGCAGCTTACTAGCAACAATATAAAAATTGTGTAGCATCAGGAAGTCAGTTTGAATCTAACAAATTTATCGTATTCCTTGTCAAATAGACATTTATTAAAGTCTAATACATAATAATTTAATACCAGGGAGGTCTGCGATGGCTCGGTCGGTAGGGCGTCGGGCTCGTAATCTCGAGGTCCCAGGTTCGATTCCCGGCCCCGGCCGATTGATACTAGCACCACTGGCAAATGTATTTTCAACAAGTGCTCTCTTCACCAAGACATCGTATGACCTCCGTCGCTGATTAGCACCGGCGTGGGAGCATAAAAAGAGCGACGTTAAAATAAAAAAAAAATAAAAAAATTTAGTACCAATGTGAATTAATTTCGGAACAAATAATCATGTACTATAGTCAAATTTGCAATTATTAGATCAGGCTTTTCTGGTCAGGCAAATATTTATTTGTTTGAAATAAGCAGTTTATTAGAAACGATATAAAAATTGTGTCCAATGAGGAAGTTAGTTGTTTAAATCCAACAAATTTATAGTATTCCTTGTCAAGTAAATATTTATTAAAGTCTAATACATATTAATTTAGTACCAATGTAATTTAATAACAATGTAAAGTAATGGGAAAATAGTAAAATTACTAGAGTCAAGGTGAGATTGGTTGTAATTATTTATATAGGTTTACATTTTGAATGATGTGTAGGAAGGATAAGTGACGGTGTTGCTGGACTATTTACCTCAACGAGGAGAAAAGGTTGCAATTAAGCACTCCTTAGGAAGGATAGGATATAGGTTTTAGGTATAGTGATTTGTTAGACCTCAAAGATTCTATTTTATTGTAAATCATTATTTTTTATTTGAAATATTTTTTATAGCAATTAAATTTAAATCTGACCAAGCTCAACTGACATTGAAAAATTTAAACTTTTTACTTGTTTTTCTTTGTAATTTGACGTCTAAGTTATTTTAAGCGAGAAGAGTAAAGAGTAAACGACCTTCTTTTTATTTACCTTTATCGTTTACAATTTAATAATCGCGTATTTATTTAATTTAAATAATTATTTGCTTTTCTTGTAATGATCTTACTATGTAATAAAAATATTATTTTCTTGAAGTTTATTTCCGCCGTTTAATTTAGATATATATATATATATATATATATATATATATATATATATATATATATATATATATATATATTTTATACCATATTTTTTTTGTATAAAAGTCAGATAGATTGAAATAATTTTGCTTTAAGCAGTACGTATGCCAATTGTGACTAAAAGATAATAATATTATTTTATTGACACCCTTTTAGAACTGTAAATTATTAAATATATTGCGACAAGGTATTTTATAACTGCCAATATAATTAAGGGAGCGTGCCAACCTAAGTTGCCCTACCTACCTTCACATCTCTAAACATGCCTAACGTACCTCAATCTACCCAGCATACCCCACTTTACCCGCTAAGCACAATCCAGAATACCCGCAGCAACGCAGCACCCAGGAAGAGCAGCAGCCAGTAGCCTGATGCGCACCAGCTGATCGGACGCCGTGAGAGCGAGTGAGTGCGAAGATCGAGTAACGAACGTCCCGTCTGCACCTGTATCGGAGGGGACTAATTAGCCGATAGGCGAACATGAAGAACGATAATCAAGATTTACCTAGTAGACCGCATCACCAGGAATACCGTTCTCTCCGTGGGAAGCAGCAGCCCAAGCAACATCGTCCGCTTCGTGTTAATACGGCCGCGAGCACTCACTACACGGGGCGCGCGAGACGACGCCGGCCGACGCACGACTCGATGCGAGAAGTTGCGCGCGCACGTCGGGTTCGAGCAACGAAGCAGCGAACAAGCCCGAGCCCGAGAGAGCTCATCGGGACGCCATCAAGGCAGCATTGGCCGACTGATATACCGCATTATTATATTTGTGTGTGTGTGCGTTAGCAATAGACCGCAGAGCTGCACTCCAGGAGACGATCTCCACTGAGCAAAGGTGGGTGTACGCCTTGCACTGGGTACTTCGCAATCTTCTCCGATCTTGAGTGTGCTTTTCCCTTCCTCCTCTCCCTACCCCTTGTTTCGATGGTGGCTTCGGGCTCATAATATCGGCTGCGACTACTGTCAGGGTGCACTTATGTTCCTGCCTTCCATAAGACCGGCGGGAGCTTGTTGGTTGCTTTTGTGAGCTTGGCACTCTTGGCAAGCTTTCACATATTGGCATGTGTCCATATATATTCCTAGCCAGTACTAATATGTAGCCAATCTAGCATATGTTTTGTCACTGCCTAGATGGCCTACTTGCGGCGTATAGTGGCTTCGTATGGGGCTCTTGCTCGGTAATTTTGGGGTAAAATCAGCTTCCAGGCATCGAGGTCAGGTGCGAGGGGATCTATTAGGGGATTGGGTCGGTGGGCGTATAACAGATTATTCTCTATTCTAAGGTCGAGGTACTTACTGGGAATTTGGCTACTGCTATTAATTTTGTCTGATACCAGGGATCGCTACTGTCTATTGCTATGGCTGCTGCTGCTTCAGTATTCTCGTATGCTCGAGATAATGCATACGGCACTTTGTGTAACGCTCTTTTGCGGGGCACAAATTTTATATTATAATTTTGAAGGATGGTATTCCAACGAGCTAGTCTCCCTGATGGATCTTTAATATTATGCAATCAGAGAAGACTCTGGTCATCCACTACTACCGTGAACTCTTCCCCTTGCAAATGACTCTTAAGCCGTCTACACACCATAGCTCGGCCAAGCACTCCTTTTCCGTGACGGTGTAGGTCCGCTTAGCTTTGCTCAGGGTTCTGCTCACGACGTATATCGGATGCATTTCTCCGTTTATCTCTTGAGTGAGAACTCCGATTATTTCATAATCGCTGGCATCAGTTTGGAGGGAAAATGGGAGGCAAAAATCGGGTCGGGCTTAAACGGGGGCTTGAGTGAGGGCTAACTTCATCTTCTCGAATGCTTCTTACTGCTCTTTGTCCGAATGCTATCTGATATCTTTCCTTGTAAGATAATTCAAGGGTGCTCGGTAGTCTGCTAATTTGTCGATAAATCGGTAATACTAACCGATTAATCCGGTAAATCTCCGTAGCTGCTTCAAATTAGTGGAGGCTGGGTATTCTAATATCGGCTTTATTTTGTTATTGTTTGTCTTTAGGTCATCGTGGTTAATTTATAACCTAGGTATGTCACTTCCGCGGAAGAAAATTCAGATTTATCGCGGTTTAGCTGCAAGTTGGCTTTTTTAAGGGCTGCTAATATACTTTTAAGCCACCGAATATGTTCCTTAATGGTTTTGGCTGTGATGATTATATCATCCAAATAGGCAAACACATTCGGTTCCCACTCTGGCTTTATTAAATTCTCCATTATTTTCTGGAACATTGCTGGTGCGTTTGCTAGACCGTAGGGTACGCGGGGTGAATTGAAATAAACCCTTTCCTGGGAGGGCAAAGGCTGTTATTTCTCGGCTTTCGGGAGCTAGGGGGACTTGGTAAGCTCGGGACAGGTCTAGCTTGCTTATGTAGCGGATTTCTCGTAGCTGATCCGATATATTATCTATGTTTCGCATGGGATAAGCTATTTTTTAGTGACTGCATTGACCTACCTATAGTCAATGCAGAAGCGGTGTGCACCGTTCCCTTTAGGGGCAATGACGAGGCAGTTGCACCATGGACTATCGGAAGGTTCGAAGATGCCTGCACGTAGCATTCTATCGAGCTCCGCATAGCCGCACACCGCGAGTCCCGGCATTAGTTTCCCGAAATTCTTTGTTAAATTGCTGCAATGAGTATTTATTATTATTATA
Source organism: Theocolax elegans (assembly GCA_026168455.1). Lineage (NCBI taxonomy): Eukaryota > Metazoa > Arthropoda > Insecta > Hymenoptera > Cerocephalidae > Theocolax > Theocolax elegans. The sequence goes on along the minus strand of CM047429.1, from coordinate 20,583,037 downwards.
ACGAACAAAGGAATTATTTTTATCTCTGACCCTATTTGGTAAAAATTACGTCTGATTTTGATACTCGTTCCAACCACCAAATTTTAAATTTGGTTTTATAATTACGACTGTTATCCGAGCGATTTTGTGGGTTATACGAACTGTTTACGGGATTGCGTCGGTTGTTATTATCGGAAAATCTTTCCGCAAAACTTCGTGCTTATTTGAAACAATTTATGGCTCCATGACCAGTTTTAGAACAATATTGACATACAATCGGAGAGTTATTCAAAATATAGTTAACTTTACCCGTTTCCCGAGTTAAACGAGAACGAGCCTCCTCTCGGCTCGGCCTCTCCTCGTCCAAGACGTTACAAGCGAACTCGCGCTCCACCTCGAGCGCTTGTTCACGAGCCTATTTTATAGAAATTGGAGTCCCTAAACGCGCACGAATTTCCCAACGAAGCCCTTTTAAAAAGAATTTTAAACAATCTCGCCTTAGTTCAAGCATGAAATGAGCTGCTATCGCTACTCAACCCTCTCTGTCGGCCGCTTTGACTATTTCATTTTTTATTTCTTGTAACCAATTAAAATAAGCAACGACTGTCTCATTGTTTTTCTGTTTTAATTTAGCAAGGTCTCCCGTCCACTCGTAATATGTTTTTATTGATCCGAAGGTGTTTTCGAAAAAATCGGATATCTCTGTGACATAATTAAAATTTTCTCCGAGCGCACAAATTAAAGCTTCGCCATATAAACGCATTCGAATAAGTTTTGTTAATTCTTTCGCGTATTCCGACGGTAAAATTTCTTTTGCTTCATTGCATCCGTCCAAAAATTGCGATAAATTTATGTTATGACCTTTAAAACCGAGGTATTAAATATAAAGCGTCCTTTAGCGATAAACCTCGAATTTAAGACGTCAAGGTTTTATTATTTTTTTGTTTTTAACTTCACTCCTATCTAATTTTTTGGTTTTGTTCCGGTGTTTGTCATTAATTCATCTAAATTAATTTTTTTTAAATAATTCGTCTTTAATCTTAGAAGAGTTTGCTTGTTCGGATGATCTTTTAATTAATTGTTTTTCGAAGGGAATTGTAAAATCTGTCGCGCCCCGAATTAGTTTTCTCGTCGAGTACTTTCGCCGTATCTGTCACTAATACCTTTGCTTCCTCTGTCTCTTTTTCGATCGATGCGGAAAAAATATTTAACGCGCCTTTAATCTTATTATGATACCTTCAAAAGGTGTCCCTCTTTTACACTTTCTTCTAAACTTTCTATGATTTTGGGTTCCTCGAGATAAGAATCTAACAACTCTTTTTTCTTTCAGTCGTCGAGCCGTTTTCTTACCGAGCTTATAACGTTATCCGGGTGTTAAAATCAATGGTTCATATGGTCGATTACTTGGGTTTGGCGTACTAAAATTATAGGATTATTCGCAATAAGTTCTTTTTGTTCCTCGTATTTCAAACAGCGGGTTTTAAGCTAAAATGTTTTACGCGCGTGGGAGTAATTATTGTGTCTTCTTGCTCGTTTTCACTAACTTCAGAAATAGAAAGATCGGTTGGAAACAAAGGGTCTCTATATTCAAAATCGCGAGATATTTTTATAGATAGTGAAATATTTGCTGCACTTTTTTCTGGTCTATCCTTGAAATAATTTATTTCTTTTGTCAATTTCGCACTGTTTCTCAAGGCGTTTTAGTTAAATCGAGAGTATCGAGGTCTGAACTTTTTCTTTGTATAAATTTAATAACGTATCATTCATAGAAAATTCTATACTCGTGTTTCTTTGTTATTTACATAACAATCAGTATTTTTAGGCGAACCTGACATTTTATTTCTAAACCATTATTCCTTTAATCTCTTTATTTTTCTCTCAAAAATGTGAGTTTCCCCGGCCGATACACCAATTTATTATAATAATTAATACAATCTGTCACGTCCAGACTTAACTCTTCCGTCCAGGGAACCATTAGCGTTCCTTTCGCTCTTGTGTGACTAGGACTAGCCTTTCGTCTCCGGGAATAGCGAGCGAAGTTATTTTGAGAGTAGAGATATAGGATACAGTGTGGAATAATAAAATAATGTATTTTTTTGATGCAGTAAGCGCAAAATGCGTATTTTGCGCTTTGTTTTGCGGGCGCAAAATGCTCATTTCTCGGTCACGGATGCACAAAAGTAATTTTGCGCCCCGAAATAAAAATTATTTAAATTATAAATTTACAGTTTTTAAATACAAAATTTAAATTAAGTATTAATTAGCATTAAGTATTAAGTATTAAGTAGTATTTAATTAGCATATATTAAGTATTTTAAATAAATATTTTAATTTCCTTTATGATATTGTGAGTTTTTCTTATTTTTAGTGTTTTTTTAAAGGTTTTAAAAAGATTTTTCATAATTGTTTAGTACCAACCCCCCACGGGGGCTTCGCCCCTCGACCCCACCAGGGCCTGCGGCCCTGGACCCGCTCCCCGCCCTCTTCCCCTCGTGCAATTTCTACATCTTTATGATCATTTCATGTAAATTTTGTTTTATTACATTTATTATAGAGTGTGACATTTTGCATCTACTGCATCAAAAAATATTGTTTGGATCTCGAGCGCAAATTTTGCGATTTCGTGGTGATAGTTCACACTCGGGCCGGCTTCGCCGGCCCTCGTGCACTGCTATCACCACTCAAGGCGCGAAATTTCATTTTGCGCCCTTGATGCAAAAAGTACTATTTTATTCGCATTAATCATGCATTAGTTATTTGAATTTGTTAACATAATTATATAATGTCTTCTTTTTAAATTGTGACATGGCAGTTCTAACTGCATGTCACATACTTAGTTTATATTTATAGTGTATATTAATTATTCCAAAGCCCCGTAGCTTATAGGAATTAATTATAAAACTCACTCGGGATTCAGATAGTCTAGACGGTGAGGAAGGAGTATGCACTCCAGTAAAACATACGCACAGGCACACAAGCACACAATCACTGTCCCTGTTAAATTCCTGTAACATAATCATTCAGTTGTTGAAGTCGAATCCTGGAGTAGTTGAGTGAGGTCCTGTTACAAATTCTGTTCCTTATGTCCTGGAGAAGGTGATCGTAGAAGGTAGTAATTGAGGTAGAACAGATACCATTGGACAGCATCGACAACAAGTAAACATCCAGCCTCCTCCAAGAAGTAATGGTCCTTCGTTGGTACAAAACCTCCATCGAGTACCTGCAACAGTATTAATAAATAATACTGAATTGAAATTAGAGTTGAGGAAAGCAGTAGGTTGTCAAAACCTAGTTGCAGGTAAGGAGAAGGAGAGGTGAGTTGAGGTTAGGATCTTACTTCCACAAGAGATTAATTTTAAAGGAAGAAACAACGCTATTTATACATTACCTCGGACAATCTAGCTAGATGTTGACGTGAGAATAAAACAGGCACCTCCGGAATCTGGTGAGGAAGAAGTAGCTGAGGAAATCTCCAGTACAGTGTTGATGTCGTCGTTCCCGCATGCCGCACCTGAAACATATAAACAAACTCGGACGAACTAACATTAATACAGGTTATTGTATGGAATTAGAGTATTTTACCGTTTATTGACGGATTTCTGTGCTTGCACCCGATTAAGCCGTTAGATGTGCGTGATTAAAAATTATCGAATCCCATGCATTTTCTGTATCGCTTCGTAGTTAATTCGGAGAATTCGCTGTCCCCCTTTTATTACTGCGACATTACCCAAAGAACGGCTTCTTTTTCTTGATTCATAAATTATTGCTTCCTTCTAATGCTCGAGTTTTCTAGTCCATGTCGTTCATCGCCGGCTCTTCTTCGAGCATTGATATTATAGTGCAATATACAGAAACTCTTGCGCAACACCTTCGTTTTGATCTCACTATCGGCAATCCCGCTTGTGTGCGTATTGGCTTTGAATCATATTTATAAATTCTACTTATCGATCTCTTTTTCATTTGAAACATTCGTAAATTAATCTGTTCCTTAGCTCTATAAATTAGGCTTTATATTACTGCATTTACTTAGAACCATTCAGTATCAACCTTATTTCGTTCGTCTTCTGTGTCGTAATTTTATTTTATTCTACGCAGTACTTTTTACGAAAAATAATAATATAATTTTCGTCGGGACGCGACAGCTAATTAAATCTTTTAAGTAATTTACAAAATCTGTCGGTGATTTTAGATTTAAAAATAAGCTCATTTTAGCAAATACAACAGTATAATAGGTAATTTATTACTCTTCACTCACTTTCTTATCTTTACTTTACATAACCTGTATTTGCCACGTAATTTATTTTTCTTGCGGTATACTTCTTATTTTAATTTGCAAAATTGACAACCTAATAGATAATAAGTCTTCTTTATATTTGCCACGTGTTTATACTTACTTCTCTTATTTTAATGCTTGTGGCATGTGCGCGGGTGTATACTGTATACGTATATAACCGTAGATTCTGAACTTGTGCGGGAATCGAGACTTGAACGTCTCGAACCAAAATACCGCGGCCATAACATTTCTTGCAGTGTAGACGCATGCGTGGGAATATTTCAGTATTCAAATAGTGGTTTTAAAACTTTGTAATTAAAAATCTGTAAATTCACTAATTTATTAATTAAAATATTCATTATTTAATTAATGAATATTAACTATTTTAAATTAATAAGTATTTGACTAATTTAATTAGTTACAATAAAATTTTTAAATCACTTTCTAAATGTGAATTAGTGAATAATCACTAAAAATATAGTGGTAAGTCGGTCACTATCACAAAGTAGTGTTACTAATTCAATTAGTCAAAATTTACTATTTTAATAGTGAATATTCACTAATTTCGTGACAGTGACCGACGTATCACTATTTCATTTTGTTTTAATTCATTAGTAAATATTCACTATTCTAATTTATTAAACATTTAACTAATTCAAAAGAGGAATACTCAATATTTTATTAGTGACAAACGAGTTCAGTGTTTAAATTAGTGAAATTTTCACTAATTTTCTCTAAACTATTTTAATTAAGTATAAGACTCCGTATTTTGATATTTTTCCAAAATGTAATTAAAATTTTTTTGTCCATCCTGGAATATATTTTAGTCTGAAATTTGACACATTTTAAAATTTCTTTGTGTGCAATTGACGTGAAATCATCTATAGACGATGTTTAACGACAATAAAATAAAGTATAAATGCTAGATGTATGTATCAAAAACTTTATATTTATCTTTACAAAGGTTCGTCTTTTATTTATTTTTAACCCAAACCAGTAAAAACGCAACAACTACACCATCCTAGTAGATATTGTGACGTCCCACATACACGTCTACATTATTACAAATATTCATTTTTAATAATTTTGATTTTATTCTGATATACATATGCACTTATAAAAATTAACCTATAAAGCCTTTAAATAAATTTACAAATTTTGCTAAATCAGTCGTTACACGCAGTGATGTTGGTCGCTGACCTGCGAACATGCCGATTTGACAATTGTTAACTACTCCCACCTACGAGTCTGAATCGCGTCCATCGCTGATTGACCCGCGACTCTCATACGGTTCTAGAATATTCCAGGGTTACCATTTAGGGTTTTTCTGTTCTGTATTATCTAATGTAAATGAGGTCACACTGTGTGAGTTGCGACAAGACGTCGTTGCAATGAAATAAGTAATTCTTAATGTATTATATTATTTCGTATGTATATAAAATATTATATCTTAAAATCTCGCACGTTGTTATTGTTTCGTGCGTTGCCTCTTCAAGGCCACGAAACGCGCGTGTTTATATCGACGAACGAGGATGTGTGCGAGCATCCGTATATTCAATTGTTATTGTGGGTGTGTATAGGTACTTTTCGGGAATACGACAATTCCGGAAAAGCTCAGTACGCTACCGGTCTTGACCGCGACAGCACCCTTTGACACATCGTCACGTTTAGTTTCGCGCGCCAGGGGAAGTACCGGACCGGTTCGTCCGTGCTCCGGGAAGCCGTACGCGAGTGCTAGTGAGTTCGTGTAAGTGCAGTGCGAAGGACCATATACCTCGGGTCGAGTATACTTCGCGGTAGGCGAATCGTCGCGGCATCAGGCCGCATCTGCAGACCACCGTCGAGGACGGCGGAAAACCGGGCTGACTCCACCGGCCAGCAGACATCGAGGAGCCGACTCACCCCAGGGCCAATGGACAAGCTAGCCCGGTAAGTACCCGACGTCAGTCGGTATATATTAGAGTATGCAGAGTGCGTGTGCATGTATGTTTGTTCGGTAGCACACCGGTGCTATCAAAACCTATTTGGTATTGCGCGGGAAGAGTGCGGGGGCAGCCCCTGCTTGCCACGTATATACCACGCGACCGGGAGAACGCCCCGTTGTTCATTGTCGGGCACGTCCGTGTAATATTTCTAAATAAATACTTATTTTTTTATTTTAATATAACGGTCGCGTTATTTTAATTATAAATCAACCCGCAACCAACATTCCGATTCCCGATTTTCCCGCCACGTGTGTCGGTATGTAGGAGATCGTCCAATCTCCGCTACCGTGTCCCGACGGGTTAATTTATTAACCCACGGCGACGATTAAGACACGTTCTTCGAGCCGTCGTCTCTGTAGAAATAATAAATAAATTGTAACTGGTATTAGGACGAAATATCACGTTACCGAGTGCAACAAAGAAAACATACCTCTATATGACAATACTGGAATATTCGCGAGTCCATCTTTCTTTTGAGTCTTTATAAACCCGCGAATGCACTATCTAACGCCTTTAGTCTTCATTTTGTTCTTGAATTTTGTGAGACTCGTGTTAACAGTGAGCGAATTGCCCGCCGTTTTAGATTCCGGCGTAAGTATATTGTGAAATTCATATACAGAATTTAAAAGTATATGAAATCTTAAAATATAAGGGATCGTCCCCATGCTTGCCCTGTTAAGCTAATCGTGATATAAGATATATAGATCATTTGGAGGCTACTTGAATTTAGAAATTCACCAAGGTTTCTAAACTAGTAGTTAGATTTGTATAATTCATTCGCGAAATATTTTTCTAACAGAGATTCACCAAGGTCTCTAGAAAAATATGTGAAACCTAGAATTGTATTTAGAGAAGATAAAACTCGAATTTGGCCACGAAGACTATTCGTGTAGTTTTTAATCTTATGTTAGAATAAAAAGGATTAAATATATAATCAAATAAACACAAAACTGTTATCTCAATTTCATTAAATAAACGTAAAGAAACTGACAAACACAATATTTTCATCAAGAATTATTAACACAGCATAAACGTGACGCATCATCTACACGTAAGTACCGAATTGTCGACTTCATAAAGTTACTCCTATCAGAACGTTACGCGTGACGCTTGCAAACATACATAACAACTTAGAGTAACGTCACATATAACGTTGGGGGAACCTAGTTATACGTTGTATGACTAGCGTGACTTAACGCGTAACTACGACATCATCTACCACATATGACAAACGTTACATGACGCACACCATAATCGTGACTTATAAGAATTCAGAGACTCCGGAGCTGACAGTAGTTTCACATTAAAATAAAAATAATTTAATGTTAAGGTGAACTCCTCACGTCTGACACCGTCTTGATAAGCCGGGTCATAACAATATTGTATTCTATTTGATAGGTAATACATAAATTGTATTGATACACTTGAATGTTTTAGTTTAAATATTTTTAGATTTAATGATATAAATACTTGTAGTTCACCCTCCATTGTTAATTCACAAATTTAAAAGAATTAGTTTTTAATTTCTTAAGGATCAGGTAGATTTTTAATAATTTAAATAAATAAAAAAAACCATATTTACGTTATGTGCAACGTTTCGATTTAGCAGAATTCGCCAACCTCTTCAGGTTTATTAATTTGAGAATAATCTCTTTGTACACTGAAAAAACAATTTATTTGAAACAAATAAATTAATTTATTTCAAATTAGTTTGTTTAAAACAAAAAAATATGTATTTAGAATTAATTATGAATATTCATAACAAGTAAATATTTAATCAAATTTAATAAATAATTGTAACAGTTTGGTTGCCGCGCGGATGTTTATTTTAATATCGCGGCTGCTCAGCGGTACGGTTAAACTTACCGTATGTAAATAAACATATTTTTGTCGCGATGCGGTGACGGTTACCTGTCCGTTCTACCAAATCCGTTAAGTGTTAATCTGAAACCGAGTTACTGTTTCAGATAACAACCAGGTAAAATTCAAATCTGAAATTGACCGCGAAACAGGGATATCGCGTCGAGCACTTGTCAACCAGATAAAGAAAGATAACAAATAAAATATCTGATTGTCGCCGAGGTCTACGCTTTTATTACAAGTCGGTAAACGGCCGACTTGTAGAGAGAGGGGAAGAAAATATCGCGAACTAAAATAATATATCCAGTCAACGGGACTGGTATAAAGAAACACGATTATTTACTAAGTGCGAATAAAAACACGATCGCGTGAAGTGGTACCACTTACTTTGTACGCTGCTGTAGTCGTTGGTGAACAACGACCAGCCGATCGGTTGCTTTCTCTCTCTCTCACTGTCGCTGCGGTGTCGGACAGATTGTCCGCTCGCCCGTGCACCGGGGTTGTGTGGCTGCAGGCAGATGCACGGTGTTGCACCACTCACTGCAAATGCAGGATCGGCCTGCAGTCGAAACACACACACAAAACGCACGGTAAATCACAGCACGGCGAAGCTAAACACGGGACGCGGGGGGATCACACCTGTCACGTAAAAAGGTGGTTATTACTCTATCCAGTGCGCGCGAATCTCCCCCTTACCTCTCTAATGAGGTGCGTGCACAAATCTTTCGCGCGCGAATTTGATCCCGCCCGTGTAGCCACGACAAACCGAGCCGAGCCGAATCTCGCCGGCTCGAACCGATGCAAACATTATGATACTGTTCGCTCGTGTTGCTCGAATTCGTCAAACGGTGAGGTAAACAGTACCTTACCGTTACATAATTTATTTAAATTTAAATTATTTGTAACAAACAAAGTTGATTAAAATCAAAGAAGAAATTATTTGAACAAAACAATAGTATATTATGGTGCAAGTAAAGTGATTTTTTTGATGCTATAAAAATATTTATAATAAATATTTACTAAGAACTATCAAATAATTATTAATAATAAACAAAAATTTTATTAAAAATGGAATAAAAATATTTGATAAAATATTTAAAAGAAACAAAAAGATATCTTCTTGCAGCTGTAAATTCAATGCATATCACTAATTAAAACTATTTAACACAAATAAGACGATTTCTTTGAAACAATACTTGAAATTTTAAAATATATTTATTCTAAACTAAAAAATTTTTTTTAAAACAACCAAATAATTATAGGTTTTAAATAAACTTAATATTAATAAATAATAAATTAATTACTATTAATTTTATTAATTAATATTAATAAATATTAAATTAATTACTGAATTAAGTAGTAGAAACAAATATTTGTAAATTAAAATAACAGCTATCATTTATTTAAAACAAGTATGTTATTTAATAAAAATTAACAAATTTGTTAGAAAATGTACTCAAATTTGTTTAACACAAGTAAGATTATGTTTTTGCCAAATAGTTATTTACTAAATATCAACATATATTTATTCGATGAATTATTAATTGTTAACTAATTATTCATTTTATAAAAGTACGTAAATGATGTTCGTACTGAAGACATATTTACTACATTAAAACACATGTGTATTTGATAAAGAGATTATATAATAAGTAATTATTTGTTACACTGAAATACTAAAATCATTGAAAATGAAGTAACACTTATATGATATCATAATAATATTTCTTGAAGTCTAATCAATATTTACTTAGTACCTATGTAAATTAATTTCGGAACAAATAATCATGTACTATAGTCAAATCTACATTTATTAGATCAGCCTTTTCTGGTGAGGCAAATATTTATTAGTTTCAAATAGGCAGCTTATTAGAAACGATATAATAATTATGTAGAATCAGGAAGTCAGTTTTTTGATGTAACAAATTTATCGTATTCCTTGTCAACTAGATATTCATTAAAGTATAATACATATTAACTCAAAACCTATATAAATTAATTTCGGAACAAATAATCATGTACTATACTCAAATATACATATGTTAAATCAGCCTTATCTTGTTAGGCATATATTAATTGTTTGAAATAGGCAGCTTACTAGCAACAATATAAAAATTGTGTAGCATCAGGAAGTCAGTTTGAATCTAACAAATTTATCGTATTCCTTGTCAAATAGACATTTATTAAAGTCTAATACATAATAATTTAATACCAGGGAGGTCTGCGATGGCTCGGTCGGTAGGGCGTCGGGCTCGTAATCTCGAGGTCCCAGGTTCGATTCCCGGCCCCGGCCGATTGATACTAGCACCACTGGCAAATGTATTTTCAACAAGTGCTCTCTTCACCAAGACATCGTATGACCTCCGTCGCTGATTAGCACCGGCGTGGGAGCATAAAAAGAGCGACGTTAAAATAAAAAAAAAATAAAAAATTTAGTACCAATGTGAATTAATTTCGGAACAAATAATCATGTACTATAGTCAAATTTGCAATTATTAGATCAGGCTTTTCTGGTCAGGCAAATATTTATTTGTTTGAAATAAGCAGTTTATTAGAAACGATATAAAAATTGTGTCCAATGAGGAAGTTAGTTGTTTAAATCCAACAAATTTATAGTATTCCTTGTCAAGTAAATATTTATTAAAGTCTAATACATATTAATTTAGTACCAATGTAATTTAATAACAATGTAAAGTAATGGGAAAATAGTAAAATTACTAGAGTCAAGGTGAGATTGGTTGTAATTATTTATATAGGTTTACATTTTGAATGATGTGTAGGAAGGATAAGTGACGGTGTTGCTGGACTATTTACCTCAACGAGGAGAAAAGGTTGCAATTAAGCACTCCTTAGGAAGGATAGGATATAGGTTTTAGGTATAGTGATTTGTTAGACCTCAAAGATTCTATTTTATTGTAAATCATTATTTTTTATTTGAAATATTTTTTATAGCAATTAAATTTAAATCTGACCAAGCTCAACTGACATTGAAAAATTTAAACTTTTTACTTGTTTTTCTTTGTAATTTGACGTCTAAGTTATTTTAAGCGAGAAGAGTAAAGAGTAAACGACCTTCTTTTTATTTACCTTTATCGTTTACAATTTAATAATCGCGTATTTATTTAATTTAAATAATTATTTGCTTTTCTTGTAATGATCTTACTATGTAATAAAAATATTATTTTCTTGAAGTTTATTTCCGCCGTTTAATTTAGATATATATATATATATATATATATATATATATATATAATATATATATATATATATTATTTTTATACCATATTTTTTTGTATAAAAGTCAGATAGATTGAAATAATTTTGCTTTAAGCAGTACGTATGCCAATTGTGACTAAAAGATAATAAATATTATTTTATTGACACCCTTTTAGAACTGTAAATTATTAAATATATTGCGACAAGGTATTTTATAACTGCCAATATAATTAAGGGAGCGTGCCAACCTAAGTTGCCCTACCTACCTTCACATCTCTAAACATGCCTAACGTACCTCAATCTACCCAGCATACCCCACTTTACCCGCTAAGCACAATCCAGAATACCCGCAGCAACGCAGCACCCAGGAAGAGCAGCAGCCAGTAGCCTGATGCGCACCAGCTGATCGGACGCCGTGAGAGCGAGTGAGTGCGAAGATCGAGTAACGAACGTCCCGTCTGCACCTGTATCGGAGGGGACTAATTAGCCGATAGGCGAACATGAAGAACGATAATCAAGATTTACCTAGTAGACCGCATCACCAGGAATACCGTTCTCTCCGTGGGAAGCAGCAGCCCAAGCAACATCGTCCGCTTCGTGTTAATACGGCCGCGAGCACTCACTACACGGGGCGCGCGAGACGACGCCGGCCGACGCACGACTCGATGCGAGAAGTTGCGCGCGCACGTCGGGTTCGAGCAACGAAGCAGCGAACAAGCCCGAGCCCGAGAGAGCTCATCGGGACGCCATCAAGGCAGCATTGGCCGACTGATATACCGCATTATTATATTTGTGTGTGTGTGCGTTAGCAATAGACCGCAGAGCTGCACTCCAGGAGACGATCTCCACTGAGCAAAGGTGGGTGTACGCCTTGCACTGGGTACTTCGCAATCTTCTCCGATCTTGAGTGTGCTTTTCCCTTCCTCCTCTCCCTACCCCTTGTTTCGATGGTGGCTTCGGGCTCATAATATCGGCTGCGACTACTGTCAGGGTGCACTTATGTTCCTGCCTTCCATAAGACCGGCGGGAGCTTGTTGGTTGCTTTTGTGAGCTTGGCACTCTTGGCAAGCTTTCACATATTGGCATGTGTCCATATATATTCCTAGCCAGTACTAATATGTAGCCAATCTAGCATATGTTTTGTCACTGCCTAGATGGCCTACTTGCGGCGTATAGTGGCTTCGTATGGGGCTCTTGCTCGGTAATTTTGGGGTAAAATCAGCTTCCAGGCATCGAGGTCAGGTGCGAGGGGATCTATTAGGGGATTGGGTCGGTGGGCGTATAACAGATTATTCTCTATTCTAAGGTCGAGGTACTTACTGGGAATTTGGCTACTGCTATTAATTTTGTCTGATACCAGGGATCGCTACTGTCTATTGCTATGGCTGCTGCTGCTTCAGTATTCTCGTATGCTCGAGATAATGCATACGGCACTTTGTGTAACGCTCTTTTGCGGGGCACAAATTTTATATTATAATTTTGAAGGATGGTATTCCAACGAGCTAGTCTCCCTGATGGATCTTTAATATTATGCAATCAGAGAAGACTCTGGTCATCCACTACTACCGTGAACTCTTCCCCTTGCAAATGACTCTTAAGCCGTCTACACACCATAGCTCGGCCAAGCACTCCTTTTCCGTGACGGTGTAGGTCCGCTTAGCTTTGCTCAGGGTTCTGCTCACGACGTATATCGGATGCATTTCTCCGTTTATCTCTTGAGTGAGAACTCCGATTATTTCATAATCGCTGGCATCAGTTTGGAGGGAAAATGGGAGGCAAAAATCGGGTCGGGCTTAAACGGGGGCTTGAGTGAGGGCTAACTTCATCTTCTCGAATGCTTCTTACTGCTCTTTGTCCGAATGCTATCTGATATCTTTCCTTGTAAGATAATTCAAGGGTGCTCGGTAGTCTGCTAATTTGTCGATAAATCGGTAATACTAACCGATTAATCCGGTAAATCTCCGTAGCTGCTTCAAATTAGTGGAGGCTGGGTATTCTAATATCGGCTTTATTTTGTTATTGTTTGTCTTTAGGTCATCGTGGTTTAATTTATAACCTAGGTATGTCACTTCCGCGGAAGAAAATTCAGATTTATCGCGGTTTAGCTGCAAGTTGGCTTTTTTAAGGGCTGCTAATATACTTTTAAGCCACCGAATATGTTCCTCAATGGTTTTGGCTGTGATGATTATATCATCTAAATAGGCAAACACATTCGGTTCCCACTCTGGCTTTATTAAATTGTCCATTATTTTCTGGAACATTGCTGGTGCGTTTGCTAGACCGTAGGGTACGCGGGTGAATTGAAATAAACCCTTTCCTGGGAGGGCAAAGGCTGTTATTTCTCGGCTTTCGGGAGCTAGGGGGACTTGGTAAGCTCGGGACAGGTCTAGCTTGCTTATGTAGCGGATTTCTCGTAGCTGATCCGATATATTATCTATGTTTCGCATGGGATAAGCTATTTTTTAGTGACTGCATTGACCTGCCTATAGTCAATGCAGAAGCGGTGTGCACCGTTCCCTTTAAGGGCAATGACGAGGCAGTTGCACTATGGACTATCGGAAGGTTCGAAGATGCCTGCACGTAGCATTCTATCGACCTCCGCATAGCCGCACACCGCGAGTCCCGGCATTGTTTTCCCGAAATTCTTTGTTAAAATGCTGCGATGAGTATTTATTATTATTATAACGAACAAAGGAATCATTTTTATCTCTGTCCCTATTTGGTAAAAATTACGTCTGATTTTGATACTCGTTAATAATATGAAGCCAATGAAGGGGTAGCTCTTGTGAGTTCTCCAATGCTTGCTAGGGCTGATATGTAGCTTGGGTCTTCGACATGAGGATAAAAGTGATGCGTAATGCCCTTAGGAGTCCACCACGTATCCTTTTCATAATTTATCCTCGTGTCGACTTTGCGTTTGAAATTGATTCCCAGTATGCAACGATAGAGCAGATCGTCTGCTACCTGAAAAGGGATTAGTATATTGTCGCCGTCAATACTTATTGAGACTTCTATAATACCTTGAATTGGTACCGTTATACCATCTGCTACTTTTACTGCTTTGCAGTCAGATATCCTGAGCTTCTTTTGGAGCACTTTACTCATTCCTTCACCTATAAAGCAGTGCACTGCTCCGTCATCGAGCAGTGCTATGAGTTTATGTCCGTTAAGCTCTAGGTTAAAATATTAACGGGGGTCTATCCCGGGAATTTGCTAAATAAGGGACTCGTTAGCTGCTATTTGGGGGGGGGGGGGTGAGACCCTTTGTGGGGTTTGGGTGAGAAAATACGGGTCCTTACTTTTTCTAGCTGCCGTTTCCCTGCTTCTTTGTGCTGCATTTAGGGCATTCTCTAATGTAGAGTAGAGACTCCCTGGTCTCCACAATACCTGTGGGCACTCTGTTGCCCAGTGACCCAGTTGGTCACAAATAAAGCTGGGCTCTATCTGCTTCCTGGGATGGTTGGGGATTATCGGTGCTCTTGTTGCTGCTCTAATATTGCTCTGGCTCTATGGTTGCTGCCTATTTGGGTTCCTTGGCGATTCAGGCCTTTGCGGAGTCATTGTTGCTTTTGCCATTGCTTTTGGCTAGTAATGGCGACTACCTTATTCCAAGGCTGCTTTTGTTGTGTGCTACTGCTTGGCTTGGCGAATCGCGTTTTGCTGCTTCCTCATATTTAGGGAAATGTGGCGCAGCTCTTCTTAGATGGGGGCTGCTGGGCTTCTTATTCTGCTGCTTTTGGTTATATTTGGGGATGGGTGTGTGTTCTCTGGAAGTCTGGAGGGGGTATGAGGAATTGGAAATGCTCGAGCTGCTTGCTGTTACTAGGCTGCGCGGTTTCTGCTGCTTCGGGTCGACGTAACCATATTTTGCTTCTTCCTTTTTGCCTAGCTTTTGTAGCTGCGCAAAGTTATCAAATTGACTTCTTTCTATTTCGCATCTCTAGCTGGGATGCATATTTCTAAATGCTCTGTCCAACTGATCTGCTAGCGGAAATGGAGGTTTAATTTGGTCCAATATCTTTCGTAATTTTGATAGATACGTTGAGATATCTTCATTTGGACCTTGCGTGCGGTTTTCTATTATTTGCCGTAAGTTGCTCCAGATTTCTTCCGATCCATGTTGCAATCGCACTGCATCGACAAAGTCAATAAAATTCCTTTAGCTGCTCTTTCTCTCTTAAACCAATCCCATGCTTCATCGTTGAACACGGATTAACCTGGTACGGTCTAGGAGAGGAAGCGTTCCTCTTCTTCCCCTCTCGTGAGAAATCCCGCCCGGGTAGACAGGTCGGTGGTTAGCGGGAGCCACTTCACGAGAAAAGGCGCGCGTAACGTAGGCAGCTGCTACGTCAGAGCTCTCTACGTCAGAGGTACATACGTCACACGGCGTGACGTATAGCCATCAGGTGAAACAGCCGATCATTCTTGGATCGGTTGCTCATAATTTGACTGTTAATAGATTTTAACGATTTGTTTTCGCGCTGACCTCGGAGGTAGTTACCGGTACGACTCCCCTTGATTTGTTAATGTTGATTAATTGTTAATTGATTGTTTATTTAAGAAATTGACGAGACTATCTTTCTCGCCGATTAACATAATATCTCGGTTGTTGATAACGTTTTGCCGGTCATAGTCCTCTTCCTCGAATACCGCCTTCTTCGGCGTATATCCTTGTTGGCAAGTTTGGGCATAGGGCCCAACACACGTTATTAAAGTCAAACGAGGTGTTTGGCGTTGTTAACGGCATTGCACGGGAATCAAAGTGATTCCCGGTCGCATTGTGGGACTGTACACTTAAGTTGGTAAGTTGGGACCGATTGGGCCTAACCGGCGGCCTTACATTCCCCAGTACCCACCCCGTTACACACTACATTAAAAACAACAAAAAAACAAATTATATTGCGTAAAAATATGTTTGAAAGAAAAAATGAAATTTTAATAATTATATTAATTGAAGGGATTAGGTTTTTTTCGATTTTGATGAACAAACCATGTATTTTTTAATTGGCGACGTTTCGATGGATATTCCATCCTCATCAGGCTATATCTTTATTAATAATATCAGTATAACAATATTATTCAAAACATCTTCTTACACATATTAGTAATTTTGTGACAATTGTATAACATTATAAATTATTTGCACAACTTACTATTTTGTCATTATAAACCTATAAAACGTATAATTAATAGCATCTCTGATGCGTCACTCTATAATTGAAAACAAAAGTAAGCAAATTTATTAAAAAATTATAATTTTGCGCAGAGATTGATGTTCTGTGTGATCTATACCTTTCCATATTAGTTAAGTCTATAATCGATATTATTTTTCAAAAAGTTAAATATATTAAATAAATTAAAAACAACGCAAAAATTTAATACACAATAACACATATTTAGCAAAAGGCAGTCAAATTGGTAAAATAATGAAATGTCAATTGTATCACAGACGGTTAATAACAACTAGGGGTGTGCGGGTACCCGGTTATTCGGTTCAGAGTGACCAGTTGGCGATTTTTTTCCTTTTCTCTCTTACGTATATTGATGTTTATTAAGCAAGAGCAACAAGGAGAAAAAATCGCCATCTGGCAACCCTGTTTCGGGTAACCCGACTTCAAAATTTGACCCGACGGGCTCGGGTGGGGCTCGAGTCGGACTTCGGGTATCGATTTTCTCGCACTATCCGAAATTATCGATCTACCTGCAATTTTCGGACCACCCGAAATTTTCGGACCGCCCGAACTTATCGAATTATCTGATTACTCGAAATTTTCGGGCTATTCGAAATCACCGAATTACCCAAACTTTTTGTGAATGAATTTATAGTTATTTATCAAAGAATAAATATATAATATATTCTACAACACGAAGAATTCAAATAATTTGAAATAAAAACATGATTTAATGGGTAATACAGTTAAAATATTTTCGTAGACAAGAATACTTTCTACAATAATAGTTTCGTATTTTAATATAAAACTAGTCATGTTATCTCGGTCGCTAACGCACCATCGGTTGAATTACATTTTTGAGGCTAGACGTTGATTATAAAGTGTAGTCTTAAATTTATTGTTAGTTAATAATAAATAAATTTTAAATAATTTTGATACAATTATTTTATTTCATTTTCTAACTAATTTTTTGTAACTTTTTTCATGTGCTATAAACTATTAATTAAAAATTATTGTTATATTATTAAAACTAATCTTGGTTAGTACTATTTTCTCTGTGCATCTACAGGCTTAAAGCTGCCATATTTTGAATATAATATTAATACTTATGAAAATATTGAAATATATGGTATCTATAAATTTCAGTAAAAAGTAATTTATAAACATATAGGGGCTTAACGCAAACAAATTATTACTTTAAAAACTTAGTTTATACAAGAAAATTACCTAAAGAATGTCGCTTAATGCAAACAATTTATTATTTGAAAAATGTATTTTTCATAAGTAATTTATATAAAAAATTTCGCTTGTGCAGACGGGATATAGGAATTTGGCTCCCTATAGGAAACGTATGAAACATATCCTATCGTTTAGACGGTCAATAAATATGAATTTCAAAAAAATTCAACCCCAATAACCCTGCGGAAGCTAAGATATCCAGAAATGAAGTTTCTACCTTTAAAAAGATTCTTCCTTAACGCTTTAACTTAGAAAAGACAGTTTGCAATAATTTCGATTGAAAAAGGTACTTTGTGCCATTTAATGTTGACTTACAGGCAGTCAGTCCATAGCTTTTTTAATTATCTATCAGTTCAGCTAGATTCGAATTGGGTGACACACCCTTTAAAGCTTCTACGTAAGGAAAACGTGTATATTTTGAAACAATCCTTAATGTTTTATTTTATTTTTTATATTAGTCGTTATATTTTTTAAAAAACGAAAATTAAGCTACGTGAAATATGTAGTTTTAAAGAGCTTACAAAAACCTTTAAAATGAGCACACGCGGGGTTTTTCACAACTTGTAGAAGCCGAGACATAATACTTAGTATAAACTTTAAAAAGCCAGTGTAATTTGCAGCAAAGTCAATTGAGAGAGTATTGGATTTTTTCCGACGATTTAAGTAATGGATTCGCTAATTATGATTATAAAATCACAACAAATGGATGGAAACAAATAATTGGATTTTTTGTTCTTTATCCGAATTGTAGAAACTAAAGCTTTAATTGTTTTTTAATATTTGCTAAGGGTGTTATCAAACGTATTGAATTGATAATATTTATGGATCAAGCGTAAAACCTAACTATTCGGTTATTTAGTTAGATCCCAGACATTTAAGAGAAAAAATTTCACTGTAGCATTGTTACTTCACATTCTTCAACGGTTCTCTATTATTTATATCTAAGTCTGCCGTCTCCAAATTTTAATTCAACGGGTGCGGGTTTTGATTTCTTCGAGCTATCCGACATCGGGCTGCCCGGAATTTTGCGGGTTGCTCGATTATGTCGGATTACCCGATTATTTCGAATCACCCGATAAGTTTGGGTAACCCGACTATTTCGAGTAACCCGATAACTTCGGGGAACCTGATTATTCCGAGTAACCCGATTATTTTTTGGGTCCCGAAAACACTCGAGTACCCGCCCGAACCCGAGGAAAAAACCTGAACCCGATCTGGTCGAGTATTTCGGGTACTCGCACATCTCTAATAACAACAATTTAAATCTCTCGCTTCGCGATCTTGGAGACACCTATGCGATCAATCGAACAGACATCCCCATTCCCCGGGGAAATTTGAAATTCTTACATGTACATTATAAATTAAACAACACAAATGACTCGAATCTGCTATTAAATTTGATTAAAATTTGATTAAATTCCAGCGATAATTTATTTATAAATTAGAAGCTTAGATGACAGTAAATGAATTTATTTGGTGTGTAAAAATGTAATAGTTCACTTTTTAAATTTGCCGCGTCGCGCATGCTCCAATTGTCAATCGCGCATGCTCCGATTGTCAATGGCGCATGCTCCGATTGCGAATCGCGCATATTTGCAGTCGATCACTAAAGTGACATAACCTATAACTATATTCATCAGAAGGTGCCTAGCTATAGATCAAGTTGCGCTTTGATCAAGTGAACTATTACATTTTTACACACCAATAAATTCATTTATTGATCGTCTAATCTTATAATTTATAAATAAATTATTGCTTGAATTTAATCAAATTTAATAGCAGATTCGAATCATTTGTGTTGTTTAATTTATTATGTACATGTAAGAATTTCCCCGGGAAGTGGGGATGTCTGTTCGATTGATCGCACAGGTATCTCTAAGAACGCGAAGCGAGAGACTTGAATTGTTGTTATTAACCGTCTGTGATACAATTGACATTTCGTTATTTTACCAATTTGACAGCCTTTTGCTAAATATGTGTTATTGTGTATTAAATTATTTTGTGTTGTTTTTAATTTAGATATTTAATATATTTAACTTTTTGAAAAACGATGTTTATTATAGACTTAACTAATATGGAAAGGTATAGATCACACAGAACCTCAATCTCTGCGCAAAATTATAATTTTTTAATAAATTTGCTTACTTTTGTTTTCAATTATAGAGTGACGCATCAGAGATGCTATTAATTATACGTTTTATAGGTTTATACTAATGACAAAATAGTGTCGCGTCCCGACGAAAATTAAATTATTATTTTTCGTAAAAAGTACTGCGTAGTTAAGAATAAAATTACGGCGTAGAAGAAAAACGAAATAAGGTTGATAAAAAATAATTCTAAATCAATGCAGTAATATAAAATATAATTTATAGAGCTAAGGGACAGATTAATTTACGAGTATTTCAAACGAAAAGGAGACTGATAAGTGGAGTTGAAGATATTATTCAAAGCCAATACGCATATAAGCGGGATCACCGATAGTGAGATCGAAACGAAGGGTTGCGCAAGAGTTTTTTTTGTACAACATGGACTAGAAAACTCGAGCATTAGAAGGAAGTAATAAATTAAGCCGTTCTTTGGGTAATGTCGTAGTAATAAAAGGGGGACAGCGAATTTTCCGAATTAACTACAAAGCGATACAGAAAATGCATGGGATTCGATAATTTTTAATCACGCACATCTAACGGCCCAATCGGGTGCAAGCACAGAAAATAATTTTTCGTCTAAAGCTTTCGTAAGGCAAAGCTCTGCTAGTCAACTCTTTGATTTTTATCCGAGGGCGTGGCACTGATACTCGGACTTTAAAGAAATACGCATTTAAAATCAAGAGAGTTCTTGTATTCGGGGATCGAGAAGCATCGTTGACATCTACGAGCCATAGTCAAGGAACTACGACTTCGATATCTGGCAATCATCGGACTCCAACAGCATACACATCTAAAGTCGACGCCCGCAGGTCTAGCAAGACATAATCGAGCCATTTGACACCGCTTTCCACGTTCGAGGCGGACCTTCGTTCCTCACCGTATATATATAATATATATATATATGGGAGATTCCATGTGAAGTGATCCAGTTAAAAAATAAAATTTTGTTTTAATTTATGGAATCAGTAAAAAACTACTTGAATAGAGTGTAGCTAAATTTTTGGACCTGAATTTCAATTAGTACCAGAGTTGTAGCCAATCAAAAAATCGAATTTTTTGAAAAAATTGACTTTTTGACCATGTTTATCACTTAATAACTCAAAATCTAACAACTTTTTCTTATATACATTAAATTTGAAAAAGTTTATTAATTTCAAGAAGAATCAGTTCAAATATTTCATTTATTTTATTTTAAAACTTTGAATATAGTTATAATCAATAAAAACCTTTATAGTGAAAAAAAGGGTTGTACGATCAAAAATATTTTATCCATCCAAAAATCTAATTCATCGATGATTAACTACCTTCAAAATAATGCAAAGTTTGAGTGCGGCAGAGCATTTCAGACAAAGTTATGGTGTTTTTAGTCAAATTTCAAAAAAAGAGAGCGAATGCATTTTATGAAGAAAACAGACTAACCGTATACTTGCATTCAAACAATATGGCACTATTATTCCTCAATATTACTAAAATATAGTATTTATTGTTAGTTACTGATACTTTTATTTAGTTGTTATTTAAGTCTGATACTTTTAGTTATACCTGTTATATAATTGGATTTATTGGAATTATAAAAAGTTTCAGGTATTTATCCAACTATATAACAGGTATAACTGCTTATACCTACTGTTTTGTGTTTGTAAGCAACTTAGAGATTAACATGTATCAGTGACTAACAATAAATAGTATATTTTAGTAAATTAAGGAATAATAGTGCCATATTGTTTGAATGCAAGTATACGGTTAGTCTGTTTTCTTCATAAAATGCATTCGCTCTCTTTTTTTATGAAATTTGACTAAAAACACCATAACTTTGTCTGAAATGCTCTGCCGCACTCAAACTTTGCATTATTTTAAAGGTAATTAATCATCGATGAATTAGATTTTTGGATGGATAAAATATTTTTGATCGTATAACCGTTTTTTTTACTATAAAGGTTTTTATTGATTATAACTATATTCAAAGTTTTAAAATAAAATAAATGAAATATTTGAACTGATTCTTCTTGAAATTAATAAACTTTTTCAAATTTAATGTATATAAGAAAAAGTTGTTAGATTTTGAGTTATTAAGTGATAAACATGGCCAAAAAGTCAATTTTTTCAAAAAATTCGATTTTTTGATTGGCTACAACTCTGGTACTAATTGAAATTCAGGTCCAAAAATTTAGCTACACTCTACTCAAGTAGTTTTTTACTGATTCCATATATTAAAACAAAATTTTATTTTTTAACTGGATCACTTCACATGGAATCTCCCATATATATGTATATATATTTGGGTACTTAAGGTGTATTCTTTTCGGCTATCTATACGCTTGTAATATTCGTAAAGGCAAACCTGATATTTTATGTTATTTTAATTACTGAACCAACCTTTTCTCTTACAACAATTATTATTTGATACTGTAATTTATTTATAATAATTATTTTTTGCATTACAATTTATTAACAATAATTCATGTTTTCAACAACAACAATTTTTAATTTAATCTGCATTTATTTATAATAATTCTTATTTTGATTATTAATTATTAATGTTTATAAAAAAATAACCTTGTGTATATTTCATTCTATAATTTGTTAACGTGTTCGCAGTACAATTGTTTATTTAATCAAATTTAAAATTGTTATTTGACTTAAATAATTTTATGCAATTGTTAATAAAATAGTGTAATTTTATGTGTTTTTGCCCATTAAAAAGCTATAAGATTTTAGTTACACGTGTTCATTTAAAGGAAAACATATATTATTTTATTCATCCCACATTATATCCTACATCTCTACTCTCAAAATAACTTCGCTCGCTATTCCCGGAGACGAAAGGCTAGTCCTAGTCACACAAGAGCGAAAGGAACGCTAATGGTTCCTGGACGGAAGAGTTAAGTCTGGACGTGACAGATTGTATTAATTATTATAATAAATTTGGTGTATCGGCCGGGAAACTCACATTTTTGAGAGAAAAATAAAGAGATTAAAGGAATAATGTGTTTAGAAATAAAATGTCAGGTTCGCCTAAAAATACTGATTGTTATGTAAATAAACAAAGAAACACGAGTATAGAATTTTCTATGAATGATACGTTATTAAATTTATACAAAGAAAAAGTTCAGACCCTCGATACTCTCGATTTAACTAAAACGCCTTGAGAAACAGTGCGAAATTTGACAAAAGAAATAAATTATTTCAAGGATAGACCAGAAAAAAGTGCAGCAAATATTTCACTATCTATAAAAATATCTCGCGATTTTGAATATAGAGACCCTTTGTTTCCAACCGATCTTTCTATTTCTGAAGTTAGTGAAAACGAGCAAGAAGACACAATAATTACTCCCACGCGCGTAAAACATTTTAGCTTAAAACCCGCTGTTTTGAATACGAGGAACAAAAAGAACTTATTGCGAATAATCCTATAAATTTTAGTACGCCAAACCCAAGTAATCGACCATATGAACCATTGATTTTAACACCGGATAACGTTATAAGCTCGGTAAGAAAACGGCTCGCGACTGAAAAGAAAAAAGAGTTGTTAGATTCTTATCTCGAGGAACCCAAAATCATAGAAAGTTTAGAAGAAAGTGTAAAAGAGGGACAACTTTTGAAGGTATCATAAATAAGATTAAAGGCGCGTTAAATTTTTTCCGCATCGATCGAAAAAGAGACAGAGGAAGCAAAGGTATTAGTGACAGATACGGCGAAAGTACTCGACGAAAAACTAATTCGGGGCGCGACAGATTTTACAATTCCCTTCGAAAAACAATTAATTAAAAGATCATCCGAACAAGCAAACTCTTCTAAGATTAAAGACGAATTATTTAAAAAATTAATTTAGATGAATTAATGACAAACACCGGAACAAAACCAAAAAAATTAGATAGGAGTGAAGTTAAAAACAAAAAAATAATAAAACCTTGACGTCTTAAATTCGAGGTTTATCGCTAAAGGACGCTTTATATTTAATACCTCGGTTTAAAGGTCATAACATAAATTTATCGCAATTTTTGGACGGATGCAATGAAGCAAAAGAAATTTTACCGTCGGAATACGCGAAAGAATTAACAAAACTTATTCGAATGCGTTTATATGGCGAAGCTTTAATTTGTGCGCTCGGAGAAAATTTTAATTATGTCACAGAGATATCCGATTTTTTCGAAAACACCTTCGGATCAATAAAAACATATTACGAGTGGACGGGAGACCTTGCTAAATTAAAACAGAAAAACAATGAGACAGTCGTTGCTTATTTTAATTGGTTACAAGAATAAAAAATGAAATAGTCAAAGCGGCCGACAGAGGGGTTGAGTAGCGATAGCAGCTCATTTCATGCTTGAACTAAGGCGAGATTGTTTAAAATTCTTTTTAAAAGGGCTTCGTTGGGAAATTCGTGCGCGTTTAGGGACTCCAATTTCTATAAAATAGGCTCGTGAACAAGCGCTCGAGGTGGAGCGCGAGTTCGCTTGTAACGTCTTGGACGAGGAGAGGCCGAGCCGAGAGGAGGCTCGTTCTCGTTTAACTCGGGAAACGGGTAAAGTTAACTATATTTTGAATAACTCTCCGATTGTATGTCAATATTGTTCTAAACTGGTCATGGAGCCATAAATTGTTTCAAATAAGCACGAAGTTTTGCGGAAAGATTTTCCGATAATAACAACCGACGCAATCCCGTAAACAGTTCGTATAACCCACAAAATCGCTCGGATAACAGTCGTAATTATAAAACCAAATTTAAAATTTGGTTTTATAATTACGACTGTTATCCGAGCGATTTTGTGGGTTATACGAACTGTTTACGGGATTGCGTCGGTTGTTATTATCGGAAAATCTTTCCGCAAAACTTCGTGCTTATTTGAAACAATTTATGGCTCCATGACCAGTTTTAGAACAATATTGACATACAATCGGAGAGTTATTCAAAATATAGTTAACTTTACCCGTTTCCCGAGTTAAACGAGAACGAGCCTCCTCTCGGCTCGGCCTCTCCTCGTCCAAGACGTTACAAGCGAACTCGCGCTCCACCTCGAGCGCTTGTTCACGAGCCTATTTTATAGAAATTGGAGTCCCTAAACGCGCACGAATTTCCCAACGAAGCCCTTTTAAAAAGAATTTTAAACAATCTCGCCTTAGTTCAAGCATGAAATGAGCTGCTATCGCTACTCAACCCTCTCTGTCGGCCGCTTTGACTATTTCATTTTTTATTTCTTGTAACCAATTAAAATAAGCAACGACTGTCTCATTGTTTTTCTGTTTTAATTTAGCAAGGTCTCCCGTCCACTCGTAATATGTTTTTATTGATCCGAAGGTGTTTTCGAAAAAATCGGATATCTCTGTGACATAATTAAAATTTTCTCCGAGCGCACAAATTAAAGCTTCGCCATATAAACGCATTCGAATAAGTTTTGTTAATTCTTTCGCGTATTCCGACGGTAAAATTTCTTTTGCTTCATTGCATCCGTCCAAAAATTGCGATAAATTTATGTTATGACCTTTAAACCGCGGATATTAAATATAAAGCGTCCTTTAGCGTAACCTCGAATTTGAGACGTCATTGTTTTATTATTAATTTGTTTTTTAACTTCGCTCCTTTCTAAATTTTTTGGTATTTTTCCGGTGTTTGTTATTAATTCGTCTAAATTAATTTTATTAGATAATTCGTCTTTAATCTTTAGAAGAGTTTTAATTCAGAACTTTAATTAATTGATTATCGAAGGGAATTGTAAAATCTGTCACGGCTTTAATTACTTTTTCGTCGAGTACTTTCGCCGTGTCTGTCACTAATACCTTTGCTTCCTCTGTCTCTTTTCGATCGATGCGAAAAAATATTTAACGCGCCTTTAATCTTATTTACGATACCTTCAAAAGTTGTCCCTCTTTTACACTTTCTTCTAAACTTTCTATGATTTTGGGTTCCTCGAGATAAGAATCTAACAACTCTTTTTTCTTTTCAGTCGCGAGCCGTTTTCTTACCGAGCTTATAACGTTATCCGGTGTTAAAATCAATGGTTTCTATGGTCGATTACTTGGGTTTGGCGTACTAAAATTTATAGGATTATTCGCAATAAGTTCTTTTTGTTCCTCGTATTTCAAAACAGCGGGTTTTAAGCTAAAATGTTTTACGCGCGTGGGAGTAATTATTGTGTCTTCTTGCTCGTTTCACTAACTTCAGAAATAGAAGATCGGTTGGAAACAAAGGGTCTCTATATTCAAAATCGCGAGATATTTTTATAGATAGTGAAATATTTGCTGCACTTTTTTCTGGTCTATCCTTGAAATAATTTATTTCTTTTGTCAAATTTCGCACTGTTTCCCAAGGCGTTTTAGTTAAATCGAGAGTATCGAGGGTCTGAACTTTTTCTTTGTATAAATTTAATAACGTATCATTCATAGAAAATTCTATACTCGTGTTTCTTTGTTTATTTAATAACAATCAGTACTTATAGGCGAAACCCGACATTTTTTTCTGAACACATTATTCCTTTAATCTCATTCTTTTCTCTCAAAAATGTGAATTTCTCAGTCGATGCACCAAATTAATTATAATAATTAATACAATCTGTTATGTCCAGACTTGTATCAACTACTATAAAATATTACAAGAAGGCAAATGGTTAATAAACCATTCGCGTTCCTTTCGCTCTTGTTTGACTACGACCAGCCATTCGTCTCCGGGAATAGCGAGCGAAGTTATTTTGAGAGTAGAGATATAGGATACAGTGTGGAATAATAAATAATGTATTTTTTTGATGCAGTAAGCGCAAAATGCGTATTTTGCGCTTTGTTTTGCGGGCGCAAAATGCTCATTTCTCGGTCACGGATGCACAAAAGTAATTTTGCGCCCCGAAATAAAAATTATTTAAATTATAAATTTACAGTTTTTAAATACAAAATTTAAATTAAGTATTAATTAGCATTAAGTATTAAGTATTAAGTAGTATTTAATTAGCATATATTAAGTATTTTAAATAAATATTTTAATTTCCTTTATGATATTGTGAGTTTTTCTTATTTTTAGTGTTTTTTTAAAGGTTTTAAAAAGATTTTCATAATTGTTTAGTACCAACCCCCCACGGGGGCTTCGCCCCTCGACCCCACCAGGGCCTGCGGCCCTGGACCCGCTCCCCGCCCTCTTCCCCTCGTGCAATTTCTACATCTTTATGATCATTTCATGTAAATTTTGTTTTATTACATTTATTATAGAGTGTGACATTTTGCATCTACTGCATCAAAAATATTGTTTGGATCTCGAGCGCAAATTTTGCGATTTCGTGGTGATAGTTCACACTCGGGCCGGCTTCGCCGGCCCTCGTGCACTGCTATCACCACTCAAGGCGCGAAATTTCATTTTGCGCCCTTGATGCAAAAAGTACTATTTTATTCGCATTAATCATGCATTAGTTATTTGAATTTGTTAACATAATTATATAATGTCTTCTTTTTAAATTGTGACATGGCAGTTCTAACTGCATGTCACATACTTAGTTTATATTTATAGTGTATATTAATTATTCCAAAGCCCCGTAGCTTATAGGAATTAATTATAAAACTCACTCGGGATTCAGATAGTCTAGACGGTGAGGAAGGAGTATGCACTCCAGTAAAACATACGCACAGGCACACAAGCACACAATCACTGTCCCTGTTAAATTCCTGTAACATAATCATTCAGTTGTTGAAGTCGAATCCTGGAGTAGTTGAGTGAGGTCCTGTTACAAATTCTGTTCCTTATGTCCTGGAGAAGGTGATCGTAGAAGGTAGTAATTGAGGTAGAACAGATACCATTGGACAGCATCGACAACAAGTAAACATCCAGCCTCCTCCAAGAAGTAATGGTCCTTCGTTGGTACAAAACCTCCATCGAGTACCTGCAACAGTATTAATAAATAATACTGAATTGAAATTAGAGTTGAGGAAAGCAGTAGGTTGTCAAAACCTAGTTGCAGGTAAGGAGAAGGAGAGGTGAGTTGAGGTTAGGATCTTACTTCCACAAGAGATTAATTTTAAAGGAAGAAACAACGCTATTTATACATTACCTCGGACAATCTAGCTAGATGTTGACGTGAGAATAAAACAGGCACCTCCGGAATCTGGTGAGGAAGAAGTAGCTGAGGAAATCTCCAGTACAGTGTTGATGTCGTCGTTCCCGCATGCCGCACCTGAAACATATAAACAAACTCGGACGAACTAACATTAATACAGGTTATTGTATGGAATTAGAGTATTTTACCGTTTATTGACGGATTTCTGTGCTTGCACCCGATTAAGCCGTTAGATGTGCGTGATTAAAAATTATCGAATCCCATGCATTTTCTGTATCGCTTCGTAGTTAATTCGGAGAATTCGCTGTCCCCCTTTTATTACTGCGACATTACCCAAAGAACGGCTTCTTTTTCTTGATTCATAAATTATTGCTTCCTTCTAATGCTCGAGTTTTCTAGTCCATGTCGTTCATCGCCGGCTCTTCTTCGAGCATTGATATTATAGTGCAATATACAGAAACTCTTGCGCAACACCTTCGTTTTGATCTCACTATCGGCAATCCCGCTTGTGTGCGTATTGGCTTTGAATCATATTTATAAATTCTACTTATCGATCTCTTTTTCATTTGAAACATTCGTAAATTAATCTGTTCCTTAGCTCTATAAATTAGGCTTTATATTACTGCATTTACTTAGAACCATTCAGTATCAACCTTATTTCGTTCGTCTTCTGTGTCGTAATTTTATTTTATTCTACGCAGTACTTTTTACGAAAAATAATAATATAATTTTCGTCGGGACGCGACAGCTAATTAAATCTTTTAAGTAATTTACAAAATCTGTCGGTGATTTTAGATTTAAAAATAAGCTCATTTTAGCAAATACAACAGTATAATAGGTAATTTATTACTCTTCACTCACTTTCTTATCTTTACTTTACATAACCTGTATTTGCCACGTAATTTATTTTTCTTGCGGTATACTTCTTATTTTAATTTGCAAAATTGACAACCTAATAGATAATAAGTCTTCTTTATATTTGCCACGTGTTTATACTTACTTCTCTTATTTTAATGCTTGTGGCATGTGCGCGGGTGTATACTGTATACGTATATAACCGTAGATTCTGAACTTGTGCGGGAATCGAGACTTGAACGTCTCGAACCAAAATACCGCGGCCATAACATTTCTTGCAGTGTAGACGCATGCGTGGGAATATTTCAGTATTCAAATAGTGGTTTTAAAACTTTGTAATTAAAAATCTGTAAATTCACTAATTTATTAATTAAAATATTCATTATTTAATTAATGAATATTAACTATTTTAAATTAATAAGTATTTGACTAATTTAATTAGTTACAATAAAATTTTTAAATCACTTTCTAAATGTGAATTAGTGAATAATCACTAAAAATATAGTGGTAAGTCGGTCACTATCACAAAGTAGTGTTACTAATTCAATTAGTCAAAATTTACTATTTTAATAGTGAATATTCACTAATTTCGTGACAGTGACCGACGTATCACTATTTCATTTTGTTTTAATTCATTAGTAAATATTCACTATTCTAATTTATTAAACATTTAACTAATTCAAAAGAGGAATACTCAATATTTTATTAGTGACAAACGAGTTCAGTGTTTAAATTAGTGAAATTTTCACTAATTTTCTCTAAACTATTTTAATTAAGTATAAGACTCCGTATTTTGATATTTTTCCAAAATGTAATTAAAATTTTTTTGTCCATCCTGGAATATATTTTAGTCTGAAATTTGACACATTTTAAAATTTCTTTGTGTGCAATTGACGTGAAATCATCTATAGACGATGTTTAACGACAATAAAATAAAGTATAAATGCTAGATGTATGTATCAAAAACTTTATATTTATCTTTACAAAGGTTCGTCTTTTATTTATTTTTAACCCAAACCAGTAAAAACGCAACAACTACACCATCCTAGTAGATATTGTGACGTCCCACATACACGTCTACATTATTACAAATATTCATTTTTAATAATTTTGATTTTATTCTGATATACATATGCACTTATAAAAATTAACCTATAAAGCCTTTAAATAAATTTACAAATTTTGCTAAATCAGTCGTTACACGCAGTGATGTTGGTCGCTGACCTGCGAACATGCCGATTTGACAATTGTTAACTACTCCCACCTACGAGTCTGAATCGCGTCCATCGCTGATTGACCCGCGACTCTCATACGGTTCTAGAATATTCCAGGGTTACCATTTAGGGTTTTTCTGTTCTGTATTATCTAATGTAAATGAGGTCACACTGTGTGAGTTGCGACAAGACGTCGTTGCAATGAAATAAGTAATTCTTAATGTATTATATTATTTCGTATGTATATAAAATATTATATCTTAAAATCTCGCACGTTGTTATTGTTTCGTGCGTTGCCTCTTCAAGGCCACGAAACGCGCGTGTTTATATCGACGAACGAGGATGTGTGCGAGCATCCGTATATTCAATTGTTATTGTGGGTGTGTATAGGTACTTTTCGGGAATACGACAATTCCGGAAAAGCTCAGTACGCTACCGGTCTTGACCGCGACAGCACCCTTTGACACATCGTCACGTTTAGTTTCGCGCGCCAGGGGAAGTACCGGACCGGTTCGTCCGTGCTCCGGGAAGCCGTACGCGAGTGCTAGTGAGTTCGTGTAAGTGCAGTGCGAAGGACCATATACCTCGGGTCGAGTATACTTCGCGGTAGGCGAATCGTCGCGGCATCAGGCCGCATCTGCAGACCACCGTCGAGGACGGCGGAAAACCGGGCTGACTCCACCGGCCAGCAGACATCGAGGAGCCGACTCACCCCAGGGCCAATGGACAAGCTAGCCCGGTAAGTACCCGACGTCAGTCGGTATATATTAGAGTATGCAGAGTGCGTGTGCATGTATGTTTGTTCGGTAGCACACCGGTGCTATCAAAACCTATTTGGTATTGCGCGGGAAGAGTGCGGGGGCAGCCCCTGCTTGCCACGTATATACCACGCGACCGGGAGAACGCCCCGTTGTTCATTGTCGGGCACGTCCGTGTAATATTTCTAAATAAATACTTATTTTTTTATTTTAATATAACGGTCGCGTTATTTTAATTATAAATCAACCCGCAACCAACATTCCGATTCCCGATTTTCCCGCCACGTGTGTCGGTATGTAGGAGATCGTCCAATCTCCGCTACCGTGTCCCGACGGGTTAATTTATTAACCCACGGCGACGATTAAGACACGTTCTTCGAGCCGTCGTCTCTGTAGAAATAATAAATAAATTGTAACTGGTATTAGGACGAAATATCACGTTACCGAGTGCAACAAAGAAAACATACCTCTATATGACAATACTGGAATATTCGCGAGTCCATCTTTCTTTTGAGTCTTTATAAACCCGCGAATGCACTATCTAACGCCTTTAGTCTTCATTTTGTTCTTGAATTTTGTGAGACTCGTGTTAACAGTGAGCGAATTGCCCGCCGTTTTAGATTCCGGCGTAAGTATATTGTGAAATTCATATACAGAATTTAAAAGTATATGAAATCTTAAAATATAAGGGATCGTCCCCATGCTTGCCCTGTTAAGCTAATCGTGATATAAGATATATAGATCATTTGGAGGCTACTTGAATTTAGAAATTCACCAAGGTTTCTAAACTAGTAGTTAGATTTGTATAATTCATTCGCGAAATATTTTTCTAACAGAGATTCACCAAGGTCTCTAGAAAAATATGTGAAACCTAGAATTGTATTTAGAGAAGATAAAACTCGAATTTGGCCACGAAGACTATTCGTGTAGTTTTTAATCTTATGTTAGAATAAAAAGGATTAAATATATAATCAAATAAACACAAAACTGTTATCTCAATTTCATTAAATAAACGTAAAGAAACTGACAAACACAATATTTTCATCAAGAATTATTAACACAGCATAAACGTGACGCATCATCTACACGTAAGTACCGAATTGTCGACTTCATAAAGTTACTCCTATCAGAACGTTACGCGTGACGCTTGCAAACATACATAACAACTTAGAGTAACGTCACATATAACGTTGGGGGAACCTAGTTATACGTTGTATGACTAGCGTGACTTAACGCGTAACTACGACATCATCTACCACATATGACAAACGTTACATGACGCACACCATAATCGTGACTTATAAGAATTCAGAGACTCCGGAGCTGACAGTAGTTTCACATTAAAATAAAAATAATTTAATGTTAAGGTGAACTCCTCACGTCTGACACCGTCTTGATAAGCCGGGTCATAACAATATTGTATTCTATTTGATAGGTAATACATAAATTGTATTGATACACTTGAATGTTTTAGTTTAAATATTTTTAGATTTAATGATATAAATACTTGTAGTTCACCCTCCATTGTTAATTCACAAATTTAAAAGAATTAGTTTTTAATTTCTTAAGGATCAGGTAGATTTTTAATAATTTAAATAAATAAAAAAAACCATATTTACGTTATGTGCAACGTTTCGATTTAGCAGAATTCGCCAACCTCTTCAGGTTTATTAATTTGAGAATAATCTCTTTGTACACTGAAAAAACAATTTATTTGAAACAAATAAATTAATTTATTTCAAATTAGTTTGTTTAAAACAAAAAAATATGTATTTAGAATTAATTATGAATATTCATAACAAGTAAATATTTAATCAAATTTAATAAATAATTGTAACAGTTTGGTTGCCGCGCGGATGTTTATTTTAATATCGCGGCTGCTCAGCGGTACGGTTAAACTTACCGTATGTAAATAAACATATTTTTGTCGCGATGCGGTGACGGTTACCTGTCCGTTCTACCAAATCCGTTAAGTGTTAATCTGAAACCGAGTTACTGTTTCAGATAACAACCAGGTAAAATTCAAATCTGAAATTGACCGCGAAACAGGGATATCGCGTCGAGCACTTGTCAACCAGATAAAGAAAGATAACAAATAAAATATCTGATTGTCGCCGAGGTCTACGCTTTTATTACAAGTCGGTAAACGGCCGACTTGTAGAGAGAGGGGAAGAAAATATCGCGAACTAAAAT
The DNA here is from genome assembly GCA_026168455.1 of Theocolax elegans. Taxonomy (NCBI): domain Eukaryota; kingdom Metazoa; phylum Arthropoda; class Insecta; order Hymenoptera; family Cerocephalidae; genus Theocolax; species Theocolax elegans. Next base: position 20,550,114 of record CM047429.1, on the reverse strand, counting down.
AATATATCCAGTCAACGGGACTGGTATAAAGAAACACGATTATTTACTAAGTGCGAATAAAAACACGATCGCGTGAAGTGGTACCACTTACTTTGTACGCTGCTGTAGTCGTTGGTGAACAACGACCAGCCGATCGGTTGCTTTCTCTCTCTCTCACTGTCGCTGCGGTGTCGGACAGATTGTCCGCTCGCCCGTGCACCGGGGTTGTGTGGCTGCAGGCAGATGCACGGTGTTGCACCACTCACTGCAAATGCAGGATCGGCCTGCAGTCGAAACACACACACAAAACGCACGGTAAATCACAGCACGGCGAAGCTAAACACGGGACGCGGGGGGATCACACCTGTCACGTAAAAAGGTGGTTATTACTCTATCCAGTGCGCGCGAATCTCCCCCTTACCTCTCTAATGAGGTGCGTGCACAAATCTTTCGCGCGCGAATTTGATCCCGCCCGTGTAGCCACGACAAACCGAGCCGAGCCGAATCTCGCCGGCTCGAACCGATGCAAACATTATGATACTGTTCGCTCGTGTTGCTCGAATTCGTCAAACGGTGAGGTAAACAGTACCTTACCGTTACATAATTTATTTAAATTTAAATTATTTGTAACAAACAAAGTTGATTAAAATCAAAGAAGAAATTATTTGAACAAAACAATAGTATATTATGGTGCAAGTAAAGTGATTTTTTTGATGCTATAAAAATATTTATAATAAATATTTACTAAGAACTATCAAATAATTATTAATAATAAACAAAAATTTTATTAAAAATGGAATAAAAATATTTGATAAAATATTTAAAAGAAACAAAAAGATATCTTCTTGCAGCTGTAAATTCAATGCATATCACTAATTAAAACTATTTAACACAAATAAGACGATTTCTTTGAAACAATACTTGAAATTTTAAAATATATTTATTCTAAACTAAAAAATTTTTTTTAAAACAACCAAATAATTATAGGTTTTAAATAAACTTAATATTAATAAATAATAAATTAATTACTATTAATTTTATTAATTAATATTAATAAATATTAAATTAATTACTGAATTAAGTAGTAGAAACAAATATTTGTAAATTAAAATAACAGCTATCATTTATTTAAAACAAGTATGTTATTTAATAAAAATTAACAAATTTGTTAGAAAATGTACTCAAATTTGTTTAACACAAGTAAGATTATGTTTTTGCCAAATAGTTATTTACTAAATATCAACATATATTTATTCGATGAATTATTAATTGTTAACTAATTATTCATTTTATAAAAGTACGTAAATGATGTTCGTACTGAAGACATATTTACTACATTAAAACACATGTGTATTTGATAAAGAGATTATATAATAAGTAATTATTTGTTACACTGAAATACTAAAATCATTGAAAATGAAGTAACACTTATATGATATCATAATAATATTTCTTGAAGTCTAATCAATATTTACTTAGTACCTATGTAAATTAATTTCGGAACAAATAATCATGTACTATAGTCAAATCTACATTTATTAGATCAGCCTTTTCTGGTGAGGCAAATATTTATTAGTTTCAAATAGGCAGCTTATTAGAAACGATATAATAATTATGTAGAATCAGGAAGTCAGTTTTTTGATGTAACAAATTTATCGTATTCCTTGTCAACTAGATATTCATTAAAGTATAATACATATTAACTCAAAACCTATATAAATTAATTTCGGAACAAATAATCATGTACTATACTCAAATATACATATGTTAAATCAGCCTTATCTTGTTAGGCATATATTTAATTGTTTGAAATAGGCAGCTTACTAGCAACAATATAAAAATTGTGTAGCATCAGGAAGTCAGTTTGAATCTAACAAATTTATCGTATTCCTTGTCAAATAGACATTTATTAAAGTCTAATACATAATAATTTAATACCAGGGAGGTCTGCGATGGCTCGGTCGGTAGGGCGTCGGGCTCGTAATCTCGAGGTCCCAGGTTCGATTCCCGGCCCCGGCCGATTGATACTAGCACCACTGGCAAATGTATTTTCAACAAGTGCTCTCTTCACCAAGACATCGTATGACCTCCGTCGCTGATTAGCACCGGCGTGGGAGCATAAAAAGAGCGACGTTAAAATAAAAAAAAAATAAAAAATTTAGTACCAATGTGAATTAATTTCGGAACAAATAATCATGTACTATAGTCAAATTTGCAATTATTAGATCAGGCTTTTCTGGTCAGGCAAATATTTATTTGTTTGAAATAAGCAGTTTATTAGAAACGATATAAAAATTGTGTCCAATGAGGAAGTTAGTTGTTTAAATCCAACAAATTTATAGTATTCCTTGTCAAGTAAATATTTATTAAAGTCTAATACATATTAATTTAGTACCAATGTAATTTAATAACAATGTAAAGTAATGGGAAAATAGTAAAATTACTAGAGTCAAGGTGAGATTGGTTGTAATTATTTATATAGGTTTACATTTTGAATGATGTGTAGGAAGGATAAGTGACGGTGTTGCTGGACTATTTACCTCAACGAGGAGAAAAGGTTGCAATTAAGCACTCCTTAGGAAGGATAGGATATAGGTTTTAGGTATAGTGATTTGTTAGACCTCAAAGATTCTATTTTATTGTAAATCATTATTTTTTATTTGAAATATTTTTTATAGCAATTAAATTTAAATCTGACCAAGCTCAACTGACATTGAAAAATTTAAACTTTTTACTTGTTTTTCTTTGTAATTTGACGTCTAAGTTATTTTAAGCGAGAAGAGTAAAGAGTAAACGACCTTCTTTTTATTTACCTTTATCGTTTACAATTTAATAATCGCGTATTTATTTAATTTAAATAATTATTTGCTTTTCTTGTAATGATCTTACTATGTAATAAAAATATTATTTTCTTGAAGTTTATTTCCGCCGTTTAATAGATATATATATATATATATATATATATATATATATATATATATATATATATATATATATATTATTTTTATACCATATTTTTTTTGTATAAAAGTCAGATAGATTGAAATAATTTTGCTTTAAGCAGTACGTATGCCAATTGTGACTAAAAGATAATAAATATTATTTTATTGACACCCTTTTAGAACTGTAAATTATTAAATATATTGCGACAAGGTATTTTATAACTGCCAATATAATTAAGGGAGCGTGCCAACCTAAGTTGCCCTACCTACCTTCACATCTCTAAACATGCCTAACGTACCTCAATCTACCCAGCATACCCCACTTTACCCGCTAAGCACAATCCAGAATACCCGCAGCAACGCAGCACCCAGGAAGAGCAGCAGCCAGTAGCCTGATGCGCACCAGCTGATCGGACGCCGTGAGAGCGAGTGAGTGCGAAGATCGAGTAACGAACGTCCCGTCTGCACCTGTATCGGAGGGGACTAATTAGCCGATAGGCGAACATGAAGAACGATAATCAAGATTTACCTAGTAGACCGCATCACCAGGAATACCGTTCTCTCCGTGGGAAGCAGCAGCCCAAGCAACATCGTCCGCTTCGTGTTAATACGGCCGCGAGCACTCACTACACGGGGCGCGCGAGACGACGCCGGCCGACGCACGACTCGATGCGAGAAGTTGCGCGCGCACGTCGGGTTCGAGCAACGAAGCAGCGAACAAGCCCGAGCCCGAGAGAGCTCATCGGGACGCCATCAAGGCAGCATTGGCCGACTGATATACCGCATTATTATATTTGTGTGTGTGTGCGTTAGCAATAGACCGCAGAGCTGCACTCCAGGAGACGATCTCCACTGAGCAAAGGTGGGTGTACGCCTTGCACTGGGTACTTCGCAATCTTCTCCGATCTTGAGTGTGCTTTTCCCTTCCTCCTCTCCCTACCCCTTGTTTCGATGGTGGCTTCGGGCTCATAATATCGGCTGCGACTACTGTCAGGGTGCACTTATGTTCCTGCCTTCCATAAGACCGGCGGGAGCTTGTTGGTTGCTTTTGTGAGCTTGGCACTCTTGGCAAGCTTTCACATATTGGCATGTGTCCATATATATTCCTAGCCAGTACTAATATGTAGCCAATCTAGCATATGTTTTGTCACTGCCTAGATGGCCTACTTGCGGCGTATAGTGGCTTCGTATGGGGCTCTTGCTCGGTAATTTTGGGGTAAAATCAGCTTCCAGGCATCGAGGTCAGGTGCGAGGGGATCTATTAGGGGATTGGGTCGGTGGGCGTATAACAGATTATTCTCTATTCTAAGGTCGAGGTACTTACTGGGAATTTGGCTACTGCTATTAATTTTGTCTGATACCAGGGATCGCTACTGTCTATTGCTATGGCTGCTGCTGCTTCAGTATTCTCGTATGCTCGAGATAATGCATACGGCACTTTGTGTAACGCTCTTTTGCGGGGCACAAATTTTATATTATAATTTTGAAGGATGGTATTCCAACGAGCTAGTCTCCCTGATGGATCTTTAATATTATGCAATCAGAGAAGACTCTGGTCATCCACTACTACCGTGAACTCTTCCCCTTGCAAATGACTCTTAAGCCGTCTACACACCATAGCTCGGCCAAGCACTCCTTTTCCGTGACGGTGTAGGTCCGCTTAGCTTTGCTCAGGGTTCTGCTCACGACGTATATCGGATGCATTTCTCCGTTTATCTCTTGAGTGAGAACTCCGATTATTTCATAATCGCTGGCATCAGTTTGGAGGGAAAATGGGAGGCAAAAATCGGGTCGGGCTTAAACGGGGGCTTGAGTGAGGGCTAACTTCATCTTCTCGAATGCTTCTTACTGCTCTTTGTCCGAATGCTATCTGATATCTTTCCTTGTAAGATAATTCAAGGGTGCTCGGTAGTCTGCTAATTTGTCGATAAATCGGTAATACTAACCGATTAATCCGGTAAATCTCCGTAGCTGCTTCAAATTAGTGGAGGCTGGGTATTCTAATATCGGCTTTATTTTGTTATTGTTTGTCTTTAGGTCATCGTGGTTTAATTTATAACCTAGGTATGTCACTTCCGCGGAAGAAAATTCAGATTTATCGCGGTTTAGCTGCAAGTTGGCTTTTTTAAGGGCTGCTAATATACTTTTAAGCCACCGAATATGTTCCTTAATGGTTTTGGCTGTGATGATTATATCATCCAAATAGGCAAACACATTCGGTTCCCACTCTGGCTTTATTAAATTCTCCATTATTTTCTGGAACATTGCTGGTGCGTTTGCTAGACCGTAGGGTACGCGGGTGAATTGAAATAAACCCTTTCCTGGGAGGGCAAAGGCTGTTATTTCTCGGCTTTCGGGAGCTAGGGGGACTTGGTAAGCTCGGGACAGGTCTAGCTTGCTTATGTAGCGGATTTCTCGTAGCTGATCCGATATATTATCTATGTTTCGCATGGGATAAGCTATTTTTTAGTGACTGCATTGACCTACCTATAGTCAATGCAGAAGCGGTGTGCACCGTTCCCTTTAGGGGCAATGACGAGGCAGTTGCACCATGGACTATCGGAAGGTTCGAAGATGCCTGCACGTAGCATTCTATCGAGCTCCGCATAGCCGCACACCGCGAGTCCCGGCATTATTTTCCCGAAATTCTTTGTTAAATTGCTGCAATGAGTATTTATTATTATTATAACGAACAAAGGAATTATTTTTATCTCTGACCCTATTTGGTAAAAATTACGTCTGATTTTGATACTCGTTCCAACCACCAAATTTTAAATTTGGTTTTATAATTACGACTGTTATCCGAGCGATTTTGTGGGTTATACGAACTGTTTACGGGATTGCGTCGGTTGTTATTATCGGAAAATCTTTCCGCAAAACTTCGTGCTTATTTGAAACAATTTATGGCTCCATGACCAGTTTTAGAACAATATTGACATACAATCGGAGAGTTATTCAAAATATAGTTAACTTTACCCGTTTCCCGAGTTAAACGAGAACGAGCCTCCTCTCGGCTCGGCCTCTCCTCGTCCAAGACGTTACAAGCGAACTCGCGCTCCACCTCGAGCGCTTGTTCACGAGCCTATTTTATAGAAATTGGAGTCCCTAAACGCGCACGAATTTCCCAACGAAGCCCTTTTAAAAAGAATTTTAAACAATCTCGCCTTAGTTCAAGCATGAAATGAGCTGCTATCGCTACTCAACCCTCTCTGTCGGCCGCTTTGACTATTTCATTTTTTATTTCTTGTAACCAATTAAAATAAGCAACGACTGTCTCATTGTTTTTCTGTTTTAATTTAGCAAGGTCTCCCGTCCACTCGTAATATGTTTTTATTGATCCGAAGGTGTTTTCGAAAAAATCGGATATCTCTGTGACATAATTAAAATTTTCTCCGAGCGCACAAATTAAAGCTTCGCCATATAAACGCATTCGAATAAGTTTTGTTAATTCTTTCGCGTATTCCGACGGTAAAATTTCTTTTGCTTCATTGCATCCGTCCAAAAATTGCGATAAATTTATGTTATGACCTTTAAACCGAGGTATTAAATATAAAGCGTCCTTTAGCGATAAACCTCGAATTTAAGACGTCAAGGTTTTATTATTTTTTTGTTTTTAACTTCACTCCTATCTAATTTTTTTGGTTTTGTTCCGGTGTTTGTCATTAATTCATCTAAATTAATTTTTTTAAATAATTCGTCTTTAATCTTAGAAGAGTTTGCTTGTTCGGATGATCTTTTAATTAATTGTTTTTCGAAGGGAATTGTAAAATCTGTCGCGCCCCGAATTAGTTTCTCGTCGAGTACTTTCGCCGTATCTGTCACTAATACCTTTGCTTCCTCTGTCTCTTTTTCGATCGATGCGGAAAAAATATTTAACGCGCCTTTAATCTTATTTATGATACCTTCAAAAGTTGTCCCTCTTTTACACTTTCTTCTAAACTTTCTATGATTTTGGGTTCCTCGAGATAAGAATCTAACAACTCTTTTTTCTTTTCAGTCGCGAGCCGTTTTCTTACCGAGCTTATAACGTTATCCGGTGTTAAAATCAATGGTTCATATGGTCGATTACTTGGGTTTGGCGTACTAAAATTTATAGGATTATTCGCAATAAGTTCTTTTTGTTCCTCGTATTTCAAAACAGCGGGTTTTAAGCTAAAATGTTTTACGCGCGTGGGAGTAATTATTGTGTCTTCTTGCTCGTTTTCACTAACTTCAGAAATAGAAAGATCGGTTGGAAACAAAGGGTCTCTATATTCAAAATCGCGAGATATTTTTATAGATAGTGAAATATTTGCTGCACTTTTTTCTGGTCTATCCTTGAAATAATTTATTTCTTTTGTCAAATTTCGCACTGTTTCTCAAGGCGTTTTAGTTAAATCGAGAGTATCGAGGGTCTGAACTTTTTCTTTGTATAAATTTAATAACGTATCATTCATAGAAAATTCTATACTCGTGTTTCTTTGTTTATTTACATAACAATCAGTATTTTTAGGCGAACCTGACATTTTATTTCTAAACACATTATTCCTTTAATCTCTTTATTTTTCTCTCAAAAATGTGAGTTTCCCGGCCGATACACCAAATTTATTATAATAATTAATACAATCTGTCACGTCTAGACTTAACTCTTCCGTCCAGGAACCATTAGCGTTCCTTTCGCTCTTGTGTGACTAGGACTAGCCTTTCGTCTCCGGGAATAGCGAGCGAAGTTATTTTGAGAGTAGAGATGTAGGATATAATGTGGGATGAATAAAATAATATATGTTTTCCTTTAAATGAACACGTGTAACTAAAATCTTATAGCTTTTTAATGGGCAAAAACACATAAAATTACACTATTTTATTAACAATTGCATAAAATTATTTAAGTCAAATAACAATTTTAAATTTGATTAAATAAACAATTGTACTGCGAACACGTTAACAAATTATAGAATGAAATATACACAAGGTTATTTTTTTATAAACATTAATAATTAATAATCAAAATAAGAATTATTATAAATAAATGCAGATTAAATTAAAAATTGTTGTTGTTGAAAACATGAATTATTGTTAATAAATTGTAATGCAAAAAATAATTATTATAAATAAATTACAGTATCAAATAATAATTGTTGTAAGAGAAAAGGTTGGTTCAGTAATTAAAATAACATAAAATATCAGGTTTGCCTTTACGAATATTACAAGCGTATAGATAGCCGAAAAGAATACACCTTAAGTACCCAAATATATATAGACATATATATGGGAGATTCCATGTGAAGTGATCCAGTTAAAAAATAAAATTTTGTTTTAATATATGGAATCAGTAAAAAACTACTTGAGTAGAGTGTAGCTAAATTTTTGGACCTGAATTTCAATTAGTACCAGAGTTGTAGCCAATCAAAAAATCGAATTTTTTGAAAAAATTGACTTTTTGGCCATGTTTATCACTTAATAACTCAAAATCTAACAACTTTTTCTTATATACATTAAATTTGAAAAAGTTTATTAATTTCAAGAAGAATCAGTTCAAATATTTCATTTATTTTATTTTAAAACTTTGAATATAGTTATAATCAATAAAAACCTTTATAGTAAAAAAAACGGTTATACGATCAAAAATATTTTATCCATCCAAAAATCTAATTCATCGATGATTAATTACCTTTAAAATAATGCAAAGTTTGAGTGCGGCAGAGCATTTCAGACAAAGTTATGGTGTTTTTAGTCAAATTTCATAAAAAAAGAGAGCGAATGCATTTTATGAAGAAAACAGACTAACCGTATACTTGCATTCAAACAATATGGCACTATTATTCCTTAATTTACTAAAATATACTATTTATTGTTAGTCACTGATACATGTTAATCTCTAAGTTGCTTACAAACACAAAACAGTAGGTATAAGCAGTTATACCTGTTATATAGTTGGATAAATACCTGAAACTTTTTATAATTCCAATAAATCCAATTATATAACAGGTATAACTAAAAGTATCAGACTTAAATAACAACTAAATAAAAGTATCAGTAACTAACAATAAATACTATATTTTAGTAATATTGAGGAATAATAGTGCCATATTGTTTGAATGCAAGTATACGGTTAGTCTGTTTTCTTCATAAAATGCATTCGCTCTCTTTTTTTATGAAATTTGACTAAAAACACCATAACTTTGTCTGAAATGCTCTGCCGCACTCAAACTTTGCATTATTTTGAAGGTAGTTAATCATCGATGAATTAGATTTTTGGATGGATAAAATATTTTTGATCGTACAACCCTTTTTTTCACTATAAAGGTTTTTATTGATTATAACTATATTCAAAGTTTTAAAATAAAATAAATGAAATATTTGAACTGATTCTTCTTGAAATTAATAAACTTTTTCAAATTTAATGTATATAAGAAAAAGTTGTTAGATTTTGAGTTATTAAGTGATAAACATGGTCAAAAAGTCAATTTTTTCAAAAAATTCGATTTTTTGATTGGCTACAACTCTGGTACTAATTGAAATTCAGGTCCAAAAATTTAGCTACACTCTATTCAAGTAGTTTTTTACTGATTCCATAAATTAAAACAAAATTTTATTTTTTAACTGGATCACTTCACATGGAATCTCCCATATATATATATATTATATATATATACGGTGAGGAACGAAGGTCCGCCTCGAACGTGGAAAGCGGTGTCAAATGGCTCGATTATGTCTTGCTAGACCTGCGGGCGTCGACTTTAGATGTGTATGCTGTTGGAGTCCGATGATTGCCAGATATCGAAGTCGTAGTTCCTTGACTATGGCTCGTAGATGTCAACGATGCTTCTCGATCCCCGAATACAAGAACTCTCTTGATTTTAAATGCGTATTTCTTTAAAGTCCGAGTATCAGTGCCACGCCCTCGGATAAAAATCAAAGAGTTGACTAGCAGAGCTTTGCCTTACGAAAGCTTTAGACGAAAAATTATTTTCTGTGCTTGCACCCGATTGGGCCGTTAGATGTGCGTGATTAAAAATTATCGAATCCCATGCATTTTCTGTATCGCTTTGTAGTTAATTCGGAAAATTCGCTGTCCCCCTTTTATTACTACGACATTACCCAAAGAACGGCTTAATTTATTACTTCCTTCTAATGCTCGAGTTTTCTAGTCCATGTTGTACAAAAAAAACTCTTGCGCAACCCTTCGTTTCGATCTCACTATCGGTGATCCCGCTTATATGCGTATTGGCTTTGAATAATATCTTCAACTCCACTTATCAGTCTCCTTTTCGTTTGAAATACTCGTAAATTAATCTGTCCCTTAGCTCTATAAATTATATTTTATATTACTGCATTGATTTAGAATTATTTTTTATCAACCTTATTTCGTTTTTCTTCTACGCCGTAATTTTATTCTTAACTACGCAGTACTTTTTACGAAAAATAATAATTTAATTTTCGTCGGGACGCGACACTATTTTGTCATTAGTATAAACCTATAAAACGTATAATTAATAGCATCTCTGATGCGTCACTCTATAATTGAAAACAAAAGTAAGCAAATTTATTAAAAAATTATAATTTTGCGCAGAGATTGAGGTTCTGTGTGATCTATACCTTTCCATATTAGTTAAGTCTATAATAAACATCGTTTTTCAAAAAGTTAAATATATTAAATATCTAAATTAAAAACAACACAAAATAATTTAATACACAATAACACATATTTAGCAAAAGGCTGTCAAATTGGTAAAATAACGAAATGTCAATTGTATCACAGACGGTTAATAACAACAATTCAAGTCTCTCGCTTCGCGTTCTTAGAGATACCTGTGCGATCAATCGAACAGACATCCCCACTTCCCGGGGAAATTCTTACATGTACATAATAAATTAAACAACACAAATGATTCGAATCTGCTATTAAATTTGATTAAATTCAAGCAATAATTTATTTATAAATTATAAGATTAGACGATCAATAAATGAATTTATTGGTGTGTAAAAATGTAATAGTTCACTTGATCAAAGCGCAACTTGATCTATAGCTAGGCACCTTCTGATGAATATAGTTATAGGTTATGTCACTTTAGTGATCGACTGCAAATATGCGCGATTCGCAATCGGAGCATGCGCCATTGACAATCGGAGCATGCGCGATTGACAATTGGAGCATGCGCGACGCGGCAAATTTAAAAAGTGAACTATTACATTTTTACACACCAAATAAATTCATTTACTGTCATCTAAGCTTCTAATTTATAAATAAATTATCGCTGGAATTTAATCAAATTTTAATCAAATTTAATAGCAGATTCGAGTCATTTGTGTTGTTTAATTTATAATGTACATGTAAGAATTTCAAATTTCCCCGGGGAATGGGGATGTCTGTTCGATTGATCGCATAGGTGTCTCCAAGATCGCGAAGCGAGAGATTTAAATTGTTGTTATTAGAGATGTGCGAGTACCCGAAATACTCGACCAGATCGGGTTCAGGTTTTTTCCTCGGGTTCGGGCGGGTACTCGAGTGTTTTCGGGACCCAAAAAATAATCGGGTTACTCGGAATAATCAGGTTCCCCGAAGTTATCGGGTTACTCGAAATAGTCGGGTTACCCAAACTTATCGGGTGATTCGAAATAATCGGGTAATCCGACATAATCGAGCAACCCGCAAAATTCCGGGCAGCCCGATGTCGGATAGCTCGAAGAAATCAAAACCCGCACCCGTTGAATTAAAATTTGGAGACGGCAGACTTAGATATAAATAATAGAGAACCGTTGAAGAATGTGAAGTAACAATGCTACAGTGAAATTTTTTCTCTTAAATGTCTGGGATCTAACTAAATAACCGAATAGTTAGGTTTTACGCTTGATCCATAAATATTATCAATTCAATACGTTTGATAACACCCTTAGCAAATATTAAAAAACAATTAAAGCTTTAGTTTCTACAATTCGGATAAAGAACAAAAAATCCAATTATTTGTTTCCATCCATTTGTTGTGATTTTATAATCATAATTAGCGAATCCATTACTTAAATCGTCGGAAAAAATCCAATACTCTCTCAATTGACTTTGCTGCAAATTACACTGGCTTTTTAAAGTTTATACTAAGTATTATGTCTCGGCTTCTACAAGTTGTGAAAAACCCCGCGTGTGCTCATTTTAAAGGTTTTTGTAAGCTCTTTAAAACTACATATTTCACGTAGCTTAATTTTCGTTTTTTAAAAAACTATAACGACTAATATAAAAAATAAAATAAAACATTAAGGATTGTTTCAAAATATACACGTTTTCCTTACGTAGAAGCTTTAAAGGGTGTGTCACCCAATTCGAATCTAGCTGAACTGATAGATAATTAAAAAAGCTATGGACTGACTGCCTGTAAGTCAACATTAAATGGCACAAAGTACCTTTTTCAATCGAAATTATTGCAAACTGTCTTTTCTAAGTTAAAGCGTTAAGGAAGAATCTTTTTAAAGGTAGAAACTTCATTTCTGGATATCTTAGCTTCCGCAGGGTTATTGGGGTTGAATTTTTTTGAAATTCATATTTATTGACCGTCTAAACGATAGGATATGTTTCATACGTTTCCTATAGGGAGCCAAATTCCTATATCCCGTCTGCACAAGCGAAATTTTTTATATAAATTACTTATGAAAAATACATTTTTCAAATAATAAATTGTTTGCATTAAGCGACATTCTTTAGGTAATTTTCTTGTATAAACTAAGTTTTTAAAGTAATAATTTGTTTGCGTTAAGCCCCTATATGTTTATATAAATTACTTTTTACTGAAATTTATAGATACCATATATTTCAATATTTTCATAAGTATTAATATTATATTCAAAATATGGCAGCTTTAAGCCTGTAGATGCACAGAGAAAATAGTACTAACCAAGATTAGTTTTAATAATATAACAATAATTTTTAATTAATAGTTTATAGCACATGAAAAAAGTTACAAAAAATTAGTTAGAAAATGAAATAAAATAATTGTATCAAAATTATTTAAAATTTATTTATTATTAACTAACAATAAATTTAAGACTACACTTTATAATCAACGTCTAGCCTCAAAAATGTAATTCAACCGATGGTGCGTTAGCGACCGAGATAACATGACTAGTTTTATATTAAAATACGAAACTATTATTGTAGAAAGTATTCTTGTCTACGAAAATATTTTAACTGTATTACCCATTAAATCATGTTTATTATTTCAAATTATTTGAATTCTTCGTGTTGTAGAATATATTATATATTTATTCTTTGATAAATAACTATAAATTCATTCACAAAAAGTTTGGGTAATTCGGTGATTTCGAATAGCCCGAAAATTTCGAGTAATCAGATAATTCGATAAGTTCGGGCGGTCCGAAAATTTCGGGTGGTCCGAAAATTGCAGGTAGATCGATAATTTCGGATAGTGCGAGAAAATCGATACCCGAAGTCCGACTCGAGCCCCACCCGAGCCCGTCGGGTCAAATTTTGAAGTCGGGTTACCCGAAACAGGGTTGCCAGATGGCGATTTTTTCTCCTTGTTGCTCTTGCTTAATAAACATCAATATACGTAAGAGAGAAAAGGAAAAAAATCGCCAACTGGTCACTCTGAACCGAATAACCGGGTACCCGCACACCCCTAGTTGTTATTAACCGTCTGTGATACAATTGACATTTCATTATTTTACCAATTTGACTGCCTTTTGCTAAATATGTGTTATTGTGTATTAAATTATTTTGCGTTGTTTTTAATTTATTTAATATATTTAACTTTTTGAAAAATAATATCGATTATAGACTTAACTAATATGGAAAGGTATAGATCACACAGAACATCAATCTCTGCGCAAAATTATAATTTTTTAATAAATTTGCTTACTTTTGTTTTCAATTATAGAGTGACGCATCAGAGATGCTATTAATTATACGTTTTATAGGTTTATAATAATGACAAAATAGTAAGTTGTGCAAATAATTTATAATGTTATACAATTGTCACAAAATTACTAATATGTGTAAGAAGATGTTTTGAATAATATTGTTATACTGATATTATTAATAAAGATATAGCCTGATGAGGATGGAATATCCATCGAAACGTCGCCAATTAAAAACATACATGGTTTGTTCATCAAAATCGAAAAAAACCTAATCCCTTCAATTAATATAATTATTAAAATTTCATTTTTTCTTTCAAACATATTTTTACGCAATATAATTTGTTTTTTTGTTGTTTTTAATGTAGTGTGTAACGGGGTGGGTACTGGGGAATGTAAGGCCGCCGGTTAGGCCCAATCGGTCCCAACTTACCAACTTAAGTGTACAGTCCCACAATGCGACCGGGAATCACTTTGATTCCCGTGCAATGCCGTTAACAACGCCAAACACCTCGTTTGACTTTAATAACGTGTGTTGGGCCCTATGCCCAAACTTGCCAACAAGGATATACGCCGAAGAAGGCGGTATTCGAGGAAGAGGACTATGACCGGCAAAACGTTATCAACAACCGAGATATTATGTTAATCGGCGAGAAAGATAGTCTCGTCAATTTCTTAAATAAACAATCAATTAACAATTAATCAACATTAACAAATCAAGGGGAGTCGTACCGGTAACTACCTCCGAGGTCAGCGCGAAAACAAATCGTTAAAATCTATTAACAGTCAAATTATGAGCAACCGATCCAAGAATGATCGGCTGTTTCACCTGATGGCTATACGTCACGCCGTGTGACGTATGTACCTCTGACGTAGAGAGCTCTGACGTAGCAGCTGCCTACGTTACGCGCGCCTTTTCTCGTGAAGTGGCTCCCGCTAACCACCGACCTGTCTACCCGGGCGGGATTTCTCACGAGAGGGGAAGAAGAGGAACGCTTCCTCTCCTAGACCGTACCAGGTTAATCCGTGTTCAACGATGAAGCATGGGATTGGTTTAAGAGAGAAAAGAGCAGCTAAAGGAATTTTATTGACTTTGTCGATGCAGTGCGATTGCAACATGGATCGGAAGAAATCTGGAGCAACTTACGGCAAATAATAGAAAACCGCACGCAAGGTCCAAATGAAGATATCTCAACGTATCTATCAAAATTACGAAAGATATTGGACCAAATTAAACCTCCATTTCCGCTAGCAGATCAGTTGGACAGAGCATTTAGAAATATGCATCCCAGCTAGAGATGCGAAATAGAAAGAAGTCAATTTGATAACTTTGCGCAGCTACAAAAGCTAGGCAAAAAGGAAGAAGCAAAATATGGTTACGTCGACCCGAAGCAGCAGAAACCGCGCAGCCTAGTAACAGCAAGCAGCTCGAGCATTTCCAATTCCTCATACCCCCTCCAGACTTCCAGAGAACACACACCCATCCCCAAATATAACCAAAAGCAGCAGAATAAGAAGCCCAGCAGCCCCCATCTAAGAAGAGCTGCGCCACATTTCCCTAAATATGAGGAAGCAGCAAAACGCGATTCGCCAAGCCAAGCAGTAGCACACAACAAAAGCAGCCTTGGAATAAGGTAGTCGCCATTACTAGCCAAAAGCAATGGCAAAAGCAACAATGACTCCGCAAAGGCCTGAATCGCCAAGGAACCCAAATAGGCAGCAACCATAGAGCCAGAGCAATATTAGAGCAGCAACAAGAGCACCGATAATCCCCAACCATCCCAGGAAGCAGATAGAGCCCAGCTTTATTTGTGACCAACTGGGTCACTGGGCAACAGAGTGCCCACAGGTATTGTGGAGACCAGGGAGTCTCTACTCTACATTAGAGAATGCCCTAAATGCAGCACAAAGAAGCAGGGAAACGGCAGCTAGAAAAAGTAAGGACCCGTATTTTCTCACCCAAACCCCACAAAGGGTCTCACCCCCCCCCCCCCCCAAATAGCAGCTAACGAGTCCCTTATTTAGCAAATTCCCGGGATAGACCCCCGTTAATATTTTAACCTAGAGCTTAACGGACATAAACTCATAGCACTGCTCGATGACGGAGCAGTGCACTGCTTTATAGGTGAAGGAATGAGTAAAGTGCTCCAAAAGAAGCTCAGGATATCTGACTGCAAAGCAGTAAAAGTAGCAGATGGTATAACGGTACCAATTCAAGGTATTATAGAAGTCTCAATAAGTATTGACGGCGACAATATACTAATCCCTTTTCAGGTAGCAGACGATCTGCTCTATCGTTGCATACTGGGAATCAATTTCAAACGCAAAGTCGACACGAGGATAAATTATGAAAAGGATACGTGGTGGACTCCTAAGGGCATTACGCATCACTTTTATCCTCATGTCGAAGACCCAAGCTACATATCAGCCCTAGCAAGCATTGGAGAACTCACAAGAGCTACCCCTTCATTGGCTTCATATTATTAACGAGTATCAAAATCAGACGTAATTTTTACCAAATAGGGACAGAGATAAAAATGATTCCTTTGTTCGTTATAATAATAATAAATACTCATCGCAGCATTTTAACAAAGAATTTCGGGAAAACAATGCCGGGACTCGCGGTGTGCGGCTATGCGGAGGTCGATAGAATGCTACGTGCAGGCATCTTCGAACCTTCCGATAGTCCATAGTGCAACTGCCTCGTCATTGCCCTTAAAGGGAACGGTGCACACCGCTTCTGCATTGACTATAGGCAGGTCAATGCAGTCACTAAAAAATAGCTTATCCCATGCGAAACATAGATAATATATTGGATCAGCTACGAGAAAGCCGCTACATAAGCAAACTAGACCTGTCCCGAGATTACCATCAAGTCCCTCTGGCTCCCGAAAGCCGAGAAATAACAGCCTTTGTCCTCCCAGGAAAGGGTTTATTTCAATTCACCCCACGTACCCTACGGTCTAGCAAACGCACCAGCAATGTTCCAGAAAATAATGGACAATTTAATAAAGCCACAGTGTCAATGCAGTCACTAAAAAATAGCTTATCCCATGCGAAACATAGATAATATATTGGATCAGCTACGAGAAAGCCGCTACATAAGCAAACTAGACCTGTCCCGAGATTACCATCAAGTCCCTCTGGCTCCCGAAAGCCGAGAAATAACAGCCTTTGTCCTCCCAGGAAAGGGTTTATTTCAATTCACCCCGCGTACCCTACGGTCTAGCAAACGCACCAGCAATGTTCCAGAAAATAATGGACAATTTAATAAAGCCAGAGTGGGAACCGAATGTGTTTGCCTATTTAGATGATATAATCATCACAGCCAAAACCATTGAGGAACATATTCGGTGGCTTAAAAGTATATTAGCAGCCCTTAAAAAAGCCAACTTGCAGCTAAACCGCGATAAATCTGAATTTTCTTCCGCGGAAGTGACATACCTAGGTTATAAATTAAACCACGATGACCTAAAGACAAACAATAACAAAATAAAGCCGATATTAGAATACCCAGCCTCCACTAATTTGAAGCAGCTACGGAGATTTACCGGATTAATCGGTTAGTATTACCGATTTATCGACAAATTAGCAGACTACCGAGCACCCTTGAATTATCTTACAAGGAAAGATATCAGATAGCATTCGGACAAAGAGCAGTAAGAAGCATTCGAGAAGATGAAGTTAGCCCTCACTCAAGCCCCCGTTTAAGCCCGACCCGATTTTTGCCTCCCATTTTCCCTCCAAACTGATGCCAGCGATTATGAAATAATCGGAGTTCTCACTCAAGAGATAAACGGAGAAATGCATCCGATATACGTCGTGAGCAGAACCCTGAGCAAAGCTAAGCGGACCTACACCGTCACGGAAAAGGAGTGCTTGGCCGAGCTATGGTGTGTAGACGGCTTAAGAGTCATTTGCAAGGGGAAGAGTTCACGGTAGTAGTGGATGACCAGAGTCTTCTCTGATTGCATAATATTAAAGATCCATCAGGGAGACTAGCTCGTTGGAATACCATCCTTCAAAATTATAATATAAAATTTGTGCCCCGCAAAAGAGCGTTACACAAAGTGCCGTATGCATTATCTCGAGCATACGAGAATACTGAAGCAGCAGCAGCCATAGCAATAGACAGTAGCGATCCCTGGTATCAGACAAAATTAATAGCAGTAGCCAAATTCCCAGTAAGTACCTCGACCTTAGAATAGAGAATAATCTGTTATACGCCCACCGACCCAATCCCCTAATAGATCCCTTGCACCTGACCTCGATGCCTGGAAGCTGATTTTACCCCAAAATTACCGAGCAAGAGCCCCATACGAAGCCACTATACGCCGCAAGTAGGCCATCTAGGCAGTGACAAAACATATGCTAGATTGGCTACATATTAATACTGGCTAGGAATATATATGGACACATGCCAATATGTGAAAGCTTGCCAAGAGTGCCAAGCTGACAAAAGCAACTAACAAGCTCCCGCAAGGCCCCGGAAGGCAGGAACATAAGTGCACCCTGGACAGTAGTCGCAGCCGATATTATGGGCCCGAAGCCACCATCGAAACAAGACTTCAAATAGATTATTGTATTTGAAGACCTATTCACGAGATATGTGGAGATGAAGGCATTAACAGCCGATGCAAAGAGTAATAAATAGATGGGGATGTCCCAAATACTTGATCACCGATAGCGGAACAGAATTCGTTAATCGGATGGTCACAGAGAAGCTAGCATATTACGGGATTACGCAGTCTACAATCCCTCCATATTTCGCTCAAGCCAACCCTGTGGAAAGGGTAAATAGAAATATAAAGCCAATGATCAACAGTTATTTAGCGGCTTGTTAGATAACGTGAGATTTTGATGACGAATGACTGCTTTATTGTGTCGTCCAATTTTAAATTTTAAATTGTATTTTAGTATTGTGACTGATAGATGTATTGACATTTTTTTTATTTGTATTATATTTTATCTGCTCATTTACTGTGATATTCACCGTATTTGCATTTATTCTGCGACTGTGATATTTTAAACTGTGATATCACTGTGCAATATTGCATTTATACATGCGTTTATATAGTATTTATTTTTATTTAAAAATTTGTCATTTTTGTATTGTACATATAAACTTATATATATCTATCTACCTCAGTCTTTACCTATCTCACACACACATTATCTCTCTCTTATTCTCTCTCTCTCTCGCCTTCCTCCTAAATCATTGAACTATTTACCACCTCGAACAGAATCGCTTCATAGATCACTTGTTATCATTGCCTCTAAACTATTACATTCACTCCCTATCATTCCATTTGAATTATCTCATCTGTATCATTTTAAATCATTACTATTTGAGCATCTGTTGAAGCTAGGTACAGCCTGGAATGATAGGGTGCTGCGTAGGAACCTGACCCGTCCTCGTATAAGCGATATCCGACAGTCATGTTTTTGTTAACTAGTCATTTATTATGTATTATTGTGTTTTACTGTGTTTTAGCGTTGAATCTATGTGATCAAATGTATTACTTTGTATTTTATTGTATTATTACTGACTGATTTGTATTTGCTACATTGTCTATATCATTGAGCGCAGTTTCAAAAAATTTTTTTCAATATTATTGTTATTATTTTTTTATATTTTTTACATTTTTATACTTTTTATCTATAATTATTATTATTATTATGTTTATTGTTTTATTATTTTGTACAGACACATATATATGTATCAGCGCCTATTGTAAAGTGTGTTTACGGGGTTTCTACCCCAATTAAACCTAATAAATATCTCTCTCTCTCTCTCTCGCTCTCTCTTTTCTTAGAAATTAGAGAGACTGATGATGCTAAATTTGTCCGCAATTTATCAGCTGAATTATCTCTACAGTCTGTTTAACATGGACCGACGCATTTCACCTCCACATCGAGCACTTGGCTGGACGTTATCTTTATTGACGATAATGATACGATTGTTGATCTTAAAAATATGCCAGCGCCATTTAATAATGGTCACAACATCATTTTGGTCTCCATTCTTTACAATCGCGAAAATAATAACAACATTGACACCTTTACTTACCGTGACTATAAAAATATTCCTACCGTAGAACTTCAAAGTATACTTTCTCAATGTGAAAGGTATTGCTTTCAATTTGATTAATATTTCGCTGAGGTACAGCCTTTACAATTTTTGTCGAAGCCAGCGTCGTCGAAGCCAGGTTCGACAAAGGTACTTGGTGGCCCACTGACAGCTTCACTGAACTTTTAATAGTGTTTGGTTGATTCTTATTAATATCTACACTGAGTTTGACCATTTTTGATCGCACATATGGCATTGTCGACGACTCTATCTCCTTTCCAGCCCATATCCAGCACCTAACCCATCATACCAGTCAAGCCTCGCCTCATATGCAAACTTGACTGCGATACTGGGTTGCATGGTTTATTTATCATAAACTCACCGGTCAAGATTGCTTTATCACTCTGGCTGCAAATAACATAGTGTTAGCGCCAATTATTTTGAGTTTTGAATTTTTCAACTGGGAGTTGCGATAACCAAGACCATAGTCTCACAACCAGTTAGATATAAGGGAGATAGGTACCGATGAGTAGTTTAATTATTGTATTCTCATTTTAGTGATATTTTGATGCTTTCTAGCCTTATTTTCAATAAATTTGAGTATATTAAGGGAATATTGGTGGACTAAGTATAAATTCAAGGGCAAACGACTTAGTTGATTTAATCTTGGGAATTGAAAATGAGCTTTTGCTTAATTGTACCTTCTAGCATCTGCTTAATTGTAAATCGTACCTTTGGCTTATTTGCTCCTATACTGAGTGAATATATTTAACCATATTGACTCCCCTTATTGAAAAGCATTGAGCTAGTGGATCTTGAGCTAATTAATTTAAACTTTTAGTATAGTTTACTCGCGATTTACGACCTTTTCTCGGTTAGTAATAAGTATGGGATCTTAAGTTTTATTTGAATATTCAAATTATCATGGCGAATTGGAGCTTAACCCTTCATTCCCTTTTGGGTAAAAATTTGATGGAAATAGACTTAGAAATAAATAGAGGCTGGGATTCAAGCACTCCGTGAAGAAATTGGTTACCTGCCTGGCAGTACCATACATGAGTATGCTTGTTTAAAACAGCTCAATTACCACCACTCTACCTCCGAGGTACAGGATCGAGTGGCAAGGTTTGAAATTAGGAGACTCCTCGGAACAGGGATAGCTGAATGGAATATAGCAGCGGACGAAGATCAAGAGAGCTATGAAAAAGGAGAATGCAGAGGAATCAGAAATCAAACTCTTTTAATGTCTCGTCATGTTACGGGAGTTTCGCGACAACTCAAAGATTTCCGTTCTCAATGATTTCGATTTCAATGAGGGCAGACTAACTCCATTACCCACGGGTCAATCGATAGGTCAATTCAGAGACCCGGTAAGAATGCAAGACCCTGATCCAGCGATAATCAAAGCTCGAAATGACTGCGGACGGACCAGGCAAGTACCAGATCCGAATCCAGCTGCGAATAGTCCCAATTCGAGGGCCACTACAGGTCTAGGCAGCTATATTGCACGACAGCGTTATGCCGAAGACAGCAGGCCAATTCCATCCCCATGTCGAAGTGGTATAGTACCGCCTAGTGCACAATCAACCCAACATGCAGCGTTGAACCTGCCGAGGACATAGGAAGCACTCTCAGGTAGTGCGATGGATCTGACGGTGCCTGTCGAACCGGTATTCCGACCTGAGGCGATATCTTATCACCACGATTACACCTCGTACCGTTAGATACCGCAACCGACCATCAGACCCACCCTTGAGTTCGAGGAAGTATCTAGACACCCAACTACGCCGAATTCAGGACCACAAATATTCTGATTGCTACGCAAATAGAAGGCAACTCCAGAGGGCAGTCTGTACGTTTTTGTCAACCCACAATCACAAGACTCTGAAATTATATTATTACTTTTCGTAAAAAGTACTGCGTAGTATAAAATAAATTTACGAAGTAGAAGACGAATGAAATAAGGTTGATACAGAATGATTCTAAGTAGAGTTTAAAATATTGTTTTTTTTTTTTTCATTTATTAATGTCGCATCAACTACTAGGGTTATTAACGACATACGATAATAGATTTACATGTGTAGTTATACAATAAAAATATAGTTTTATAATTTTATATATACATTACATAGATTTTTTTCATTTATATAATTTTTTCTACATGGATAAGATCTTGGTTATAATTATTAAATTTATGTATTAATTTTCAACATATACATGTACACACATACATATGTATATATCTACACTCATATATGCACATACATATATACATAAATACACACACGCACGTCAATATATTTATATAAGATTCTAGTTTAAATAAGTTGATATAATGAATTCTCTTTGAGGTATCTGAAAAGTTTTTTTGGTATAGTCTCTATTTGTCAAAAGTTTTTTCATATTAGTGTTCACTGATTTTCTGAATTCTTCAAATTTGGTGCAGTCTTCCATTAGGTATTTAACTGTTATCTGTACATCGCAAGTTTCACATAGAGGAGGATTATTTAAAATATTATTCAAAGCCATTACGCATATAAGCGGGATTGCCGATAGTAAGATCGAAACGAAGGTATTGCACAAGAGTTTCTGTATACTGCACTATAATATCAATGCTCGAAGAAGAGCCGGCGATGAGAGACATGGACTAGAAAACTCAAGCATTAGAAGAAAGCAATAATTTAAGAACCAAAGTAAAAGAAGCCGCTTTTTGGGTAATGTAGCAGTGATGAAAGGGGGGCAGTAAATTCTCTGTATTAACTACGAAGCGATACAGAAAATGCAGGGGATTCGATCATTTTTTGATCACGCTACAACTAACGGTCCAATCGGGTGCAAGCACAGAAAAATCGAGAACTAATTACGCAATTTCCATCTAAAGCAAAGCGTAAGACAAGGACAGATGCATAGATTTTTAGGGTATGTAAAGAGGACCCAGAACAGACACCGCCACTCCTAATTTTTCCTCTAAAGCTTTTGCAAGGCGAAGCTCTGCTAGTCAACTCTTTGATTTTTATCCGAGGGCGTGGCTCTGCTACTCGGACTTTAAAGAAATACGCATTCAAAGTCAAGAGAGATCTTGTATTCGCGTATCGAGACGCATCGTTGGTATCTACGAGCCTTAGTCAAGGAACTACGATTTCGACATCTGGCAATCATCGAACTCCGAATGCATACGCATCTAACATCGGCGCCCGCAGGTCTAGCGGGACATCACCAAGCCACTTGACGCCGCTACCTACATTCGAGGCAAACCTTCGTTCCTTACCATATATACACACTTATATATATCTATATATTTGGGTACTTAAGGTATATTCTTTTCTGCTATCTATACGCTTTGTAATATTTGTATGGCAAACCAGATATTTTAAATTACTTCGATTACTGAATCACCCGTTTTTCTTTTACTATATTTATTATTTGGAACTGCAATTTATTTATAACAATTCTTCTTTGCATTGCATTTTATTTGCAAAATTTATTGTTTGAATTGCAATTTATTGACAATAATTCATAATTTCAACTGTTCAACAATTTCAACAATTTTTAATTTAAACTGCATTTGTTTATAATAATTCTTATCTGGATTATTAATTAGTAATGTTTGTAGTAAAATAACATTACCTTTATTTTATTATATAAGTTGTTAACGTGCTCGCCATGCGATTGTTTATATAATCAAAATTAAAATTGTTATAGAACTCAAATAATTTAATGTAATTGTTTATAAAATGTTGTAATTTTATGTGTATTTTTGTCCATTAAAAAGCTAGAAGAATTTAGCTACATATGTTCATTTAAAAAGAAGACATTATATAATTATATTAACAAATTTAAATAAATAATGCATGATTAATACAAATAAAAAAATATATTGTTGTATCATCCCACATAATATCCTACATCTCTACTGTCAAAATAACTTCGCTCGCTACTCCCGGAGACGTAAGACTAGTCCTAGTCAAACAACAGCGAAAGGAACGCGCATGGTTTATTAACCATTAGCCTTCTTGTAATATTGTTGCAATGGTTGGTACAAATCTGGACGTCACATATTGTATTAAATATTATAATAAATTTGATGCATCGGCCGGGAAACTCACATTTTTTACAGAAAAATAAAGAGATTAAGCTAATAATGTGTTTAGAAATAAAGTGACAGGTTCGCCTAAAAATACTGATTGTTATGCAACTACACAAAGAAACACGAATTTAGAATTTTTAATGAATGATACGTTATTCAATTTATACAAAGAAAAAGTTCAGACTCTCGATACTCTCGATTTAACTAAAACGCCTAGGGAAACAGTGCAAAATTTGACAAAAGAAATAAATTATTTAAAGGATAGACTAGAAAAAAGTGCAGCAAATATTTCATTATCTATAAAAATACCTCGTGATTTTGAATATAGAGACCCTTTGTTTCCAACCGATCTTTCTATTTCTGAAGTTAGTGAAAACGAGCAAGAAGACACAATAATTACTCCCACGCGCGTAAAACATTTTAGCTTGAAATCCACTATTTTGAAATACGAGGATCAAAAAGAACTTATCGTGAATAATCCTATAAATTTTAGTACGCTAGCCCCAATTAATCGCCAATATGAACCGTTGATTTCAACACCGGATAACTTTATAAGCTCGGTAAGAAAACGGCTTGCGACTGAAGTGAAAAAAGAGTTGATAGATTCTTATCTCGGGGAAACCAAAATCATAGAAAATTTACAAGAAAGTGTAAAAAAAGGACAACTTTTCAAGGTATCATAAATAAGATTAAAGACGCGTTAAATATTTTTTCCGCACCGATCGAAAAAGAGACTGAGGAAGCAAAGGCATTAGTGACAGACACGGCGAAAGTACTCGACGAAAAAGTAATTAAAGCCGTGACAGATTTTACAATTCCCTTCGATAATCAATTAATTAAAAGTTCTCAATTAAAACTCTTCTAAGATTAAAGACGAATTATCTAATAAAATTAATTTAGACGAATTAATAACAAACACCGGAAAAAAACCAAAAAATTTAGATAGGAGTGAAGTTAAAAAACAAATTAATAATAAAACAATGACGTCTCAAATTCGAGGTTTACGCTAAAGGACGCTTTATATTTAATACCGCGGTTTAAAGGTCATAACATAAATTTATCACAATTTTTGGACTGATGCAATGAAGCAAAAGCAATTTTACCGTCGGAGAACGAGAAAGAATTAACAAAACTTATTGGAATATGTTTATATGGGTAAGCTTTAACTTGTGCACGCGGAGAAAATTTTAATTCTATCAAAGAGATATCCGACTTTTTCGAAAACACCTTTGGATCAATAAAAACATATTACGAGTGGACGGGAGACCTTGCTAAATTAAAACAGAAAAACAATGAGACAGTCGTTGCTTATTTTAATCAATTACAAGAAATAAAAAATGAAATAGTCAAATCGGCCGACAGAGAGGGACAAGTTGTGATAGCAGCTCATTTCATGCTTGAACTAAGGCGAGTTTGTTTAAAATTCTTTTTAAAAGGGCTTCGTTGGGAAATTCGTGCGCGTTTAGGGACTCCGATTTCTATAAAACAGGCTCCTGAACAAGCGCTCGAGGTCGAGCACGAGTTTGCTTGTAGCGTCTTGGACGAGGAGATGCCGAGCCGAGAGGAGACTCGTTCGCGTTCAACTCGAGAAACGCGTAAAGTAAACTATATTTCGAATAACTCTCCGATTGTATGTCAATATTGTTCTAAAACTACTCATGGAACCATAAATTGGTTCAAATTAGCACGAAGTCTTGCAGAAAGATTTTCCGATAATAACAACCGACGCAATCCCATAAACAGTTCTTATAGCTCACAAAGTCGCTCGGATAACAGTCGCAATTTAATAGACCAAATTTACAATTTGGTGGTTGGAACGAGTATCAAAATCAGACAGAATTTTTACCAGATAGAAATAGAGATAAAAATGATTCCTGCGTTCGTTATAATAATAATAAATTTTCATCGCAGCAATTTAACGTAGAAGATCGGGGAAATAATTCCGGGACTCGCGGTGTGCGCGAGTCGCTTAATTCAACTTTCCAAAAATCACGATATATTAATAACGAACCGAATAATCATATAAGATCATCAGTTACTTGTTTCCATTGCGGAAAACCCGGCCACATAAAGCAGATTGTTATAAATTACAAAGAGAAATAAGAGAAGGAAATCAAAATCAGGGACACACCAATACTCTCTCTCTCTCTCTCCAAGGAGGGTCGAGAGAGAGGCTACCAATCAAATTCCCTCTATTTCGAGTGCGCGAACTTTCTCAAACGTCCCGTCCGCATCGCGAAAATAAATTTAAGCCAACAAAGTTCAGCTTCGGTCGTAATTTTCGATACCGGTTAGTTAAGACGTCAGTTAAAATTCTTGCTAAATACAGGAGCATCAGTAAGTCTAATTAAAGAGTCAGAGGTAGACACTCGCGTGAAAATTGACGAAAATGATATTATATTGTTAAAAAGCATAACTGACCATTCATTAACTACTTGTGGTAAAATTAGAATAGATTTCGAAGGATCTCCCGTAGAACTTAATTTAGTATATGAGTGGTTCCCTAAACAACAAGACGAAATCGTAGGCACTGATTTTTTTTGGGCAAACGATGCAAAAATCAATTATTCGGAACAATATTTAGAATTTAACGGATTAATCCTTCCCTTTGAAAATGTAAATAATACGCAAACGGATGGATCGATTTATATAATGGAGGAAATCGAAAATAATGATCGAAAATAAATACGCTATATGACAAAACCAAGGGAAAACAATGATTATGCAAACATGAAAATTTCAAGATTATACCGATAGTGACTCAGAAACGTCAAGTGATTTTCAATTGCATGCAAATGACGAAACGTTTATAAAATTTGACACAAACGAATCGTATGAAATTTACGAGCAAGAACAAAAAAATAAAAGAAATCAAAATGGCAATGTCAAAGACCTATACAATCAGAGTGAAAAAGAACAAGAGTTATATGACGATTAAGAAAATAACGAAATACAAGTACATCAGATCGACGAGGAGTCGGATTTTAAGAATTATACAAGTAAAGCAAGTAAAAATTGTTATGGATTAATGAAGGAAGAACAATTACAAATAAATAATGAAAAAGCGGAGCCACGGGTATGTGATGTGACTGAGCCATGTATTAAAGAAAAGTTTGATGAAATTACTGAAAATTATGGTATTATCGAAACACCATTGTTCGATAGGATGACTGAGAGCCCATCTTGTACTAATTATGAAAACTAAGTTGACCCGAAGTGTAATATTGAAAATGAAATAAAATATAAAGAAAATTTAATGGATAAGACAGTTAATAATTGTCAAGTACAAATGGATTATGAAATCGAGGAGGGCGATAAATGCGGACCTCGTGAAAATAAGGAAGATTTTGTTGACAAAAAGATGAATTAAGAAAAGAAGGAGATGTCGATCTTTGAGGGTCAAACCAAGTCGAACTAGAAATAAAAAACTATTATTCTCAATTTCAAAAATCGTGCAACGTTTCGTCCGCTGGTTTGCAGACCTCTTCAGGTACTGTTTATTAACAAAAAAAACAACAGAATTTAAATAAGAATAATATATAAGTAAAGAAAACTTCACCACACACTTTACAGCACAAATAAAAATTAAATACCTTTGTGAAAACGATATATAGGTTTTAATTCTACTACATTGTAGGATAGCGTCAAAGTGAATTATAAGTCAGTCAACTCGACTGTATATACATACGTGTGAAAATTACAGATAATTAATTTTGATAATTAGACATTAATACATCAATACTCCGAGCAAAACAAACTGTTACAAAATCTTCTTATTAATATTACTGGGCATTTGAGTGTCTTCCTTCTGATTTATGGTACATTTGCAAATATAAATATGCAGCATCTCTGAAATAATGCGTTTTTTTATATGAGGGTTCTTTGTCTAAAACACAAACATTGTCAAAGTTGAATGTGTGATTATTCTGTAGCATAAGTTGGCTGACAACAGAATCAATATGATACATATTTTTGTATTCTCTAATTATATCTTTTAATGCACGTTTTGTTTGCCCAATATAAGAAGTGTTACACTCATTACAATTAAACTTATAAACAACATTACATAAATCCAATTTTTTTTGTCGTATCTTTACCTAATGTTATGACATTTTCAAGTTTTTTATTAATATTAGAAACTGTACCAATGTTGAATTTTTTTAACATCCTAGAACATTTTTCATAAAAATTTTTGAAGTACGGAAGAGAAAAGTAGCTAACTTTTTATCGGCAGCAATAACTTTTGGTACTACAACATTGTTTATTTTTCGTAACCTAGTGTTAATTTTTATTAACAAATTTTGATGGATAGTCATTTTCTATCAAAATGTGTCTAATAATATTTGAATTATCTTCATGAAAGTCTGTGTGAGATAGTAGTATCACTTGATTAGTCAAATTAAAAATTATGATACATTTCTGTTTCAAAGTATGATTAGAAAAATAGTTAAGAACTCGATTTGAGTTTGACGGTTTTCTATACCAATTTGTGATAATTTTCTCTTCTTTTTTCATTACAGTTAAGTCCAAAAAATTAATACAATTATTATTTTCCAATTCATGCGTAAATTATAAATTTTTGTCAAAGTCGTTAAAAACATTAATAACTATATTTACATAATTTTTATGGATACACACAATGGTATCACCAACGTATCTATAATAAAACAGAGGAATGCATTTATAGGTTTCTTTTAGTTCATTAAGGCAAAACGTTTCAAGATCGCCCATCACCATATCAGCAAATAATGGTGAAATAGGGGAACCCATTGGACTACCAAAAATCTGTTGATAGATGTGATTATTAAAAGCAAAAAAAGGATTTTCAAACAGAAAAGTAACTATCTCACAAATTTCAGCGAACGGGATTTTACATTTACTTATAATATGGTTTCGTCGTCGATTTAAACTATCAATCACAGCTGATATAGATTTTAAATCATAGCTATTTTGTATTTATATTTTGTATTTATATTTGACCCTCATAGATTTACATCTCCTTCTTTTCTTAACCTACAATGGAGGGTGTACAAAATTTACCAAAAAGATGAATTGTGAAGTACGAATGGATTACGAAATCGAGGAGGGCAATAAATGCGATCCTCGTGAGACAAACGTTAGTTACGTTTGTAAATTGAATAACAAAGAATTGGTTATGTTGGAGGAAAAGTTAGATATTATCCCGAGAACTAAAACATTATGGATAAACAAACAAGGAACTAAAGAAACTGAAAATGAGATAAATAATGAGAATTTAATAAACATACAGGAAAAAAATGAACAGGATGAGAACCTTAGCGATTGTTTATATTGAATGAACTTGTTATAAACAAAAATTTACGAAGAGAATTTGTCGAAGCTATACACGAAAACGAAATGAATAACAGTTATTTGGTTTATTCAGATAAACCTTATATTAATAATTTTTATAGTTATGAAAGTGAAGAGGTCGACATACACGACATTTCTGACAATCGATCTGAAGTGAGGATACTTAACATATTGGAGAATACAAGTACACCTAATCGTAATGAACGCTTAAAAGAAGCCTTGCAATTTGATAAAACAGGCGAGGAACAAAGACAATTTATAGAAAATTTAATTGATAAATATTCGGATTGTTTCTGTCTAAAAGCAGAAAAATTAGGCATGACAAATGCTATAGAACATAAGATACCGACTGTTGACGACATACCAATCACAGCTAAGGCATATAGATTTCCTCATGCTCTCAAAAGCGAACTCGATAAACAATTAAAAGAAATGATTGAAGGAGACATAATTGAACGATCAAATTCCAATTATACGTCACCTGTTATTCTAGTAACAAAGAAACCTGATAGTCAGGGTAATAAACGATACCAACTCGTTGTTCATTTTCGAAAAGTAAACGATAAAACGTAAAAGATCGATAACCATTGCCTAATATACTAGATATTATCGATCAAATCGGACCAGAAAATCGTGTATTCACCGTCTTGGATCTATGTCAAGGATTTTTACAAGTTCCGTTAGCTCAAGAAGATCGACATAAAACAGCTTTCGCCTCTTCATTCCGTTTATTTCAATTTAAAAAATGCCTATGGGATTGTGCAATTCTCCAGTCGCTTTTCAAAGAATGATTGATCGTGTTTTTGAGGGCGTGCAAGTCAAAGAAATATTTTTATTTCTTGACGACGCAGTCATATACGCTAAAAATATTCAAGAGAATAACCAATAGTTTGAAAAATGTTTGCAAAGAGTAGGCGCCGCAAATCTGAAATTACAGCCAGACAAATATGAACTCTTAAAGAAAGAAGTAGTGTATCTGGGACACGTATTATCACGAGAAGGTGTTTTGCCGGATCCAAAAAAATTAGAAGCAGTAAAAAAAATACCAATTCCAAAAACAGTGAAAAATATACGTCAATTTTTAGGATTAGCAGGCTATTATAGACGATTCATTGCGAATTTTTCGGGGATTGCCAGACGATTAAGTAATTTATTGAAGCAAGACGCACCTTTCCTATGGTCCAGGGAGGTTCAAAAGGCATTCGATGATTTAAGACAAAAATTGTGTAAACAACCAATACTATAAATCGCAAATTTTAAAAAACGATTTATAGTAACTTGTGACGCTAGCAGTACAGCAATAGGAGAAATTTTATCACAAGGAGAGGTGGGTACCGACCTACCGGTTGCCTATGTTTCGCGAGTATTAAACAAAGCCGAGCAAAAATATGATACTTATTCAAGGGAAGCATTAGCCATACTGTATGCCGTTACTCAGTTCGATTGCTATCTAAGAGGCCGTCGTTTCCTCATTATGACAGATCATAAACCACTCGTTTGGTTTAAAAACTCAGTAGATCCAACATCCAGAGTTAGTAGATGGAGAATAAAACCATATATCCATATAGAAATCCAATAGAAGAACCCACTTATGTTATTAAAAATCATTCTATGGAAACACGCAGTTGCGTAGGAAAAGTAACACGGCCAAACTTCAATGAAAAGAGAGCAAAATGACCCAACAAGTTAAATGTACCAACAAGACCAGTCAAAAATCTTCCTATAATACAAGAAGTCCCCGAGGAAATTGAAACGATAGTCAACTCAGACAAAAGATTACAACGCATGGAGAAATATAATTTTAACAACAAATTTGACGAGTCCTGGGAAGAAAAGGATGTTCACGAAGTACCAAACGATGAAAAGAAATTTATTGAAGTTATAGAACAACTCTTTATGAGAAAGGATAAGTACGTTTATTTCATAACTACGACCGGAATGCCTTTAGACGAAGGATCCAGAAATTTGGCTTCAAAATTATTATTACCTCATTTTTGCAACTTAAATCCAGGAGAAATTATAATCAACAACAAAAACGGAAAAATGCATTTTGCTATGGTTTTACGAGACGAAGAGCGACTGAATACTTCAGAAATTATTAATAATCTAAAAACAAATCTCTTAAATTTAAAAAATATTATATTAAAAGAAAAATTACATTCAATTAGTATCGCGAAGAGCAAATTTACTGAAAACGTTTCATGGAATGAAATTTTGAAACTAATAAGTACAACTCTACAAAATAGTAATGTAAAAATAATTATTTGTTTAGGATTCATAAAATGTGTGGAAGAGAGTAATAGGGAAAATATTATTCGCGAAATGCACGAGTCTGCTTGTGCGGGGCATAAAGGGGTAACAAAAACCTATAAACGTATAAAACAACGTTTCTATTGGCCTGATATTAAGTAAGACGTGCAAAACTACATTAGACATTGTTTAACTTGCCAACTAAAGAAATTGGTTCGTCTTAAAACTAAACAACGTATGGTAATTACAGATACTCTGTACTCGGCTATGGAATCCGTATCGGTCGATCTTGTGGGACCATCCCCAGATCTCGAAATAATAACAATAATATATTAACCGCTCAATGTAACATTTCAAAATACTGTATGGCACCCATACCAGACGCGACCGCGGCAACGATCGCCCAAGCGTTAGTTCGTCGACACTTTTCAATTTTTAACGCCCCATTGTTAATTATCTCCGACCAAGGTACCTCGTTTTTAAGTAGTCTGATGAGAGAAGTAGCGAAAATTTTTAAGATTAAACAAGTTAAAACCACGGCTTAGCACCCTCAGTCCAACTCCGTTGAGCGTTTTCATAGCAGCTTAGAAGATTATTTAAAAACAATGATAGAAAGAAATGACGCATGGGATGAGTTATGCGAATCAGTTGCGATTTCGTATAATACGTGGGTACATGAGGGACATCTTCACACACCCTTTGAAATTGTCTTTGCACGAACCTTTAGACCCACGAGAACGAGTTCCAACGTATGATGATTACATTTAAAACACGTTCACTGGGGATCAGGGTGAACGGCTCCCATACAATAAAATAACAACACTTTTAGTCGAGCTAGAAACTTTAATATAATTAAAATAATAATAATACACAAAATCAACGAACAAATTAGTCACGGTCGCCAGCCGCGTTCACGCGGCAAAATTTATATCTTTTATTATACGCGATTACCGCACACACACGCACAATCACAGCTTGACGGGAAGCTGGAAGACAGGGAATTTAGGCAGGAACTCTCACCTGCAGATGTTCGAATTTAACAATTAATAAAATATAATCACTCTCGATAATAACTAAATATGCGTTATAAAACTACACGTCTCGTTCGACGGCCCGACTCGGAATCACCGAGTTCGTCTCGATGTACCGATCAGCGAGTCCGCGCGCATGCGCCACGCGCAATTTAGTTAGCTCTCGTTCGCTTGACTCGGCCGATCCGGCGTGCGTGTCTTGTTTATGTACAGTGAACACCTCCGTCCCCGTGCACCGTCTCAACTGCTGGATACGAACAACCCGGAGTCGCTTCTACAGGAACAACGTCAATAAACGGTAAATTACTCTCGTTCCATACAATACCCTGTATTAATGTTAGTTCGTCCGAGTCTGTTTATTTGTTTCAGGTGCGGCATGCGGGAACGACGACATCAACACTGTATGCAGATTTCCTCAGCTACTTCTTCTCACCAGGTTCCGGAGATGCCTGTTCTCAAGTCAATATCTAGCTGGATTGTCCGAGGTAATGTATAAATAGCGTCGTTTCTTCTTTTAACATTAATCTCTTGTGGAAGTAATTTCCTAACCTCAACTCACCTCTCCTTCTCCTTACCTGCAACTAGGTTTTGACAAACTACTGCTTTCCTCAATTCTAATTTTATATTCAGTATGATTTATTTAATACTGTTGCAGGTACTCAAAGGAGGTTTTGTACCAACGAAGGATCATTACTTCTTGGAGGAGGCTGGATGTTTACTGGTTGTCGACGCTGTCCAATATTACATGTTCTACCTCTACTGCCACCTTCTACGATCACCTTCTCCAGGACATAATGAACAGGATTTATAGCAGGACCTCACTCAACTACTTCAGGATTCAACTTCAACTACCGGATAATTATTTACAGGACTGTTATAAGGATAGTGATTGTGTGCTTGTGTGCTTATGCGTATCTTGCTGGAGTGCGTACTCCTTCCTCACGGTCTAGCCTATCTGGATTCCGAGTGAGCTTTATAATTAATTCCTATAAGCTACGGAGCTTTGGAATATTACATATATAATATAAATATAAATCAAGTATGTGACATGCAGTTATAACTGCCATGTCACACATTATAAATTTACGACAACGTTTAAATGAAATACAGGGAATTGCACTAGAAAAATTGATAGCCTCTAAGCATAGGTCGAAATTATATTACGACAGGAAAGCAAATCATCAGGAATTTCAGTCAGGAGATAATGTCTGGTTATTAAAAGGAGGGAAGAAATACAAATTAGGCGATCAATATACTGGACCAAATCGGATTTTAGAAATAGTTAATAAGAAGGGAAATGTAAAAATAGAGCTAGCTCATAATAAAACAAAAATAGTGCATGTTAATAGGTTAAGATATTCATATATGGCGCCTTTGTAGTGCCTAAACGTATGTATATAATAGCTCGAATGTCTTTATGAGTATGTACACATACATATATATACATACATATATATATATATATATATATATATATATATATAAGAGATATTCCACACGAAGTGGTCCGATCAAAATTTTAAAATGCTCCAAATTTTGGGTACACATTGCAAATGTTTTTCAGAATAAAGAAAAAAATTTTTAGGTACTGGAATCTATTTGCTCAAAAGTTATTCTAACCTTAAAAAAGTGGATTTTTCCAAGTTTTTTTTCAACACCAGCTGGGTTTACCACTATTTAACTCAAAATCTATCAACTTTTACAATAGAACATTATATGTAACATTCGTTGCTGATTGTGTTTGGAATTTATTCTTCTAGGTTAGAATTTCTGACTTCAAGGTGAATGTTATATGAACTACATGTCAATATTCAACTTGAAAAAAGTGCAAGTGTGTCACAATTGATTTTTTATCCAAAAGTCTAAAAGAAAGCTTGGAGCAATACCTTTCAAATGGTCTATAGCATTTTTATGCCCTCCAATTCTGTAAAAAGTTATGATAATCTAAAAAAACACGAAATTTTTTAAAAAATTTAAATGGGAATTTCCATGTTAATTTTTGTGAATTTTTTCTCTTTCTTTAAATTATCATAACTTTTTACAGAATTGAAGGCCATAAAAATGCTACAGACCATTTGAAAGGTATTGCTCCAAGCTTTTTTTTAGACTTTTGTATAAAAAAATCAATTGTGGCGAACTTGCACTTTTTTGGGTTGAATATTGACATGTAGTTTATATAACATTCACCTTGGAATTAGAAATTCTAACCCAGAAGAATAAATTCCAGACACAATTAGCAACGAATGTTACATATAATGTTCTATAGTAAAAGTTGATAGATTTTGAGTTAAATAGTGGTAAACCCAGCTGGTGTTGAAAAAAACTTGGAAAAATTCACTTTTTGAGGTTAGAATAACTTACGAGCAAATAAATTCTAGTATCTAAAAATTTTTTTCTGTATTCTGAGAAATATTTGCAATGTGTACCCAAAATTTGGTGCATATTAAAATTTTGCATATTGAAATATGTTTTAGAGGTATCCAGTAGTACTCCTGAATTTTTTCAGAATTTTTCTGGTCCATTATTTTAAGTTACAGAGAGTCAAAGTTGACATTTTAGCACTTTTTGGCATTATATGCCCATTTTCATGAATTTTTAGCTCCCAGGGGATGCATTTTTCACTAAAAACATAACTATGACTTTTTTTGTAAAATTTTCCGAACTTTTCATTAAAAACACTTTTAAAGACATAAATGTATGCTGTCACACTCTTATAAGCCATTTAAACCTTAAATAGTGAAAATGTTCAAAATATCCGGGAAAAGCGCCCGAAATATTAATAGAAATGTATGTTTGTTGCCTAGTTATGTATTTAGTGAAAAATGCATCTCCTGGGAGCTAAAATTCATGAAAATGGGCATATAATGCAAAAAAGTGCTAAAATGTCAACTTTGACTCTCTGTAACTTAAAATAGCCCAAAAAAAATTTGAAAAAATTCAGGAGAACTACTTGATACCTCTAAAACATATTCCCACAGTTATAGCAATATTTATTTTTTTCATCTTCGATGTCACAGAGAACCACCCATATATATATATATATATATATATATATGTATGACAGTTCTAAAAGGTTGTCAATAGAATAATATTTATTATCTTTTAATCAAAATTGGCATACATACTACTTGAAGCAAAATTATTTCAATCTATCTGACTTTTATACAAAAAAACGATATAAAAATAATATATATATATATATATATATTGTGACGTGTCCACTGGGGATTAGGGTGGAGTCACGAATAAAAACAAAAGAACTTGTTAAACGATTGCAGGTTTATTGCACTTAATGTGCTCTCGAGTATTACACGGCAAAGTAGCGGCTTTGCCGTTCAAAATTGCCATTCACGTTGGCCGCGGTCGCTCGCGTTCACGCGATTGCGGGCCGTCCCGCACCTAACTACGCGTCGCGCACACACACTTTAAGGAAGCTGGATTTGGGAGGAAGGAGCACGGCTCACCTGGACGCTCGTCTCCTGGATCCCACGGACACACACGTAGCCTTTAAAATTGCGGTATTTGCGTCTAACAAGGTCGGTGGTCGGTCGCAGTCTGTCGATTATCGGTACGCACGAAGCGAGAGAGTTTCTCCTATGCGCATTGCGCATGCGCGCCTACTCTCGCGTCTCGAGTCGTGCGCGCTCGGCTCGGTTCGTACTGGCCGCTCGGGCCATGGTTACGCTGCCTCGACGGAGATGTCGTCTACGACGTTGACTTTCTTTGGTGCTGGATGGCGATCGAGTAATTGCGGCCCTGCTGAAAAGACTATCTGCGAGGTAAGCTTTAAAATCGTTCCGTGCTACCTTGATTTTAAGCTAAATCGAGCCCCTCGAGTTTCTTTATTGCAGGTGCCGTATATTGTCAATACGGGATGTTCGGCTCGGAATGTCCGGACAGCTGGAGCACATCGGCGCCCAATAACAGCCCTCAGTAAGCGGAGCCAGGCGGCGGTGAATCGTCGTCGTCCTTTGGAGAGCCGCCCAGGTAATTTATCTAGTTTCCTCGGGCTCTATATAGATGTTTATTTGTTCCTGCCATAACCTCAAACTAGACCTGTCATCTCCTATCCTTTTGGTCCCGCTGACATACCTGGGAGAAGCTATGCCTGGTTATAGCTTCTCCATCCTCGTTCCTTAGTAGTCGACCAACTTGGTAATTAATTACCGTTTCAGGTACTCTGGTTGGCAGTACACCGTTGCTTGAGCGCAAGGGCGCTACCTCATTCCAAGGCCTGGAGTCTTCACCTGGGCTGCTCAACATCGGAGGTTTCTCTTGGGTGCTGGAGAGAGCATTCAAGGCTGGATGGGACCTGGGGATATGGTACGGGTCATTCCTGGTGCTGGAGAAGGCATTAGGATGCTGGATCGACGGAGCAGTGTGTGTGAGTGTGCAATTGTGCGCAGTGAGGAGTCGCATCTCCTTTGCTTCGGGTTCTCCTGCTTACTACGCACTCTAAGCCTATATCGGTTTCACACATTCGCATATGTGTGTCTATTAGGACTTGACTGGTATGTATAGCACGCTTTCTTCGCATAGTAAGCTTGACAGGTGCTATACTATACCTTGTCTCGCTATTTTATTTTTAAGTGACATGTAGTATAACTACAATGTCACAACTCCCCCCTCCCAAACCGAAGTTATACCTTACTTCGATTTAGAATACGCAAGGGGATGCACAATGCACACAGAAGTATGAATACAATACTAGCGATCAAGACGATTCTAAATAGATCCTAGTACGTAAAAAACTTAACCTAAGATAGCCGGTGCTATCTACAGCGGTGTAAAGTGTAACTGTCTGTGATGTTTGTGTCGTAAAATAAATTAATTTTTTTTTTCGCATATCTTACTATTAAACTTTAACAGAATAACAAAAAAAAATTTCCAATTGATAAGTGTTGTGGGTTTCTTGAATTCTGGAACACAGGAATCTGGAACAGCTTTTCTTTTAGAGTTAATCTGTGTAACCGTGTAACACGCTGAGTGTGTAATTATTACTTCTCCGAGAACTAAATTACTTTATTCGATTCGAATTACGTGTGACTGGCTTCCAAACTCTTATCCCGCTCGCTTTCCGACCAATTCCGAAATTCGCGACATTCATAACCCAAACTGACATGAAACAATCATCCCAAAAAAATGTATTAGAATAGAAAACTTTCATTCATTACTAACCTGGTGAGTTGCTCTCCTCTTTCGAAAGTGGCTTTACGTCGAGATTAAATAATGACATGAATTTGACTATAATAATGAAACTATTATGAATACTATAGTGAATCAAACACATTATTTGGTTTTCTTTATTAATTCATTCTTTAACAATTAAAAATTAATTCATTATACTTTGTGAAGTTTGTATGTAATTCGAAATTATCAATTAACTATTGTACTAACTAACATTGTGTGTATATTTTTCTCTATATCTGGGAATGGTGTAGGTCTTAAGGGAGTAAAATACAATTCATATGTCAAAATTTTTACCAATTTAATAAAATAATAAAAAAAATTCTACACTCCCCTATTTGGGGTGAATCCTCAGGGCTTATACCTATTCGTCGTGGCACTCCGGGCAGGCCTCAATGGTCGTCCCGGTCCTGCCACATCCGAGGCAAAACTTGATACGTGCCTCCGGACACCTCTGCCAACTGTGGTCTCGACTTCCATAGTTCCAGCATCCCTCCCTTCAACGGCCACTATACGCCGTTGGACGTGGGGCCAGGGTGCTGGACACGGCGAGATTCTGGGCCGGGTGCATCCAGGTTCGCTGGGATCGTTGAGGGGGTGCTAGGGAGCTGGTGCTGGATGGTAAAGGGAATTGGGGGGGTGGTGAAATTTTCAGGGACAATAGGGATGGGATAGTTGGGGAAACCGGTCCCGTACGGCGTTCTTCGGGAGGTGGGGTGGTTTGACGGGGTGCTGGAGGGGCGTTTTGGATAGGGGCTAATAGGGGTGGGGGCAATTCGGAAAGGGTAAGGGAAGGGGTATACGGGATAGGGATAGGGACAAAATGCACGATACGCATCGCATTGTCTTGGGAGGGTTCGTGGTATACTTGGGTAATGGGTCTGGGGAATTCGGGAAGGGGGTCGGGAGATTGCGGTGCAAGGGATTGGGGACGGGTCACAGAGGATGGTGCTGGATGGAAATGGGACAGGGAAGTTGGTGCTGGATGGGGTTGGTGAGATGGTGCTGGAGGGGGCTGTGGTGCTGGATGGAGTTGGGGTTGAGGAACTGGTGCTGGAGGAGGCGGTGAATTCGCCGGGACCTGCGGTTGCTCGCATGGCGCAGGCGGCTTTCCGTGGCCGACCTCGGCGCCTTGGAGGTCTCTCGCCACCGGCTCCCTCGTCTGGCTCCTTCCTCTTCCCCGTGGATGTGGGGGTCTGCGCCGCGAGAAGCTGTCGCCGTAGTGGCTCGGCGTCTCCGACACATCCGCCCGGTACGGCACGTAACCCCGGTACCGATAACCTTCCGGACTCTTCTCCCTCTTCGGAAGCGTCCGTTGAGGCATCGGGGACGGTGGTGCTGGAGGTGTCGCTGGGTTGGGCGACGTTGCTATGTTTTAGATTTGGAATAAACCGGGAATACCATCCGATCATCCCTAGGAATCTGCGGAGTTGCTTGAGGTTTTTGGGTGCTGGATATTCGACTACGGGTTTAGTGTTGTCGGGATCAGTACACAGACCATGTTCATTTACAACATAACCAAGATATTTACTTCAGCAGCAAAATTCTGACTTATCTCGATTAAGTTGTAAATTCACTTCTTTTAACGCCTTCAGTACTTTACTTAACCAGAAAACATGATCTTTAAACGTTTCGGTCACAATAATTATATCGTCTAAGTACACGAAAACATGTGGTACCCAATCTGGTTTGATTAGTTTTTTCATGATCTTTTGGAAGGTAGCTGGAGCGTTTGTTAAGCCGTAGGGCATTCTCTTGAAGTGGTGTAGGCCTCGTCCCGGTATGCCAAATGCAGTTATGTCTTTATAAGCTTGCGACAAATCTAATTTTGAGATATACTTTGCTCCTCTTAACTTATCTAGTATATCATCCATATTTTTTAATGGATAAGCAAATCTTTTTGTTACTTTATTGACCTGCCGATAGTCAATACAAAATCGGTATTTGCCGTCAGCTTTTGGTACTATTACTGGGCAACTACACCAAGGACTCTCTGATGGTTCTATTATGTCTTCTTTTAACATACGGTCTACCTCTTCTTGCCCTGCTTTTAACATCTTTGCTGAGTACTTCCTCATCCTTTGTCTTATAGGCTCGTGACCCTGGACATCTATTTTGTGGTAAGCCAAAGTTGTCGCACCAAGTGTTTTCGGGGTTTTCGGAATAAGACTGTCTAGGACCTTTTTTATTTCTTTTTCCTCTTCTTCTGACGCTTGACGAAGGCCATCTATACTAGCTAGTGCTGGAAGGTAGCTGGGATCTTGCCCATAGGGATAAAACTGATGAACTTCCCCTGCTGGTGTCCACCATGTGTCGTTTCCGAAGTCTATCTTGAGTTCAAATAAACGTTTGAAATCAATTCCCAAGATACACTCGTACTGTAGTCTGTCTGCTGCTCGGAAAGGTAAGATTTTCTCGATTCCATCGATACTAACCGTTACGTCTAATTTTCCTACACAGGAACTGATATCCCATTGGCTACGCTTACGGTGCCCTTGCAAGGTTTAAATTTCCCGCTAAACTGTTTTCCTAAACTATTTCCTATATAGGAATAAACAGATCCGGCGTCTAAAAGTCCTATCATCTTTCTTCCGTTTAGTTATATCGAGAAAAACAACCTAGGCTCAAGTTTACCTAAAGGATGCCTTTGGATGAGTGAATCTGGTCATAAGGCAGCGGTTGAAAACATATTTTCTACTACGCTGTTATTCGACTTATCTCCCGATTCATCCGACAGTTTAACTATTTTGACCGTTGGTGCTGGAGAGGAATTTTTCCTTTTCTTTTTGGGTGCTGGATGGGAATTTTCTTGGGTTGTGGAGGGTGTTAGAGAGGAATTTTTTCTTTTCTTTTTGGGTGCTGGATGGGCTTTTTCGGTGTTTATAATTGGTGTTGGAGAGGAAATTTTCAATCTTTTTGGATTCATGGAACCTGTTTTCTTTCTCTTATTTGGATTTGCTGGAAATTTGGTAGTTTTGGAGTCTACTACAACATTTTCTACCAAGGAGGACACATCGACTCCTACTGGTTCCTCCGCGAGTCGTTTCCGCCGGTCTAGGAACTTTACACGCGGGACAATTTCGCTTCAGTGTGTTTTTCCTACCACACCCTCTGCAAGAATTGTCTGGGCAATCATAGGACCAATGACCTGTGATGCCGCATGTGTGGCAAGTGTCTGTTTCCTTATTCCTTGTTTTGCCATTATTTTCAGTAGTGGGGCTATCTGTCCCGGTTTTCTGTTCGCCATTATTACCATTTCCAGCTGGGGCCTGTTTGTTTTTCTCATTTGGCCCTTTTCCATTTTGATTTGTCCCGTTTCGCTTTTTATTATAAGATTTTTTATCATTTCCTTTGGGGTTATACGACGGGGGGTTTGAGGGTGCTGGAGATTGCTGTAAGGCGGCAGCAGGTGCCTCTTCGTGCGTAGTGCCTGCATCACTGACATTTCCAGCGATTGCAGCAGTTTTACTAGACTTTTTTATTTTTACTAGTTCGTACGTGGAGTTGAAGAGTTGCTCGTCTTCTTCTACTGGCGGAGGACGGTAGAGTGTGTCTTGGCGTTTGCGTGCTTCTTCCTTCTTTCCTAGCAGCTGCAATTCCAAAAACGATGAAAATTGGTCTTTGTCGATTCTACGCCTATAATCTGGATGTAGATTATCGTATGTGATCACTAATTGTTCGCCAAGGGGCATTGGAGGCTTCAACTGATCCAATAAGTTGCGGAATTTCGAAAGATATGTCGAAATATCTTCTTGTGGTCCCTGTGTTCTTACCATTATCCTATTTCTTACTTGATATTGTAAGTCTTCTTTACAATATTGGAGTCTAAATGCTTGTTGAAAGTCTTCCAATATCAACCAATTGCGATGTTCTCAGCGAAACCAACACCAGACATCTTCATCCAGTACTACTGGCAACGACCTAGTGATGTCATCCATAGTCAATTGGTATGAGCGTGCGCATTCCGTCAAATTTACTAGGAATGACTCTGGATCGTTTCTTTTATCACCTTTAAATTCAATATGCCATTGTTTTAGAATTTCGCTGACACGTTTTTCTCTTTGTAAGGTTGAATTATCCAAAAGTGATCCTTCTCGCCTGGTGCTTGACTGGGGGTAGGGTTGGGAATAATTGTAGGGATATTGTCTAAAATTATTTTGTGATGGTGCTGGAGGAATATTA
The DNA here is from genome assembly GCA_026168455.1 of Theocolax elegans. NCBI lineage: Eukaryota > Metazoa > Arthropoda > Insecta > Hymenoptera > Cerocephalidae > Theocolax > Theocolax elegans. The sequence goes on along the minus strand of CM047429.1, from coordinate 20,508,210 downwards.
TATTGGGATTGTGGCATAACTGGAGGCTGTCGTTCGAGATTAGGATTAGATGAACTAGTATAATTTCGTGGGACTTGTTGGATGGTTCTAGGATTTTCCTGTTGCTGGAAGGAATTGTTTTGGGTGTAAAAAGGCTGCTGGATCGGTTCAGGCTGATCGTAATACTGTCGTTCATCTCCTATCCGGTATCTCGTCTCGTTCGAACTACTCGTTGCAGGTATTGGTCTTTCACAATTTCTCGTGAATTCATCACTAAATCTCACTCCCTGTGTCCTATTACCCGCCTGAGTGTAGATTGGAAATGTTCTATTTTCCGGATCTTCCTCCGTTATTTGTGGAACACGTGATTCATGGCTTTGAACATTTCGCGGAAGATTGATTGTATTTGGATTTCTCGGCCTCGGGGTTGGTGGTGATCTCATGTTATCTGTGTTTGTGTTAGTTGCCACAAACTGTCTAATTTGCAAATACGTTGTTTGATCATATCCGCCTGCATTTCCCGAATTAAAACTCGCACTTAAAAATTGTCTATCTTGAAATCTAAATTGAACCTGATCTGCCGCGTTTTGTTCATTTTGTCTATTTTCTATCACATTTCTGTGTGCTGGGTGTTGGGTGGATTGCGCGCACGGGAGATTAATACTATTACTATGTAAATTATAATTATTATCTGGGTGCTGGAGGGGTTCTGACGTTGAAGTGGGCAATGAAAGTTTAAATGTAATCTAACATTAGCATTTGTCGTTACCACGTTTTCTCCGCCAATCAGTGCTGTCGAATTCCGCGAATTGCTGAAAGTTAACGGATCTGCATATGGTCCCACTGTTTGACCTGTCGGCAATTGCCCATGAATACGTTGGTAAGCACCACTGTGCACTTCCATGTTATCCATTGATACCGTAGGATTTCCCGCTGTAATTCCCCTACTTACTGGCCTCATGATGGACGGATTCCTCCATGTGCCAGCTAAGTAATTTTCCCCTTCCGAGGTTAAATTCAAATTTCTATTAACGGGTATATCCAATGGAACGAAATTCGCCTCGTCTACTCCAGGATCCCAATATGCCGCCGCTAACCCGAAACATTTCCGTGTTTCAAATCTTTCAACTCGATTTCTTATATTATACATGGAATCTGTGGCGTTTAAATTTTTTAGATCGGCATATTGTAGTATTTCTTGGTTACTACAATGAAAAACATTTTGCCGTATCCGCTGGATGCCCTCTTCGAACGATAACCTAGTATAATCCTCCTCTGTCAACGTATGCAGAGTCAAACTTAAAACAAAAACTAATTAAGTACCTACGCAAGAATTCACAAACAACTAACTTGAGTGAAAGGCAAGCGTATAAGTGAATGATTTACAAGCCAAGCTTGAAATATTTAAGCGTATTGGGTATATATGGGTATATATGGTGCTGGATTGGGTTACAATGGTGCTTGATGGGTTACGACTCTTAAAAAGATATATATACAATGCAAATAAATAGTGAAATGTTACTTGTTAATGCAATTTCAAAATAAATAAGCATACAGCAATTAAATATTACTATCTTAACACTGTGTATCTGTATATACACCTGGTTGGCTATCGTTCTCAATATTTAAAGGATCGTATTTTGTTCAAAAATAAATTAAATTGAATATAATTTTGGTGGCTATAGGTTCTAATTAACTCAAAGAATGATTATTTATAATAAAAAACTCAATTTAATTGCAAACAAAATTTTTCACAAAAATTACTTGTTGAGTATATCAAGTAACGACGATATTTGCTATTTACTCCTTGAATTTATTACTACAGGGTACAATATCAACTTTGACTGCTAATATTTAACAATAATTAATTAATATAAACTTAAAACCAACATTTTCCTTACTTTTCTTTTTGCAAGTTGAGAACGTAGCTTGACATGAAAATTTACTAAGTACTTACTCGTACTCCAAAATTCTCGTACTCATATAACTTTTAATGTAATTTAATTTAACAAACTTCAAAAAGCTATTTGAAAAAAAATCAAATATTTTGGAGCTAGAAGGGAATAAAACTAATTGCAAAATTTATATTTGTAAAGGGAAAAATAAAACTATTGCTATTATATACAAAAAGAACAATATGTAGAAAAAAATTTCAAACCAAATAATATGGAATAGACTCACCGAATTTTGTAGATAATTCACTAATAACAACAATTTCTATTAACCAAAATTGAATTTATTATAAAAATCAAAATCTGGTTGTACGTGGTCGAAACAAAATGGCCGACCAAAACCAGTCCACGATCACAATTATTTTTTTTCGGATCAAAATGTCACGGTCGCCATGTGACGTGTCCACTGGGGATTAGGGTGGAGTAACGAATAAAAACAAAAGAACTTGTTAAACGATTGCAGATTTATTGCACTTAATGTGCTCTCGAGTATTACACGGCAAAGCAGCGGCTAACTACGCGTCGCGCACACACACTTTAAGGAAGCTGGATTTGGGAGGAAGGAGCACGGCTCACCTGGACGCTCGTCTCCTGGATCCCTCGGACACACACGTAGCCTTTAAAATTGCGGTATTTGCGTCTAACAAGGTCGGTGGTCGGTCGCAGTCTATCGATTATCGGCACGCACGCAGCGAGAGAGTTTGTCCTATGCGTATTGCGCATGCGCGCCTACTCTCGCGTCTCGAGTCGTGCACGCTCGGCTCGGTTCGTACTGGCCGCTCGGGCCATGGTTTCGCTGCCTCGACGGAGATGTCGTCTACGACGTTGACTTTCTTTGGTGCTGAATGACGATCGAGTAATTGCGGCCCTGCTGAAAAGACTATCTGCGAGGTAAGCTTTAAAATCGTTCCGTGTTACCTTGATTTTAAGCTAAATCGAGCCCCTCGAGTTTCTTTATTGCAGGTGCCGTATATTGTCAATACGGGATGTTCGGCTCGGAATGTCCGGACAGCTGGAGCACATCGGCGCCCATAACAGCCCTCAGTGAGCGGAGCCAGGCGGCGGTGAATCGTCGTTGTCCTTTGGAGTGCCGCCGAGGTAATTTATCTACTTTCCTCGGGCTCTATATAGATGTTTATTTGTGCCTGCCATAACCTCAAACTAGACCTGTCATCTCCTTTCCTTTTGGTCCTGCTGACATACCTGAGAGAAGCTATACTTGGTTATAGCTTCTCCATCCTCGTTCCTTAGTAGTCGACCAACTTGGTAATTAATTACCGTTTCAGGTACTCTGGTTGGCAGTACACCGTTGCTTGAGCGCAAGGGCGCTACCTCATTCCAAGGCCTGGAGCCTTCACCTGGGCTGCTCAACATCGGACGCTTCTCTTGGGTGCTGGAGAGGGCATTCAAGGCTAATTGGGACCTGGGGATATGGTACGGGTCATTCCTGGTGCTGGAGAAGGCATTAGGATGCTGGATCGACGGAGCAGTGTGTGTGAGTGTGCAATTGTGCGCAGTGAGGAGTCGCATCTCCTTTGCTTCGGGTTCTCCTGCTTACTACGCACTCTAAGCCTATATCGGTTTCACACATTCGCATATGTGTGTCTATTAGGACTTGATTGGTATGTATAGCACGCTTTCTTCGCATAGTAAGCTTGACAGGTGCTATACTATACCTTGTCTCGCTATTTTATTTCTAAGTGACATGTAGTATAACTACAATGTCACAATATATATATATATATATATATATATATATATACATATATATGGGTGGTTCTCTATGACATCGAAGATGAAAAAAATAAATATTGCTATAACTGTGGGAATATGTTTTAGAGGTATGCAGTAGTTCTCCTGAATTTTTTCAGATTTTTTTTGGGCCATTATTTTAAGTTACAGATACTCAAAGTTGACATTTTAGCACTTTTTTGCATTATATGCCCATTTTCATGAATTTTTAGCTCCCAGGGGATGCATTTTTCACTAAAAACATAAGTATGACTTTTTTTGTAAAATTTTTCGAATTTTTCATTAAAAATACTTTTAAAAACATAAATGTATGCTGTCACACTCTTGTAAGCCATTTAAACCTTAAATAGTGAAAATCAACAATTCTGCTTCGGACTCTGGTAACCTAATACTGTCTAAAAGATGTCTTTTTATAGTCAGAAACTGCCTAAAAATTTCCAGAGTGGGTCTAAATTATTAAGATCACTTATAGTCAAAATATCCGGGAAAAGTGCCCGAAATATTAATAGAAATGTATATTTGTTGCCTTATAACGATGAATCTAGTAGCATGATCATTGCAAAAACATTTATGCACTTACCTTGGAATGGTAGAAAAGTATCTCCACTTGTTTCAGTATCCATCTAATCCCCTGTAAGCTGCTAAAAATACAAATATTATTATAAAATTATAAAAAATTATTTTTCAAACATTTATAATGCTGGATTTTTAGTTTTACATCCCTTACAAGAATTATAATACTATTCTGAAGGATTACTATAAAAGTATCAACATTATTATTATTATTATTCAGCAATACATTGTTTAGATTTCACAAACTTGTCACTGTCACGTTAACATATTATTCATTATAATTATATATCCGATTTATTTATATATCTTTTGTATTAAATACGTATATTCAGTTATTGTAATAATGATGTTTATACATTTATAGTAATCCTTCAGATTAGTATTATAATTCTTGTAAGGGATGTAAAACTAAAAATTCGGCATTATAAATGTTTAAAAAATAATTTTTTATAATTTTATAATAATATTCGTATTTTTAGCAGCTTACAGGCGATTAGATGGATACTGAAACAAGAGGGGATACTTTTCTACCATTCCAAGGTAAGTGCATAAATTTTTTTGCAATGATCATGCTAATAGATTCATCGTTATAAGGCAACAAATATACATTTCTATTAATATTTCGGGCACTTTTCCCGGATATTTTGACCATAAGTGATCTTAATGATTTAGACCCACTCTGGAAATTTTTAGGCAGTTTCTGACTATAAAAAGACATCTTTTAGACAGTATTAGGTTACCAGAGTCCGGAGCAGAATTGCTGATTTCCACTATTTAATGTTTAAATGGCTTACAAGAGTGTGACAGCATACATTTATGTCTTTAAAAGTATTTTTAATGAAAAGTTCGGAAAATTTTACAAAAAAAGTCATACTTATGTTTTTAGTGAAAAATGCATCCCCTGGGAGCTAAAAATTCATGAAAATGGGCATATAATGCAAAAAAGTGCTAAAATGTCAACTTTGACTCTCTGTAACTTAAAATAATGGCCCAGAAAAAATCTGAAAAAATTCAGGAGAACTACTGGATACCTCTAAAACATATTCCCACAGTTATAGCAATATTTATTTTTTTCATCTTCGATGTCACAGAGAACCACCCATATATATATATACTCCCACAAATTAACGACGAGGAAATTTTATATTGGTCACAATGTTCGCCATTGATTCGTACGCAGTGACCCCAAATTCGTATAGTAGGAGTGGTTGTTTCCGCGAAAATATGTTTTTGCGATTTTGACCTTGAAATCACCTTGACCCTTTGGAGTCCAATTAATCTCGGATTCGAACTTAGCGACCTCGAAAACGTATAATAGGAATGGTTGTTTGTTAGAAAATGCTTTTTTTGCGATTTTGACCTTGAAATAACCTAGCCCTTGACCTTTTGGATTCAAATTAATATCGGATTCGTACTCAGCGACCCCAAAAACGTGCAGAGATAATATTTGTTTTCACTTAAATGCATTTTTGTGATTTTGACCTTAAAACGACCTTGACTTTAACCTCGCTGATCTAACTGACTCAGTTTTGTTCTCAGCTATACCATAAAGACATATTTATGATGTCTGGGCGTAAAAATGGCCTTAACTCATTAATTAACGCTCATATAACACGAGTGAAATATCGTTAACATACCTTATTCATGAATGTTTTTGGTATTTCACGATTTTCAGGATGATCTGATTAAATGAGATATTTTTGCCACACGGCATAGAATAGCTGAGGCTTTTTTACAAATTTTCATATTTTTTTGAAAATTATTAGGTCGAACCAAAAATGGGCAGCAGGGGGGTAACGGTCACAAAGAATGCATATATATATATATATATAAATTAACGGCGGAAGTAAACTGCAAGGAAAGAATATTTTTATTATACAGAAATATCATCACAAGAAAAGCAAATAATTATTTAAATTCAATAAATACGCGGATATTAAATTGGAAACGAATAAGGTAAATATAAAAAAACAGGTCATTTTCTCTTTACTCTTCTCGTTTAAAATAACATTGACGTCAATATATAAAGGAAAGAAAGAATAAAGTTTAAATTTTTCGATGTCAGTAGAGCTTGGTCATATTTAAATTTGATTGCTATACAAAAATATTTCAAATAAAAAATAGTATATTACACAACTAGGAAGGTAAAGTATTGGTTAATAGCACATGTAAATTGACACCCGAGCCGAAGGAGAGGGTGGCAAACATGTGCTATGGGGTGACCATATTACCTCCCGTGGGATGTATACTATTTTTCACCACCAGTAGGCCGAAAATAACACATTCCTCTTTCAGTGCCGAAAGGGAATGTGGTACTTTCGGTCTACGTGTGGTGAAAAATGATTTACAATAAAGTAGAATCATTGGAGTCTAACAAATCATTAAACCTAAAATCTATATGCTATTGTTTCTAAGGACTGCTTAATTGCACCCTTTCCTCCTCGTTGCGGTAAATAGTCCAGCAACACCGTCACTTATCCTTCCTACATATCATTCAAAATGTAAACCTATATAAATAATTACAACCAAACTCACCTTGATTCTGGTAATTCTGTTAATTAGTCATACTTTCTTACAGGACGCGCAGGAATAAATATATAAGGAGAATTTGGCATACTAGATAAAAGAAATAATCTAACACTAGGCTCAATGGACATGGGAGAATCTGTACAACAAAATAACGATTGCAAAGAAACGAGAAGAGGCGGGAAAAGAAGGTTTTTATCAAAATTAATTATTGAGAGGAGAACTTTATTGAAAAAATTAATTAACTTACAGATTGCTTCGATACAAATGTGGGATCAAACCATGGATTCAAATTTGAAGTAAAAAAAGTTTCTGATATTGATATTAATAAAAAATGCAGCAGAAATTCGATAAATTAGTTAATTTTGAGGAAAAAGTTCAAAATTCGACTATTAATAAAAATAACAATTAAAACTTCTTTTTTAAGACAATAAGGGAGATATTAAATAAATAATATCGTTCGCAAGTTTATATTGTTTCGTAGAAAATACAACAAAAAATGTGTAAATAATAAAATCCAATAATTGATACTGTACACCTCGTATAATTGTTTATCACTAGTTGGAACAAATTAAAATAAAAAAAAAATGAATGTATGCCCACTGGTCTGAGTATAGTATAAAATTTAATTTGTGCATTATATATGTATGTGTGTTGCGTATATGCACATTAGAGATGTGCGAGTACCCGAAATAGGTTCGGGTTTTTTCCTCGGGTTCGGCTGGGTACTCGAGTGTTTTCGAGACCCGAAAAATAATCGGGTTACTCGAAATAATCGGATTCGCCGAAGTTATCGGGTTATTCGAAATAATCTGGTTCGCCGAAGTTATCGAATTACTCGAAATAGTCGGGTTACCCAAACTTATCGGGTGATTCGAAATAATCGGGTAATCCGACATATCGAGTAACCCACAAAATTCCGGGCAGCCCCATGCCGGATAGCTCGAAGAAATCAAAACTCGAACCCGTTGAATTGAAATTTGGAGACGGCAGACTTAGATATAAAAAATAGAGAACCGTTGACGAATGTGAAGTAACAATGCTACAGTGAAATTTTTTCTCTTAAATGTCTGTGAATGTTACTACATAACCGAATAGTTAGGTTTTACGCTTGATCCATAAATGTTATCAATTCAATACGTTTGATAACACCCTTAGCAATTTATTAAAAAACAATTTAGGCTTCAGTTTCTACAATTCAGATAAAAAACAAAAAATCCAATAATTTGTTTCCATCCATTTATTGTTATTTCATAATCATAATTAGCGAATCCATCACTTAAATCGTATGCAAAAAATCCAATACTCTCTCAATTGACTTTGCTGCATATTACACTGGCTTTCAAAGTTGTGACGGAAATTGTCACACAATCTATTCACGACGAATAGAATATTTAAATTCGCGAATTGTAAGTCGTCGGAGCCTTTCGTATGTCAAGGCCAACCGACGACACTTGTTTGTTTTTGTACAAATGTACAATTACGCGCGCAATAGTACGTAGTGATGATTGCGCGAGAGTGTGTGTGTGTTTCCCACTCTCATCCCTTTTTCGGAAAATTAGGCGATTGCCTAATCAGTACGTCCCGATCCGCCGCTCGAGGTGGACAAACTATCCGGTCCCGATTGTTATAGTGTTTACGGCTAAGCCAAGGCGCGTGAGGCGCAAAAGCTGTCGGAACGCGGATTATCCTCGCGAGGTGAGCCGCGAGTGACATTTGGTGTGTGAATAGGACGGGAAGGGAGTGAGTGAGCGCGGACGCGGTTCGCGAGGTACTCGCCGCGGCACAGGGCCGCCTTTCACCACCGCAGCCAACATCGACCTCCGTTGCCCAGGAGGCCAAAGGGACACACATCGGCTGGGCCTTCCACGGGGCGCATCCCGGTAAGTTTTGCTTATATTACTGCGCCCCCCCCCCACCTGAGTGTATGATTGTGTGTACATCGGGAGTGTATTCGGGTACGCCGGTACCTGAATAGCGGAGATCGGGGCCGCGTCAACCACAGGCGAGGATCCGGTTGACTCCAGATACTTCCGCCCCCTCGAAAGTAACATTGTCGCGGCACGAGGCCTGGATGGCCAAATGTTAAATTACATTGCAATAAATATTTAATTCATTTTTATTTTAATCGTTTGAGTATTTATTGTTCTCCCCGCTCCCGCCGACATCCTATTAATTTAAACTAATCGTGTCGAGGCAAGGAGGATCGCCCGAATCCTCCACACCGTTCGTCCCAGCCAACTCGTGTTCCTGGCGACAGCCCGCAGTTCGCGATAAATTAAATAATTGTGTGCGCGGTATTGGGCAACGCGGCCCAACGGTTTTTATTAATTACACACAAAGTTTATATTAAGTACAAAAGCCAATCTTAAATATGCTACTAAAAAAATCTACATGTTAGTAATCTTGTGACGTGGTATTCGCGTACCCGATTAAATTAATTAATTAACGTAATTAATAAAAACCGTTGGGCCGCGTTGCCCAATACCGCGCACACAATTATTTATTTATCGCGAACTGCGGGCTGTCGCCAGGAACACGAGTTCGCTGGGACGTACGGCATGGAGGATTCGCCGATCCTCCTTGCCTCGACACGAATTATAAATTTAAAGGATGTCGGCGGGAGCGGGGAGAACACAATAAACACAAGTAGTTAAAATAAAAATAATTAAATCATTTATTTAATTTTTAATTAACAATTGGCCATCCAGGCCTCGTGCTGCGACAATGTTACTTCGCGCGGGCGGAAGTGTCGGGAGTCAACCGGATCGAGACCCTCGCCTGCGGTTGACTTTGCCCCGATCTCCGCTATTCGGGTACCGGCGTACCCGAATACACTCCCGATGTACACAGGCACATACAATCGGGGTAAGGGGGGAACGCGCGGTAATGTAATTAGACTTACCGGGGTGCGCCCCGTGGATGGCCCAGCCGATCCGTGTCCCTTTGTCCTCCTGGGCAACGGAGGACGACGTCGGCTGCGGTGGTGGAAGGCGGCCCTGTGCCGCGGCGAGTGCCTCGCGAACCGCGTCCGCACTCACTCACAACTTCCCGTCCTTATCACACACCTGGTCACTCGCGGCTCACTCACGAGGACGTTCCGGGTTGATAACCGATGGCTCTGCGCCTCACGCGCCTTATTAGCCGTAAACTATCTATCGGTACCGGATATATTTTTGTCCGCCTCGAGCGGCGGATCGGGACGTACTAACTAGGTATCTCCTAATTTTCGAAAAAGGGATGAGAGTGGGGAACACACACACACTCGCGCTCTCATCCCCACGTACCATTGCGCGCGTAATTGTACACTTCGATCGACGTAAACAAATGTCGTCGGTTGGCCTTGACATACCAAAGGCTCCGACGACTTACATTTAACAGGATTTAAATGCTTTGTTTGCCGCGAAAAGATTGTGTGACGATTTCCGTCACAAAGCCCCCCCCCCTATACTCTACTTCCCTCGGGAAGGCCGAGTCGAAAGAAGGCACAATCTATTCGCGACCGCGCGCTGTCCTCTTCTCTCTTCAATCAGTGGCGGGAAGGGATGCGGTCCTTGAGGATACTGACCACCTCCTGTCCTACATCTCGTGCCACATCAGCTGGGAGATTGGCAGCAGTCTCCAGCAACATACGACATTCCCTGAGAATGTCCACCTCGTTGCTGGATTGTGCTGTCGACCCAGCTGAAGAAGCCGATACCTCCGAAGATGTACGGGGTTTAGACCCACTTTCCGACTTTGGTGTCGGCTGACGAGATGGCCCAGCCATCCTCGTAGCGTCGACTTCCATCGGGGTGGGCCGTAGCAAGTCGCTAGGCCGAGCCTTCTGCGACTGCTCCCCACGAGGTTTCGGAACAGAGGTCTTGGTCTTACCCTTTCCACTGACTCGTTGGACAGGGACTGGCTGAGCCCCGCTCTCTTCGCGTCCCTGCCTTCCTGCTTCCGCTGCTTGGTCGCTCGTTCAGGCTTTCTCTGTACTCCCTCGACTTCTGGTCCGCTTTGGCTTGGACGACCGCACTTAGGGCTGCCTTCACTTGCTCGAAGGGCCCCGTGGAATCCAAGCCGAATGCAGTGGCCTGGCGGCGAGTCGCCTCTTCCACACAGCGACCCACCACCACTTCCGCATAGGAAGGTTTGTTGCTGGAAGGCTTCACACACGAGCCCTTCCTAGCGCCCTCCTTGCGGGTGGGCGTCTCCACCCGTCGCTTCTTCGACTCCTTCGGACCTGCCCGTGGCGTTGGTCGCTTCGGTGCCTGTGGCGAGACAGGGACCTTAGCGGCCGGTGCAACGGGGTTAGATGGCACGAAGGGGGAGTAACCCCGTTCTCGGACCCACAAATCATGCGGCTCCGAACATCTGGGGCACTCCCTCACAGTCACCCCTCGGCGTCCGCAATTAAGACAGTATGTCTTTTGCGAAATCGCACACTTCCGGTGACTGTGGTCGTTTGCCCAGCAATTGTAGCAGGCGTTTTTAGGGGGATCTACCGACCGATCGAATGGTATTGCTACCAATCGTCGGAGGACAATCCCCTAGTAATGACCGGGCCGGATGTAGATGACCCAGTCTTCGCCTGCTTGGGCAGGAACTCGACCCCAACATCGAGTTTCCCTGCTCGTGATGGACCTACGACAGGTGTCCCTGCTTCCGAGAACTGCCGAATCGTTGCTCGGGGTGGGACGGGGACTCCTGATTCGTAGTCGTCCATCGTCGATTGCCTGTTGCCGCTAGATTTCTTCTTCTTGCGGCGTGGGCGATTTGCGGCGACGGACTTCTGCTGCTCCCGTTCTGCCTCACGCAGATCCTCAGCATACTCTGCGGGATAGATGTTGGCGGATGGCCCCGGTACTAATACCGCAGGCACATCCACTTCCATCCGCTCCACTGGGGTGGACTCAGCCGACGAAGTGAGGTCCACCGTTGAGGCACGTGGTGTCCCTTCCAACTCCACTAGCACCTGGTCGATGTCCCGCACCGACTGGGCACATCCAGCGAGCGGGTCATCTGCAGGTACCTCGAAGCATTCGGGAGACACCGGAGTTACCTCGTTAGTGGTCCCCAAAGTCGGTGGGCTTTCCCCCAGCAGTATGAGCTGAGGTGGAGATGGAGTGACGCCGTCTCCTGCTTCCAGGTCTCGGGCGTCCGGCGATATTGCGCGACGATTTCTGGCCGCCTCCTTCTCAAACCGGCGGTGGCCTTCTTCGTCGCGCTCGATCGCTCTTTGTTGGAGCATCTGCTCCGTCAGGGCAATCAACTCGCCGTTTGGGTCCATCTGGGAGCTGAAATAAAACAGAAGCTTATTAGTCATAATTAAAACATAAATTACGAATAAGGGAGAATTGCCCATTCACTCACACACAAGTATTCTCAAATATCACTCTCTCAATGCATGGCATACAGTTACCAGGCCCAACCTTCGATAACTGTTCTCATGCGAACCGATACGCAACCCTTACTGCTTTACTTGACAATCCGAGGTGGTACATATCTTTATACATCAGATATGTGTACCTCGGTCCGTTTCCGACCGGACTCTTCTAGTCTCAGAATTACTGGAGATAGTACTTCTTTAACTTCGAAGGGTCCGTCATACTTTGGTGCAAGCTTAGCAGATATGCCCTTCGCACCTTGGGAAAGCGTTCGGCACTTCCTTATGACTAGATCTCCGACCTGAAATGAGGCAATACGTCTGTTTCTGTTTTTCCACTTCCCTGCGGAGACTCTTCACAGGTTGTGGATGACGCCCGAAGTTTAAGAACGCGGGTGAGACTTTGGTACTCGACTGCATTGCCGTGTTTATTGCATGACGAAATTCGTGCAAGTGTGTGTCCCACCCACGATGATCCGAATCCACAAACGTCGCAATCATCGTTTTTAACGTTCTGTTTGTTCTCTCCACCGGGTTGGCTTGTGGTCGGTAAGGAGGGATTCTGACATGTTTTATGCCATACTCCTCCAGCATTCGCGACATGATGCCGTTGATGAACTCCGTCCCATTATTCGTTATTAGGAAATCTGGCGTTTCCCAACGGAAGACTACGAGTTCCTCGAATGCTTTCGACACCGACTTACCGGTCGCCGTACGTAATGGTTTGAGTTCTATCCACCTTGTAAACAAGTCTTGAAATACTATGATGTATTTGTATTGACTTTTACTACGTGGAAGCTCCATTACGTCTGCTGCCACAACAGCCCAGGGTCTCTCAATGTTACGTTTACCCATCAAGCCTTGAGGACCTGCTTGAGACGTCTTATAGCTCTGACAGATCAGACACTGTAAAACAAATTGGCGGGTATCGTGGTAGATACCTGGCCAATAATAGTCTCTCGCAACACGTTCGTAGTCTTTTCGACTCCCATATGACCCATGGATGGGTGGAAATGAGAATCTACTAAGACTCGGTTCCTCTGCTCTAGGGGTAGAACAAGGCGCCAGCCTTCTTCTCGTTCTGTTACAGAGTCCAAGAGTTTATCACTTGTAAAACGATATAGCATATCATCCTCAATTTTCCATTCCGGAAATTTCTGAGGGCATGAGCGTACATCGTTTAATCTAGCAATATACCATGGGTCTGTAATTACTTCGAACGAGGCAATCTCTTCTTCGTCGGGGTCTGGGTTGACGGCACAAGAAAGCGCGTCCGGGACATAGTGCAAGGCTCCTTTCTTATGCACTATTTCAAAGTCCCATTGCTGCATTTCAAGTATCCATCGTGCCAACCTACCCGACGGCTCTCTGAGATTTTTGAGCCATTTGAGAGCACTATGGTCGGTCACAGCCGTGAATCGATAGGCCTCAATGTATGGTCTCAATCTCTTAATAGCCCATATGAGAGCCAAGCATTCTTTTTCCGTTGTCATGTAATTACGTTCAGCGCGATTTAATAATCGGCTGACGTAGACAATCGGATGCTCGAAACCCTCGTCGTCCAGTTGCGTCAACACCGCACATATTGCTAAGTCACTAGCGTCACTTTGGACGGTAAATGGCTTAGAAAAGTCTGGACGGGCTAGTACAGGCGCTTCAGCTAACGCAACTCTAAGCTGACAGAACGCCTCCTCCTGCTCCTCGCCCCAATCCTAAGCCTGGTCTTTACGCAGCAACTTGGTAAGGGGAGCTTTAATGTCAGCTTCTCGATTAATGAATCGAGAGTACCAGCCTACCATCCCGAGAAAGGATCTCAGCTGTTTGACATTACGAGGAGTAGGGTAATTAAGGACTGGAGCGACTCGTTCCTCGTCAGGCCTCAAGCCGTCCGCGTCCAATTTGTACCCAAGGAACGTTACGCTGGAACAACAGAACTCACGCTTCTCTCGATTCACTTCGAGTCCAGCGTCATTCAACGTCCTTAGTACGTATTCGAGCCATTTCAGATGGTCCTCAAAAGTTTCGGTAATGACGATCAAGTCGTCTAAATAACCAAACACATGAGGTTCCACCTTAGGCCCGAAAATTGCATCTATAAGCCGTGCAAGGGTCATAGGAGCATTCATGAGGCCAAAAGGCATTCTCGTGAACTGCCACAGCCCCGACCCTGGTACAGCAAATGCAGTATAATGCCGGCTCGCCTCGGCCATTAATATTTGGAAGAACGCTTTCTTAAGATCAATTTTCGATATATACCTTGCATTATGCAGCTTATCCAATATGGTATCCATATTAGGAATTGGATAAGAATCACGTTTTGTGACTGCATTAAGGTCTCGAAAATCGATACAGAAGCGATAACTTCCTTCGTCCTTGCGGACGATGACCGGAGCAGCTGACCAATCACTCGCACTCGGTTCAATAATGCCCTTGTCAAACATCTTTTTGACCTCACTCTGGGCAAATTCGAGGACCTTGGGAGACATACGTCTTGGCTTATGACGAACCGGTCTTGCACCAGGCTCAACCTCTATCTGGTGCTCCGTTAACGTCGTAAAGTCATGGACGTCTCCCGAGGGCAAGAGTAGGCTTTCAACTAACTCTTTGACTAGTTTCCGCTGGTCGTCCTGTATCTCAATTATACCAGCACATTCAGCGGAAATCCTCGAATCGATGTCATGAGATGTATCTCTGACGAAGTGTCTCCAATCACTCTCGCCAATACGCCAAATAGCTTCGCCTAATTTGACTTCCATATTCCAATGTTGTAGAAAATCCATACCGAGAATGATGGAATGCCCAATATTCTCTACAATTCTCAGTTGGATATTGCCATCAAGGCCTTCTACACAGAACAGAATGTCGATTAGGCCAAGGACTTTAAGTGCTGGTCCAGCCACACCTTTCACGATAACCTTGACAGGTCTCCATTTAAACTTGTACTGTTCGACAACATCTGATCGTACAAGAGAGACCATGGCGCCAGGATCGAAAAGTGCTTTAAAGTCCTTTCCACCGAGTCGTACCAAAAAGAATAGCCGGTTATCCGATTGGATTCCAGCATTTATCTGATCGGTTTGACTATCGTCGTTAGGAGTCGATGCCGTGTGCGTCATTTTAGACGTACTTGGTACGGCATCTGCCCCCCCTGAACTGTACTTCTCGGCAACGAGTTTGTACGGTTCATGTTATGCACACCATCGACAACTACCTTCTCCACCAAGGGCTCGTTGTTGAGGACAATTTCCTTCTCCACCAAGGGCTTCTTGTCCTCATTACTAGGTGTGTCACAACGGGGTGACGATGAGCAACAACCAAGGTCGTTCACTCCGATGGTGCTAAGCGGCTGAGATAACGATCTTTTTACGCTTTCTTCACCAATAATATCTCTGCTATCAGAGTATATTTGCCTTTGGAGTTCCTTAGACCAATCTTTAGCCTCACGCTTCTGTTGGTCTAATAAGGTTCCTTGTTCTGTTTTACCCTGCAAAGTTCGGGTGGGATTGACAGGTTGTGTTCTAAGAACTTTTCCATCTGTCGAATCCCCAGAACGTTTAGGATCCTTACACTCAGACTTACTTTCAACACCAACTTCGGTCTGAGTGGGAATTTGATCTCCGTTAAGGACTTTAGAGAAGTCAGCAAATGATTTGCTAGACTTCTTAAAGAGTTTAGAGGGTTCTCCAACCTTAAACTCTTGCCCTTGTAAACCATGCGGTTTACTTACTGCAGTGCAGGGTGCCCGGGGCAGCTCGGGTGCCCTGCGTTCAGGTTTCCCACGTTTTGGAGGAATCTGACGCAGTTAGGACATGTTTGGAGTGTAACGCCACTAGTTCCACACAGCTGGCACTCCTTTCTCTCTCTTGTGCCAAGATGTCCGCTGTTTCTCTGCTCTTCAATTGGGAGGTAATGTGCGGGTGCATAAAAACCTCCGAGTTGAGCAGTCGTCACGGTCGTAACCGTCGATGTAGTGGTTGTGCACGAGGTTGCAGCCACCGAAACAGGAACATAAGGGATTGCAGTCGTGGTCATGTTAGCTGCCAGTACCTCACCAAACCGTTTAGGTATAGCACCTGTTGATGCCAACCTCGGGCTTTGTGCAGTACTCAATGGCGAGTTTCTATACTGACCACTTGGTGACAGAGTTCCATCTTCTTCAGGAATGGGTACTCTGTCACTAGCAACCCTTTCGCGATCCGACATTTCGAACTCGCAGGAAACTTCCGTTCCTGATGGGACCACACTCCCTTTCCTGGAACGAGGTTTCCTAATTTCCCATAGTTCCTGACATACCAGAGGTTTATGTGCAGGCTCTGCCCTTACATTCTCATCGTATTCAGGGAACCATGGTATTTCCAGATTAATGTCTACACATCTTATCCGGTGACGCAAAAGGCGTTCGCGGCACTCCGCCTCTTCGCCATTTGCGTTTAAACTCAGATGCTCCAACTGGGCATACACTGCCTCAATCGGAAGCTTCTTCGTTTCCCGACGAATATCCCTAGCTATGCGTGATTCACGCATAAGCTGGGCCATTCGGGCTTCATAGCTGCTGGCCATTATTTTTTTGACCAGCAGCAGCCGACGTGTTACGTCGGGAGAAGTACTCTCAACCGGGATTTCAGATGAAATCCCTAGTGTTTCAAATACTTCGGAAGTATCCAATTTTCAATTGGAAATTATTTTATTGGACTCACCACAATAAAATAATTATTACTCCCAACGAGTAAAAAAAAAATTTGGTGTCGGCTTAATTACAATAAATTGTAAAAATGCACCGACTAGTGTACCAACAAAATTAATTCACTTAATTAAAATCCAAAAGATTTTCTTTAAAAGGAATTTATTTCGTCCTTAGAAGGACAAAATAATTAAATTTTGTTGGTTAAAGTTGTGACAAATCACACACTTAACACTTGCACCAAATTAAAATTAATTATTTAACTTGCTCACAAGTCTAAATAATTAATGTTTATAATAGTGTCTTGTGACTCACACGCACCAAGACTCTATACAATTGCTTCTGCAAGCAAAAACAATTATTAACAAAAAGAAATCTTCAAATTATTTCAGTATCGTCGATAATTTACCAGTAATGGTAAATTTAACGATTTCCCAAAATATCTCTCTCACCAGTTATAATCCAAAAGATTCCTCACTGGCGAAAAGAATTTATTTTGTTATGGAAATTGAAATAATTAAAGTTTCAATCTATTAATAAATACAGAACACCAAATTATAAAGGAAGAAAAGACAAAAAAAAATTAAATTATTTATCTCACTAACGAGCCTAAATAATTAATTTTAAAATAAATATAAAAATAAATACAGTGTTTTGTGATTCACACACACCAAGACACTATTTATTATTTTGCTTTTCCAAGCCCAAAACAAAAAAATTTTCTTTATAATTTTCACTACACAACAAACACAAATTTAATTAAATTATTTCAACGGTAGGTTTGCAACAAAATAATTATTTCACTAATTGTCGTCCCAAACGACAATTTTTCAGCGAAATATATTTATTTTATCCTAAGAAGGACTAAATAAATAATTTATGTTGCTACCAAGTTGAAATAATTTATATTTCCTTTTTTAAATAAATTGAACGAAAAGGAAATGAAAATTTAATTATTTAACTTGCCAACAAGTCTAAACAATTAAATTTATACACCGAATTATTTTACTCAAACACACTAAAAAAAATTATAACCAATTATTTAACTAACAAACAAGTCTAAATAATTGGCAAAAATGTACGCACTCACTCACAACTTCCCGTCCTTATCACACACCTGGTCACTCGCGGCTCACTCACGAGGACGTTCCGGGTTGATAACCGATGGCTCTGCGCCTCACGCGCCTTATTAGCCGTAAACTATCTATCGGTACCGGATATATTTTTGTCCGCCTCGAGCGGCGGATCGGGACGTACTAACTAGGTATCTCCTAATTTTCGAAAAAGGGATGAGAGTGGGGAACACACGCACACTCGCGCTCTCATCCCCACGTACCATTGCGCGCGTAATTGTACACTTCGATCGACGTAAACAAATGTCGTCGGTTGGCCTTGACATACCAAAGGCTCCGACGACTTACATTTAACAGGATTTAAATGCTTTGTTTGCCGCGAAAAGATTGTGTGACGATTTCCGTCACAATCTTTTTGTGCGATTTTGTAAAAACTTCCCAATTCTTGCGAAAAATACTTGAAACATATATATTTTATGATAAATATGTGTTACATAAGTTAATGCTTCATATTACTGACAAAAAAATTATTATTATAATTACTAAGTGATATTAAAAAAAAACGATAAATTATAATGTCCGTCCGTCCGTCCATCCGACAAACATCATCCTTGCGTGAGAGAGAGAATGAGACAGAGCGAGAGAGACGGTGAGAGGAAGAGATAGGGAGACAAATAGAGAGAGAGAATGAGAGAGAGAATGAGAGAAAGAATGAGAGAGAGAATGAGAGAGAGAGAATGAGAAAGAGAGAATGAAAGATAGAGAGAAAGAGAGGGAGATAATAAGGGAGAGAGAGAGAGAGGAAGAGAGAGAGAATGAAAGATAGAGAGAAACAGAGAGAGAATAAGAGAGAGAGAATGAAAGATAGAGAGAAAGAGAGCGATACTAAGAGAGAGAGAATGATAGATAGAGAGAAACAGAGAAAGAATAAGAGAGAGAGAATGAAAGATAGAGAGAAAGAGAGCGATAATAAAAGAGAGCGCATGAAAGATAGAGAGAAAGAGAGAGAGAATAAGAAAGAGTGAATGGGAGATAGAGAGCGAGAGGGAGAATGAGAGAGAGTGATAGAGTGCGAGAGTGGGAGCGAGTAAGATTGAGGGAGAGCGAGGGAGTGCGAGAGTGAGAGTGAGTAATAATGAGGGACTGTGAGTAGGAGAGAGTGAGTAAGAATTAGGGAGTGTGAGGGAGAGAGAGGGAGAGTGAGGGAGAGAGGGGGAGAGTGAGGGAGACAGAGAGAGAGTGAGTGAGAGAGATAGAGAATGGGTAAGAGATTGAGGGGGAGAGAATGAGATAGATAAAGAGAGAGAATGAGGGATAAAGAGAGTGAGAGAGAGAGAGAATGAGATAGAAAGAGAGAGGGAGAGAGAGAGAGAGAGAGAGAGATTTGATTTGATTTGAGTTTATTTGGCCTTGGGGTTGAGACCCCGTAGGCACTAAAAAATACAATACAGTGTGAATTGATCACAATAAAATATAAATATAAAATATAAAAACAATATAAAAACAATAAACGTGTATAAATAAAATAAAACAATAACGATAATAAAAACAAATTATATACAAAAAATTAATTTTAGTTAATTATAAGGCATTTTTCGCAGTAACCTTGTACAATATATAAAGATATTTAGATAATTATATCATAAATGACTTTTCGAAGTAATACATTTGTAGGACTTAATCTAGGTTGAGGTGAAGGATCTGAGGAGCTGTTAAGCCCTCATTTCGCACCCTGTTTTCCCAGGCAGTTTTGTCAAGTCCAAACAGGTGGTTGAATAATGTATTCTTGAAATGAATGATAGATGAAGTATCGAATGAAAATGTAGGAAATTCGTTGATAATTTTAGATGCAGTAATGACAAATGACTTGTTTAGAGCCTCTGTGCGAGGAGGAAGATAATGTAATAATTTTGATGGATGACGAGAAGAGGTGCGAGGGTTATGAGAGTGAGTATTTATTCTTATAAAATGATTAGCCAGATATGTGGGTGAATTATGAGCAATGATGCTGTATGCGAGTGAGCCAATGAGGTATGAGCGTCTGGACTCAACTGATAACCACCTGAGACTTAACCTATAAGGAGTTACATGCTCCCTCCTTGCTATGTCCCCCCACACGAATCGGACACAAGCATTTAGCAGCCTTTGAAGCTTCAGATTTCTGGTATGATCAACATCATTAAATACAGCACACGCATAGTCAAGATGCGGAAAAACCAGAGCTTCAACCAGACTTTTCCTAAGACCCCGAGACAACGCCTTTTTATAGTATCGCAATGAATGCAAAACCCCATGTACTCGACTCGAGATACTTAACACCTGTTTTGACCAATCCAGAGAGGGAGAGATCATGACCCCAAGCGATTTAACTTCACATTCATAATTTAAGAGATCTGCTCCCAATCCTACCTTCGGGGCAGCGTTCAGGTCGATACGCGATAAAAAAGCCTGACTACCCAGAATCATAACCTTCGTCTTTTTTACATTTAACTTCAATCCGTTCGTGTGTGCCCATAGGGCTATCGCATTTGCATTTTGTGTGATGCGTTGTACCCCTGCTTCGAAATCTGACGGAAAAAGCGAATGGTAGACCTGGGCGTCATCGACAAACAGCATACAATCGCTGTGTGAAAGACCTTTAGGCAAATCATTTATATAGACAGAAAAGAGTATCGGGCCAAGAACACTGCCCTGAGGCACTCCCGCTTTTATCTCGAGCCAGTCCGACAACACACCTGTCTCGCTCTCTACCGCTTGCATGCGACCTACAAGATATCTATAAAACCAACTTAATGCATTGTCCGAGCAACCAATCCCACACAGCTTTTGAATGAGTTTACAATGAGGCACAGTATCGAATGCCTTAGAGAAATCAAACAGGATGAGGATCGTGATCTTCCTAGCATTGATGGCTCTTCTAACGTCGTCTAGGGCACCCAGGAGTGCTGTCTGGGTACTGTGCCCCCTGCGAAAGCCTGCTTCTCTGTCAACAAGAATATGATTTTTCACAAGATATTCAGACAACTGATTATGTACAAGTCTCTCCAAGATTTTCGAGAGTTCGCAAAGCTTCGCAATCGGCCTCGTATCTGAGCACGACTCTACCCTGCTTGACTTCGCCAACGGAAATAGTAATACCCTTTTCCAGCTCTCCGGAAAATAGCCGGCTGAGAGCATATTATTAAAGAGATCAACAAGGTGCAGTGTTAATTGAGGCTCTAATAATTTAATCATTTCAACGGATATGCCATCAATCCCCACTGCTCTTGAGGACGCTCCCCGAATTGCACGCTGAACTTCTTTCGCGGTTACAACAGAGAAATGAAAAGAAGGAGAAGAAGGTGATGTGGGACAAGAGTTGCATATTATGGTTGAAAATGATTGTACGGAAAGTGATTGAATGTGATTTGAAACTGAAGCATAATGACAATTTAACTGATGAGGTGAGAAAAATTTAAATGGTGATGGGTTAGTTTTAGTGCTGAGGCCCATATTTTTTAGGCATTTCCACGATTTCTTAGGGTCTTTCGTGCTACTAAGTTTCCTTGCCAAAAAGTGGAACTTACTTGTGTTGACAGTATTCGAGACCTGATTTCTAAGACCCTTATACACATTATAGTCGTCAGCAGAACCTGAAGCACGAAATCTATTAAAAGCCGCATTTCTGACTTTGATACTTTCTTTGATTTCCCGAGATATCCAGGGTTTGTGGCTTGTTTTGATGGAGCGAAAAGTTACAGGTGCTAACTGGTCAAAAGTGGATAAAATTGATTTACTTATAAATAATAATGTGGATGAAATGGTGCTATGTACATTTTGAGATGAATGAACTTGTTGTGAATACTGACTAGGTTGATGATTGTTCGGAGATATGTCCATGAATTCAGACTGGTCAGGCCAAGGATGAGGGATTGATTTCGATGAGGAAGAGGAGGTTATGTATGATTCGAATGTAGTTGCGAGATTATGAAGGTTGACCCCCTCCAAATTTCGTTTACCAATTTCCTTCACCTGAGACTGCTCATTTTCAATCCGAAGAGAGATACTGATGGCATCATGTCCAGCTGCGAAAGGAGCCGACGTCTTAAAGTATTCATGTTCAGGTACCGGTTCACGAATGAGGAAGAGGTCTAACCACGTATGAGATGGCCCACTTGATGTCATCGCGTGATGTGTTGGCTCTGACTGGATGAGCGAAAGTCCCAGAGCCGTCAGATTTGCTCTAAACCTACTTGCAATGGTGCTGGTAGAGTTCATGTCAATGTTGAAATCCCCAGTGACCATGACATATTTGTATCGCGGTAGTATGTCTGACAAGACCTCAAAAAACTCCGTGGGATAAGCGGCCGAAGGCCTACGGTAGACAATTGCTAAAACCATAGAAACTGCTTTGCCTGTCAAACATAGCACCAGATATTCCGGAGCATTCGAAAAAATAGGTTCAGAGTGCGCGATGATCCTTACCCCAAAACTCTCACGCACATATGCCGCCACACCGCCCCCCTCCTTACCCTCACGATTCAATCGATACAATGCATAGCCCGGCAATTTAATAATTTCTGAAGAATTGTGGCTTGTAAGGAAGGTTTCGGTAATCGCGATGACATCATGAGAGGCTGGATGAACTATTGCTTCGATGGATGCAAAATGTGTTTTTAGGCGATTTATATTAGAGTGAAAAATGGAGAGTGACTTCGATGATTTCAATGATTTTGATGATTTTGATGGTTTGGCCCGACCAGCCCCATCTCACTTGTTATGATTTGGAGAGAAAGGAGAAAAGTTTATAAATTCAGCTTCCGAACTTACACACTTCAAAGGTCCATCCCTCACCTCTCGCATAAATACTACTTGATCTAAAACTATGGGCCTCGCATAGCCCAGCTCTCTTGATTTACGAATGGCCGCCTGCCATAACTCAAAAACAGGCTTCGGCCAAAGAGGCCTAACAAATAGTGTATTTACACCACCCTCACCGAAAATATCCCGTGCCTTAAGTCCCTTCAGGAGTCGAGCCTTTTCTATAACCGCATCTCTGGACGTTGCAGATGACATCCTTACTACTAAACCTCGAGTGAGTTACGGTGTCGCTGGAGAGCCCGACGAGTTAGATTTTAACCGCGGAGTCCAAGGGCGGAGGTCGATTACTTGACTGTTCAGCTTCGGCAGTTTCAGCACATCAAATACGTTTATTATCAGTTCGCTTTCAGTCTTCTTAGAATCCTTGGGCAATCCGGTAATGAGCAGTTCGCATGTGTCCTTTGATGGAGGTTGTGACACTGTAATTGCATCCTTACTACTCATTTCCAAGTTGCTAACCCGGTTTTCTAAATTGCCCATGCGCGCATCAAAAGCCGTGAACTTTGCCTCGAATTCTTCCTCAATAACACTAACCTTCGCTTTCAGATCTTTAATTTCGGTTTTCACCTCATCAACCTTGCCCTCGACACGATTCACAACTTCCAAGACTGATTTCAAATCGCTTTGCAGGCTTTCTCGCAAACTCCGGGAAAATACTTCCAACCACGGCGGTAGATCGGCCGCCATCGGAACGGAGTCGCTATTCGAGTCGTGTGCCGCCTGATTGGGCACAGTGGGCGGAGCGCCGCGAGGTTGCTTCGCAACCTGCGATGTTGATGGCGACGGGGGCGAGGCTACACGCTTTGCGCAAGAGGTGGTAAAAGTAGGCGTGGTCGCCGACGCGGCACTGTCGGTCGCGATAGTCTGGCGCTGTAACCCGGGCGGTGGCGCCCTCATTCGTTCGAAGCTGCGACTAACGTTTTCGATCGCGTTTTCGCGATAACACAGCAGCGCCGCTCGGACGAACCCGGCACGACCTCAAAGCAATTCGTGTGGGCAATGTTACTACAAAGATTACAGACCTCTGTGTAGTCCTTGCGCGTCAGTCGTGCACCGCAAACAAAACAGCCTCGCGGTGTTGCCATATTTGCACAGTGAGTTTCGCAGCGTTGGTGTAGACTCCGTGTGCCGAATTTACCGCCCAATCTTTGCCGCTCGCAAATTCCTCCAGCTAACCTCCAAGATTATGCGAAATAATTTTGTAAATTGCGGACAACTGCCTACAGTAAAGATGCATCTAATTTAATAGGTACGAACTGTAGACAGCGGACGTCCAATTAGCCTTGCACTGAAAACTCGAGCTGGTCGCGTAAGTACAACAATCATAAAAACAATACAGAGAAGTAAACAGGTGTCTTAGTACTCACCGCGCCACAGAGAGAGAGGAGAGAATGAGAGATAGATAGATAGAGAGATAGAGTATGAATGAATGAATGAATCTAGTTTATTGGGCCTTTCGGGATAGAAACCCCGTAGGCACTTTAGCAATACATTTGAGATATTGTACAAATAAATAAAAATAAATAATGAATAAAAATCCTTAAAACTACGCAACAAAAATAAAATATATATATACAAACATAATAAAATTAAAATTCGATAGGAGTTCAACAAATGAATATCTTAACACAGTATTAAAAAATAAAATAAAATAAAATACAGTGATCGCCATACAGTAACATATTTACAAGCATTGAAAAATTTAAACATAACGCATGATAATACTGATTTAATAATAAAACTAAACTATAAATCTATGCTACTCCGTTTGGAAACGAGGGATGGACCGCAATACTATTCGCTCGTTGTTTACCCGGTCGGACCAAGCTGCCTGGTCGAGTCCAAACAGATGATCGAAAAGGGAACGTTTGAATTGGTTTAGAGAGGAATTCATAAAAATGTCGATGGGCAGGGAGTTTATTATGCGGGATGATGTAATGACGAATGATTTATTTAAGGCTTCTGTGCGAGGAGGTAAGTATGTAAGTGCTTTAGGCGGATGGCGTGATGAGGTGCGAGGATTGGTGACTGGGTTATTCAATAATGAGAAATGATTTGCGAGGTATGATGGTGAGTTATGTATTATGATATTGTATGCTAATGACCCGATGAGGTAAGAGCGTCTGGACTCAACCGACAGCCATTTCAGATCAAGCCTATGGGGCGTCACATGATCATATCTAAGTAGATCACCCCTCACAAATCTTACGCACGCATTTAGTAATCTCTGTAATTTTAGATTTTTGGTTTGATCAATGTCGTCATAAACCGCACACGCATAATCAAAATGCGGGAAAATGAGCGCCTCCACCAGGTTTTTCCTTAGTTTACGCGATAGAGTTCTTCTATAATATCAAAGGAGTGAAGGACTCTGTGAACCCGTTTAAAAATTGCTAAAACCTGTTTTGACCAATCCAAGGTGGGTGAAATAAACAGTCCCAGAGACTTAACCTCACTTTCATACTGCAAATATTCATTCCCTATTTTAACTCTCGGGGCAGTGTTAAGATCTATACGGGAAATAAACGCCTGACTGCCCAGGATTATAACCTTCGTTTTATTTACATTCAATTTGAGACCATTTTTATTCGCCCAAACGGCAATTGCATTTGCGTCTTCCGAGATTTGCTGAACTCCTGTTTCAAACTCCGCCGGATAAAACGACGAATAAACCTGGGCATCATCCGCGAACAACATACATTTGCTATATTTCAAGACATTCGGTAAGTCATTAATAAAAATGGAAAATAGGATCGGACCAAGTACACTGCCCTGAGGTACACCCGCATTTATATTCAACCAATCGGACAGTTCACCACCCTCACCCTCCACCACCTGAGAGCGACCAACCAGATACCTGTCGAACCAATTGAAGACATTTTCTGAACAACCAATATTACTTAATTTGGTAATAAGTACATCATGAGGCACTGTATCGAAGGCCTTGGACAAGTCAAACAGCATAAGAATCGTAATCTTCCGAGAGTCAATGGTTCTTCTGACATCATCCAGGACCCCCAACAATGCTGTCTGAGTGCTATGGCCTTTACGAAAGCCTGCCTGTCTCTCTGTCAATAAATTATTAATCTCTAAGTAATTAGAAAGTTGTAGATGTACAATGCGCTCGAGTACTTTAGATAATTCGCATAACTTAGCAATTGGCCTGGTATCCGCACACGTTACAATTTTGGCACGTTACAATTTTGGTTACAAATCTGATGGCATTGGGCCTTTCGCTCATACAATCGGAGCCGACCCATCATTCGGTGACTTCGAACGGTTTCTCTCACACTTGGTTAGACCTCTTCCTGATTCGTGAGCCGGTGCCAAATTTCAAATATCTTAAATCTACTGCTCCCTTCGCAGCTGTCCACAACTCCATTAGTCTGGAATTAATTGTACCGAGTAATCAAAAAGTAGGGGAGAGGAAGTTTTGGAGGAGAAATTTGGAAGAGGTAAACTTACAGACTCTCGCCACCACATTCACATCCTTCATGAACAACCCATTGGCTCCTGCATTAGAGATAGATATAATGCTTTTGAGAGATTCCGTATTTCAGGAGACCCACTGGATTATAGAAACTATAAGGAGCTTAGGAATAGTGTTTCAAATTCGTTAAACTCCATTACATTTAAATTTCTTCCAAATAAATTAGGTGTAAATAAAGATCCTGCTAGCTCCTGGAAGTCTCTTCGGAATACGGAATTTTGCTCAAAGGCTCATCCTTCTCCATTAAAAGTTTTTTCACCTCATCAACTCAATACCCATTATGCAACCATCTCAAACCGATCACCCCCTCTCTCAGTTCAGTCATTAGTATCCATCATTTCTAACACTTGCTCATTAGTCCTGGAGAAGGCTATGTCCCTGTTGGGAATTACATGTCCCCGGATAAAAACCATGAAATCCGATGGATTTTGGGCCGTAGAATCCAAATCCGTCGGTACATTTTGCCAAAAAATGGTACTTTTTGTTTAAACCACAATTGTTTAAACAAAATATAATAAGTTATATTTTCGCATTAAACAATTTTTTTTTATAAAATTTAGGCAATTCTAAGTAAAAAATGTCTCAAAATTTCTCTAATGTCAAAATTGAAGCAACTAGAATTTTTTGAATTTTCTTTTTTCATTTTTAAGCATCTTTAAACAATAATATAGTCGTCAATTTCTAAATTTCTGCGAAAATTCAAATTGCTTTATATTCTTTAAACTTGTATTTAGTATGATTAAGTAAAAATATTAAAAATTGCTTTATTGTTTATTATATAATTAATAATAATTCATAGAATTTTAGATATTAATTAAATATTATTAACTAAATGTAGTACATGAATGACTTATTGACTGTTAATAAGTATAATATAAGACACAAGAGAGCAATGTCACATCCCTACCATTATAAACAACGTGGCAAAAGATGATCGCTAATTTTTGGAGAATTATCGATTAAAAATGGCGTGTTATTGAAATTTTTTACAGCAACATATTGAAATGTGTTTAAATAAATTACTAACAACACATTTCTATTTTGATTTAATTAAATTTTTACAGAAATATGAAAGAAAAAGAAAAAAAAAGAATTTTTTTTTTGCAAAAAGTTAAAAATTGTCGTTTATATTATTGTTTAAATTTCATTAAAAATGAGAAAAAAAAATTTCAAAAAATTCTAGTTATTTCAATTTTGATTTTAGAGAAATTTTGAATGAGACATTTTCGACTTAAAATTGCCTATATTTTATGAAAAAAAATTGTCCGATGCAAAAATATAACTTTTTATATTTTGTTTAAACAATTGCGGTTTAAACAAAAAGTACCATCATTTTGCAAAATGTGTCGACGGATTTGGATTCTACGGCCCAAAATCCATCGGATTTCATGGTTTTTATTCGGGGACATGTAATTCCCAACAGGGACACAGCCTTCTCCAGGACTAATGAGCAAGTGTTAGAAATGATGGATACTAATGACTGAACTGAGAGAGGGGGTGATCGGTTTGAGATGGATGCATAATGGGTATTGAGTTGATGAGGTGAAAAAACTTTTAATGGAGAAGGGTGAGCCTTTGAGCAAAATCCCATATTCCGAAGAGACTTCCAGGAGCTAGCAGGATCTTTATTTACACCTAATTTATTTGGAAGAAATTTAAATGTAATGGAGTTTAACGAATTTGAAACACTATTCCTAAGCTCCTTATAGTTTCTATAATCCAGTGGGTCTCCTGAAATACGGAATCTCTCAAAAGCATTATATCTATCTCTAATGCAGGAGCCAATGGGTTGTTCATGAAGGATGTGAATGTGGTGGCGAGAGTCTGTAAGTTTACCTCTTCCAAATTTCTCCTCCAAAACTTCCTCTCCCCTACTTTTTGATTACTCGGTACAATTAATTCCAGACTAATGGAGTCGTGGACAGCTGCGAAGGGAGCAGTAGATTTAAGATATTTGAAATTTGGCACCGGCTCACGAATCAGGAAGAGGTCTAACCAAGTGTGAGAGAAACCGTTCGAAGTCACCGAATGATGGGTCGGCTCCGATTGTATGAGCGAAAGGCCCAATGCCATCAGATTTGACTTTATCATGTTAGCAGCTGCACTGTTTGAGTTCATATCGATGTTGAAATCACCCGTGACGATAACGCTGTTGCAATCTGGTAAAATGTCAGAAAGAACCTCAAAAAATTCGCTCGGATAGGCGGCTGTTCGCCTACGATAGACCACCGCTAGAAGAGTCGTTAACGAGCCACACACCAAGCGTATGATTAAGAATTTCGGTTTGTTTGAAAAAACCGGATCCGAGTTTGCAACAACGCTAACCTTATACTCCTCACGTATGTACGCCGCAACTCCACCCCCTCCCCTACCTACACGATCCAATCTGTGCAAAACATAACTAGGTAATTCAAAAATATCAGAGGAATCGTGTTCAGTAAGAAAGGTTTCGATTAATGCGATGACATCGAAAGATCTCGGATAGATTGAAGCTTCAATGGCTGCAAAATGAGTTTTTAGACGATTTATGTTAGTATGAGAGATGGAAAAAGAGTTAGGTGAAATGTGTTTGTTATTTTTATTGACCCGACCACTCCTGTCTCATTTAGCATGCGAGGAAGATGAGGAGAGCGGCTGCAGGTTTAGTATGTCGGCTTCAGAGGTTACACGCGTCAATGGCCCATCTCTCGTCTCCCATATATAAACTTTCAAATTAACTACTAAGGGCATCGCATAGCCCAACTCTGTACACTTTCGATTTGCTGACGACCAAAGTTTAAAAATGGTTTTCGGCCATAATGGTCTAATAAAAATAGCAATGTTTTCTCCCTCTCCGAAAATTTCGCGCGCCTTTCGTCCTTTTAGAAGGTATGCTTTATCACGACCGCATCTCTGGCTGACGTAGAGGATAGTCTAATAACAACCCCTTTGCTTTTACGTTGCGATGAGCTCTCACCGGAGCCTGTACCCACTCGCGAAACCCACGGACGATTGTCTACAACCTGCTTTGCCAGCATCGGCAGATTTATTACTCCAATTAATTTTTCAAATAACATCTCATCCGAGAATCTCGAGACCAGCGGAAAGCCCAAAACAAGCACTTCACAAGTGTCTTTAAGCGAATCAACTGAAACAGCGGTGCGCGAGACGCCCACAGAGCACTTCGACACATCAGACTCCAACGCCTGTAATCTCGAGTTTACCGTGTTTATTTTTACATTCATGTCACTTAGTTTGAGGTGTGTCTGTTCCTCTAGTGTGTCTACGCGAGCATGAAGCGCCTTAAGATCCGCCCCAACCCCATCCACCTTCTCTTAATACCCGACCAACCATTTCCGTAATTAGACTTATGTCTTTTCTCAGGTCTTCTTTGAGACCACGCGCAAATGCTTCTAAACACGGCGGCAGAGCGGCCGCCATTTGAACGGAGTCAACAAGTGTATCGCGAGCTACCTGATTTGAGAAGGTGGGCGCGGCGCCGCGTGGTTGCTTGGCAACCTTCGTTGTTGATGGCGACGGAGGTGAGGCAACGCGCTTCGCGCAAGAAGTAGAGGGAGTGGGCGTGGCCGTCAGTGGGATAACGTCAGTCACCTCAGTCAGCCGTGGCAACCCAGTCGGTGGCGCCCCCGCCTCGGTAGTGGTGTGAATTACCGCCTTGATTCGCGCGAGTACCCAACAGCGTCGCTCTGTTGAGCCCGGCGCGATTTCAAAACAGTTAGTATGTACTAAACTGTTACATACTGCGCAGCCTCGCGACGTTGCCATTTTCGCGGTATTGATCTCAACTCATCCAACCTTGCCAGGTGTCACGTACTCCTGAATATTGGCTGACCTGCTGATTTTTAACCGCCCAAGCGAACTCCACTGAACTGCTCAGCTAACCTCCAAAAATTTCTCGAGTTTCAATATAAATTTACAAGAACCACTGTCCACAGAAAGTCGCAACTATTATTTGAATAGCTCCTGCAGACAGCCTCCGGTCCTATCAATTGCTGTAAAAAACTCCAGGCGACGATGTGAGTAAACAATGATAGTGAGAACACAGATCACAAAATAGGGAGGCTTTTACTCACCGAGAGAGAGACAGAGAGAGACAGAGAGAGAGAGAGAGAGAGAGAAAGAGAGAGAAAGAGAGAGAGAGGAAGAGAATGAGAGATAGAGAGATAGAGAGAGAGATAGAGAGATAGAGAGAGAGATAGAGAGATAGAGAGAGAGATAGAGAGATAGAGAGAGAGATAGAGAGATAGAGAGAGAGATAGATAGAGAGATAGATAGATAGAGAGATAGATAGATAGAGAGATAGATAGATAGAGAGATAGATAGATAGAGAGATAGATAGATAGAGAGATAGATAGATAGAGAGATAGATAGATAGAGAGATAGATAGATAGAGAGATAGATAGATAGAGAGATATAGATAGAGAGATAGATAGATAGAGAGATAGATAGATAGAGAGATAGATAGATAGAGAGATAGATAGATAGAGAGATAGATAGATAGAGAGATAGATAGATAGAGAGATAGATAGATAGAGAGATAGATAGATAGAGAGATAGATAGATAGAGAGATAGATAGATAGAGAGATAGATAGATAGAGAGATAGAGAGAGAGAGAGAGAGAGAGAGAGAGAGAGAGAGAGAGAGAGAGTGAGAATGAGTTATAGAGAGAGAGAGAGAGAGAATGAGAGAGAGATTGATTGATTGATTGATAAGACTTTATTGGGCTTTTGGGGTAGATACCCCGTAGGCACTTTAAGTTTGTACAGCGACGCTTTACAAAAGTTAACAAAAAAAAATAAAATAACAATATTTGAGATAAAAAATAAATATAAAATAACATGATATATACAAGATAAAACAATATAAAATAAGATGTACAATATAAAAATAATTTGAATAAATAACAAAAAGCAAAAAAACGATGATACATATTTAAGGCACTCGCACTTAACCTATAATACTTTAGAGGTGAGGGACCCGTGGCACCGTTATCCCTTCGTTCCTTATTCTATCGGACCAGGCAGCCTGGTCAAGCCCAAACAGATGATTAAATAGTGAATTTTTGAAATGATCAATGGATGATATATCGAAGGTGGTGAATGGAAGACTGTGGATGATTTTAGATGCAGTGATGACAAAGGATCTATTTAGCGCTTCCGTTTGAGGAGGATGATAGCTTAATGATTTCAATGGGTGACGGAAGGATGTGCGGGGATTATGACATGGCGTATTTAATTGTATGAAATGACTCGCAAGATAGTTGGGAGAATTGTGAGTGATGATGTTATATGCAAGAGCGCCGATGAGGTATGTTCGCCTGGACTCAACCGATAGCCACCTGAGACCTAACCTATACGGTGTAACGTGTTCTCGTCTCGCCACATCTCCCCATACAAACCGAACACATGCATTCAACAATCTCTTCAACTTTAGGTTTCTGGTCTGATCGACATCGTTGTAGACCGCACAGGCATAATCGAAGTGTGGAAAAACAAGTGTTTCTACCAGACTCTTCCTGCGCTCACGCGACAGTGCCTTCCTATAATATCTCAAAGAGTGTAGAACTCCATGAACACGTCTTGAAATAGATAACACCTGCTTTGTCCACTCCAGGGAGGGGGTGATTACTACCCCAAGTGACTTTACCTCTTTTTCATAGCTCAACCATTCTGTACCCAGTTTGACCCTCGTAGCAGTGTTCAAGTCGATACGCGATAGGAAAGCCTGACTACCCAGAATCATAACCTTCGTCTTCCCGACATTTAGTTTAAGACCATTTGCTCGCGCCCATGTTGCTATTGCATTTGCATCCTGTGTTATACGCTGTACACCCTTTTCAAAATCTGTCGGAAAAAACGAATGATAGACCTGGGCGTCATCGGCAAATAGCATATAGTTGCTATACGTGAGTACCTTCGCCAGATCATTTATGAAAATTGAAAAGAGTATGGGACCAAGAACACTGCCCTGGGGCACTCCCGCATTTATCCCGAGCCAATCCGATAGCTCTCCATTTTCCTCTTCCACTGCCTGCATGCGGTCCACAAGATACCGATAAAACCAGGTTAAAACAGTATCAGAGCAACCAATCTCACATAGTTTTTGTATAAGCCTGTCGTGCGGGACAGTGTCGAAGGACTTGGAGAAGTCAAACAGGATTAGAATCGTGATTTTCCTATCATCTATGGCCCTCCTAATGTCATCCAGAACTCCCAGAAGTGCTGACTGGGTGCTGTGTCCCTTTCGGAACCCTGCTTGCCTATCAATTAGGATGTGTTTTTCTTCCAAGTATTTGGATAACTGATTGTGTACCACTCTCTCCAAAATTTTAGATAGTTCAGAAAGCTTCGCAATTGGCCTTGTATCCGAACACGATTCCATCCTATTTGACTTCGCCAAGGGAAACAGAAGTACTTTCTTCCAACATTCAGGAAAATATCCAGCCGAAAGCATATCATTGAAGAGGTCTACAAGAACTGGAGTCAATTGAGGCTCTAACAATTTCATCATTTCAACGGATATGCCATCGACCCCCACCGCCCTTGAGGACGCTCCCCGAATTGCGCATTGTACTCCTCTTACAGTAACAGTAGAGAAGCAAAAAGAGGAAGATGCAGGTGACATAGGGCACGAGTTACATAATATGGATGAAAAAGTTTGAATGGTGAGTGGATGAACATGATTTGAAATTGATACATAGTGATTATTTAGCTGATGAGGTGTGAAATACTTTAGAGGAGATGGATTTGTCCTCGAGCTGAGGCCCATGTTTTTAAGATACTTCCAGGATTTTTTGGGATCAATTGTACCCCTAAGTTTTGTGGCCAGGTAATGGAATTTACTTGAGTTGATGGCATTTGAAACATGGTTTCGAAGCTCTTTGTATATATTGTAGTCCTCACTCTTTTCTGAGTGCTTAAACTTACTGAATGCTGCATTCCTGGCTTTGATGTTTCCTTTGATATCTTGAGTAATCCATGGCTTATGTTTTGTTTTGACGACTTTAGTTTGCACAGGTGCTAATGTATCAAATGACGAAAGAATTGATGTATTTACACACGATAATGAGGATGAGATAGTGCTACGATGAGAGTTTGATGAATTGGACATGTGTGAATGAAGACTAAGACAATTGCACAACGGCGTACACACAGAAACAGACTGGTCAGGCCAAGCCGGCCTAGGTTTGTTATTACATAGTAATGATGAAAAAGAGGTGAGATAAGAGGTGAATGTGGTTGCGAGGTTATGAAGGTTGATCTCCTCCAAATTTCGTTTCCTAACCTTCTTTACTTCTCTCTGCGTATTTGAGATATGAAGTGTAACGCTGCACTGGGGATCAGGGTGCAGGTTAATTAGGGTCAACTATTTACTATAAATAAAATAAGTATTTATTATAATGAACAACTAATTAGAAAGGTGGGCGCCAGCCGCGTTAACACGCGACGAATATCGATAACACGCGGGTTATCTTAGCCTGATACAATATAACGGCAGTACGCTCGCCGCACCGGGTTATGCTGTAAGGAGGGGAGGGGGAAAGGAGGGGACCAGGGTCTCGCACACACTAGTACGGATACTCGGCGGTACCGTACGCAGCTAGAGTGAATTATTCACCAACCTTATTGGAGTAATCGGCACTCGTCCCTAATTGGCGATGTCACTCTCTCTATCTCTCTCGTTAACTAGTCGGTAGTTTGCGGCTTCGCTACACTGGCTATTATCCGTTTAGGACGGCGGACCGTAGAGCTATGACTCTCGGCGTGCTCGAGAGCCCCGTGTTCGTACCGCGCGCCTGCGCAGTACATACTCGTGCGCGGCACCTCGATCTCGCGTCGTGCGAGCGTGTCGAGTGCCGCAGTGTTCAGGCTGTATCAGTACGAATCGGCTGTATGGTGATGTATGCCGTGATAACAACCTGGTGCTGCTGCCGTCTCGGAGACGAGGTACAACCTCTTCAGGTAACTAATAGTTCATTAGCTATTTACTGCGTTCTTCAACGGGTACGGCATGAGTTTCAGGTACGAAGCTCACCCGCCGTCGCTTGCTGCTTGAGGCCGAGTCACCTCTCTCTCTCCTCGACGACGTTGACCTCGCTGATGACTAGCCTCTTCGTCTACGGCTCTAGGTGGGTACTTGGTCGTGAGGTTTACACACATGTGTGTGTTGGTATGAGTTATTGTCCGAGATATCGGCTGTACATGTTGTTTGTGTACATTAACCTAACCTCAATTTACCCTATGATGTTCCTTGTACAGCTGTAGTAATTATATACAGCTGTACATATCTTCCCTTGTCTTTTGTCTTCTTGGCTATGGCTATTCATCCTCTTCCTTGCTCCTTACCCTATTGCTGTGTTTTTGTTCTTATAAACATCTCTTTTACAGCTGTATCTTGCTTGGCGTTGGAGGTTCTTCGGCTTCCTGCCTGGGTACCACCTCATCGCCTTGGCTGCTATGCTGTGAGGCTTCGGAGGGTCCTGGAGGCTTCGTAGTGATCGCCTCCCTTGACTATCCTGTTGGCTGTGCCAGACTCGGAGGAGCCCACCTGATAATTTGAGCTCGCCCAAGATCCTCATCGCCAGGACTACCTCAGTGTTGTGTGCTGTGCTTGGGAAAGGGTTATTAGACTGTGAGGGTAGGCAGGACGTAGTTAATGTGCGGGTAGGTAATTAGGAAATAGTATATGGGTAGGTAGTATAGCTAGGGACTCGTTTAGCTTATCCGGGTAGGTAGGTGTTTGTCAGGGGTTCAGTCGCTCGCTCTTGACATGTGCAAAGCACATTGTCACAGAAGAAAGATACTTATAGCATCATGACCTGCTGCAAAAGGAGTTTCCGACTTAACGTAATCATATCTCGGTATAGGTTCACGAATAAGGAAGAGATCTAACCACGTATGAGATGGACCATTTGATGTCATTGCATGATGCGTCGGCTCTGATTCGATGATTGAAAGTCCCAGAGCCGATGGATTCTCTCTAAACTTGTTTGACATGAAACTAGAAGAGCTCATGTCAATATTAAAGTCCCCAGTAACAATGACATAATCGTAACGTGGTAATATATCTGACAGTACATCGAAAAACTTCGTAGGATATGCGGCTGAAGGCCTGTGGTAAACCACGGCTAACACTAAAGAGATTGTTTTGTTTGTCAGACATAATACCAAAAATTCTGGAGTGTTTGAGAAAACGGGGTCAGAATGCGCAATAACCGCCACCTTATATTCTTCCCGAACATAGGCCGCCACACCGCCCCCCTCCTTGCCCACACGATCCAATCTGTACAATGCATAGCCAGGTAACCTAATTATTTCCGAGGAATCGTGCTCGGCAAGGAACGTTTCGGTGATCGCAATGACATCATAGGACATGGGATGAACCAATGTTTCAATGGAAGTGAAATGTGTTTTTAAGCGATTTATGTTTGAATGAAAAATGGAGAGTGATCTTGATGAATTTAATGACTTGACCCGACCAGTTTCGTCTCATTTATTCCGAGGAGAGAGAGAAGGAAAAGATGAAAAATCAGTATTTGAATTTACTCGCTTAAGTGGGCCATCCCTCACCTCACGCATAAAAACAACCAAGTCTATAACTAGGGGTCTCGCATAACCCAATTCGTTAGATTTGCGCAGTGCGACCTGCCATAACTCAAAGACCGGCTTGGGCCATAGTGGTCTTATAAATATCGCACTCTCGGTGCCCTCTCCGAAAATATCTCGCGCCTTCCGTCCTTTAAGTAGGTGCGTCTTTTCCATTATTGCGTCTCGCGATGTGGCAGAAGACAGCTTTATCACAATGCCGCGCGATCGTGTCAGAGTGGGGAGAGAGTTCTCAGAGGTGGTCTTTGGCCGTGGGGTCCATGGGCGAAGATCGATAATTTGGCTCTTTACGTGAGGAAGCTTCAATAATTCAAAGATTTTTGATAACAAAATCTCGTCCGTCTGCGCATTTTCGTTCGTCGGCAGTCCCGTAATCAGCAGTTCACACATATCCTTGAGTGCTGGAGACTGAGATGTTGGACTAATCGTGGTTCTTTCCCTCTCCAAACTATCCACTCGTTTCTCCAGTCCATTTACTTGGTCACCAAATACCATGAGCTTCGCCTCAACTTCCTCCTCCATCTGGTTCACCTTCGTTTGTAGCTCCTGCAGCTCCGCCTTTACTTCGTCAACCTTGCCTTCAACGCGATTTACCACCTCAAGAACCGATTTGAGGTCGTTACGCAAACTATCTTGCAGGTTTCGAGCAAAAGATTCCATCCACGGTGGCGGAGCGGCCGCCATCGGTGTGGAGTCGGCAGAAGTCGTCCGATTGGGCTTGACGGGCGGGGCGCCGCGAGGTTGCTTGGCAACCTGCGACGTTGATGGCGACGGAGGCGAGGCAACACGCTTGGCGTAAGAGGTGGTGGGAGTAGGCGTGGTCACCGTCGCGGCACTGTCGGTCGCGCTAGTCTGGCGTGGTAACCCGGGCGGTGGCGCCCCCGTATCGGTGGGAGCCAGAACTAGTGCTTTAGATTTCGTTTTCGCGAGAACACAACATCGACGCTCGGACGAACCCGGCATGACCTCAACAGTTCATGTGTGAAATATTATTACAGACCGTACACACCTCCGTGTAGTCCTTGCGTGTCAGTCGATTTCCGCAGACAAAGCAGTCGCGCAGCGTTGCCATTTTCGCACGATGAATTTTTGCGATGTTGAACTGCGTTGTAAGGCCGCCCAAAACTCCACCGCTCGTAGCCTCCTCAAGATAACGTCCAATTTTTTGAGTTTATAATTTCCTTTATTTTAGACCACCGTCTACAGCAAAAGTGTATCTGTTTTAAAAAATACAAGCTGCAGACAGCAAACGTCCAGTCTTTGCCCCGCTAAAACTAGAGTTTCTTGTGTGAGTATAATGTTTGACAAAAAAATACAGAGTTGTATGAAAGGTGACTATGTACTCACCGCGCCAGAGAGAGAGAAAGAGAGAGAGAGAGAGAGAGAGAGAGAGAGAGAGAGAGAGAGAGAGATAGTGAGAATGAGAGAGAGTGAGTCAGTGAAAGTGAGTTAGCCATCTAATTAAAAGTGTGGTTTATTCACCAAGATAGAGTAACTTTCTTTTGAAATAAATTCTGCGTGATGATAAAATAAACATCTATATTTCATAACTATAATTTGAATTCATTATTTATTGCTCTCTGCGTTAGACGTATAACAATATTAAATCTGCATCTATCTACATTATATTAAAGTTATCTTTTTGAGCGATTTTGTAAAAACTTCCCAAGTCATGCCAAAAATACTTAAAACGTATCTATTTTATGATAAATATGTGTTACATAAGTTAATGCTTCATATTACTGACAAAAAAATTATTATTATAATTACTAAGTGACATTAAAAAAAACGATAAATTATAATGTCCGTCCGTCCGACTTGTGAGGGAGTGTGAGGGAGAGAGTGAGAGAATGAGAGAGAGAATGAGAGATGGAGAGAGAGAATGTGGGAGAGAATGAGAGATAGAGAGAGAGAATGAGAGAGAGTATGAAAGATAGAGAGAGAGAATGAGAGAGAGTATGAGAGATAGAGACAGAGAACGAGAGGTACAAAGCGAGAGAGAGAATGAGGGAGAGAGTGATATAATGCGAGAGTGAGAATAAGTAAGAATGAGAGTCTGTGTGAGTTAGAGAGAATGAGATAGATAGATTGATTGATTGAATAGCTTTATTTGGCCTTTGGGATTTAAACCCCGTAGGCACTCATTTACAAAAATACAATTTTCGAAATACAACTTTTAACAATAAATAAAATAACAAAAAATATATACAACTATAATAACAATAATAAAATCAAATGAGCTATCAAAAAACGATAAAATATAATAAATAATTTAACAATAATAATAATAGAGCAAAATAATAGACATAATACTACAATAGCTAAGTAACCTATTCGAGGCGAGGGATACGCGGTGGGGTTATCCCCTCATATTGCATCCTGGTGTCCCAGGCAGTTTGGTCGAGTCCAAACAAATAGTGAAATAACGAGTCTTTGAATTTGGCGATGGATGATTTATCAAATGTATGTGGAGGGAGTTCATTTATGATCTTGGATGAGGTGATGATGAATGATTTATTTAAAGCCTCCGTACGAGGAGGGAGGTAATTTAATGATTTTATTGGTTGACGAGTGGAAGTGCGGTGATTATGTTGCGAGGTGTTTAGTTTGATGAAATGGTTTGCCAGGTAACTAGGAAAATTGTGAGATATGATACTAAAAGCAAGTGAACCGATGATGTATGAGCGCCTGAACTCGACTGATAACTACCTGAGACCTAACCTATACGGAGTGACGTGCTCTCTCCTCGGTATGTCACCCCACACGAACCGTACACAAGCATTCAATAGTCTTTGTAACTTAAGATTTCTGGTCTGGTCAACATCGTCGTAGACCGCACACGCATAATCAAAGTGAGGAAAG
This sequence comes from Theocolax elegans, assembly GCA_026168455.1. Lineage (NCBI taxonomy): Eukaryota > Metazoa > Arthropoda > Insecta > Hymenoptera > Cerocephalidae > Theocolax > Theocolax elegans. The sequence goes on along the minus strand of CM047429.1, from coordinate 20,469,488 downwards.
ACAAGTGCCTCTATCAGTCTTTTTCTGAGACCACGTGATAAGGTTTTTCTATAGTATCGTAATGAGTGCAAAACACCATGCACACGACTCGAAATAGATGACACTTGCCTTGCCCAATCAAGAGATGAAGTAATCGTGATCCCGAGCGACTTAACTTCACATTCATACTCCAAAAAGTCCGTTTCCAATTTAACCTTAGGGGCAGTGTTCAAGTCGATACGCGATAAAAAAGTCTGACTACCCAGAATCATAACCTTCGTTTTTTTAACAATTAACTTAAGTCCGTTATTGTGAGCCCATAGGGCTATTGCATTGGCATCCTGTGTAATACGCTGTACTCCTATTTCAAATTCCGCAGGAAAAAACGAATGGTAGACCTGGGCATCATCGGCAAACAGCACATATTTGCTATGTGTAAGTACTTTCGGCAGATCGTTTATGAAAATAGAAAAAAGAATCGGGCCAAGAACACTGCCCTGAGGCACACCAGCATAAAATTTTCAACCAATCTGAACGCTCACCAGATTCATTCTCCACGGCATGCATGCGACCCACAAGATACCGATAAAACCATGTAAGCACGTTATCGGAACAACCAATATCACTTAATTTTTTAATTAATTTATCATAGGGTACCGTGTCGAAAGCCTTGGAGAAATCAAACAGGACAAGAATCGTGATCTTTCTGGCATCAATTGCTCTCCTAACATCATCAAGGACTCCCAGGAGTGCCGTCTGGGTACTATGTCCCCTGCGAAAACCTGCCTGTCTCTCAATGAGTATATTATTCTCCTCTAGGTATTCAAATAATTGATTGTGCACAAGTCTTTCTAAGATCTTTGAGAGTTCACAAAGCTTTGCTATCAGCCTTGTGTCAGAACACGATTCCATCCTGCCCGACTTCGCCAAAGGAAACAGCAGCAACCTCTTCCAGTATTCAGGATAATATCCAGTTAAAAGCATATCGTTAAAAACATCCACGAGATGCAGAGTTAATTGAGGCTCTAATAACTTAAGCATTTCCACGGTTATGCCATCAATCCCCACTGCCCTCGAGGACGCTCCCCGAATTGCGTTCTGAATTGCTTTAGTAGTGACATTGGAGAATTGAAAAGATGAGGAGGAGGGTGATAAAGGACATGAATTACATAAAATGATTTAAAAAGACCGAATAGACAATGGCTGCACGTGATTTGAGACAGATGCGTAGTAATTGTTAAGCTGTTGTAAAGTGAATAAATTAAGTGGCGATGGAATTGTCTTAGAACTAAGACCCATGTTTTTAAGGCATTTCCAGGACCTTTTGGGATCGTTTGCTCTGTTAAGTTTATTTGCCAGGAAGTGAAATTTACTCGAGTTTACAGCATTCGAGACATGATTTCTGAGCCCTTTATAAACATTGTAATCTTCACTCAAACCAGTAGCACGAAATCTCTCGAAAGCTGCATTTCTGTCCTTAATTTTCAGTTTAATATCCCTAGTAATCCATGACTTGTGCTTTGTTTTTAAAGAATATAACTTAATTGGTGCTAACAAATCAAATGTCGAAAGAATTGCCTTGTTTATGAGTGATACATTTTTTGAGATAGTGATATGATTTATATTTGATGAATGATTTTGGTATGAGAGCGGACCGTGGTCGTAGTTACATAAGGACAAATCTGTAGAAATATGCTCATCAGGCCTATGAGGACTAAGTGATTGTGATGAAGACAAAGAGGTGATAGATGAGGTGAATGTGGTTGCGAGGTTATGAAGGTTGATCTCTCCCAGATTTCGTTTTCCAAATACCCTCACGTCTGTCGGCGTGTTAGCAATCCTTAAAGTAATGCTTATAGCATCGTGACCTGCTGCGAAAGGAGCTGTTGTTTTAATATATTCGTAATCGGGTATTGGTTCACGAATTAGGAAGAGATCTAACTATGTATGAGAAGGCCCGCCCGACGTCATGGCAGAGAGTGAGAGAAAGAGAGAGAGAGAGAGAGAGAGAGAGAAAGAGAAATAGAGAGAGAGAGAGAAACAGAAATAGAGACAAAGAGAGAGAGTGAGAGAGAATGAGAGGTAGAGAGAGAGAGAGTGAGAGAGAATGAGAGGTAGAGAGAGAGAGAGAAAGAGAAATAGAGAGAGAGAGAGAGAGAGAGAAAGAGAAATAGAGAGAGAGAGAGAGAGAGAGAAAGAGAAATAGAGAGAGAGAGAAAGAGAAATAGAGAGAGAGAGAGTGAGAAAGAGAATGAGAGGTAGAGAGAGTGTAATAGAGAGAGATTGATTGATAACATTTGTTAGGTATGGTGGGGTCAAACCCCGTATACACAAAAGAAAGTTCGACGCAAAAAGAAATTTTTACAATAGTAATAAAAAATAAAATAATAACAATAGTTATTTACAACTAGAACTAAATAACAAAATAAAATAACACAAGGTAAATGAACAAAATACAAATAAAATACGCAGTAATAACATAACATAAAGAATAAAACAATGTGATCAACACAAAGCGCCGAAAATAAAACAAAGATAAAAATACAGATATAATTTAAATAAATAAAATGAAATTAGCTCCTAAAAAACCGGTACTGGAGGGCAATTTATTCCCTCGTTGTTTATCCTCGTCTCCCAAGCTTGTCGATCGAGCTCAGAAAGATAAAGTGACAGGGATGACTTAAAGGAACTAGCGAGGAGAGGGTCAAAGTTGGTGTACGGGAGGTGATTGATGAGGCGAGAGGCAGTGATGATGAAGGAATTATTAAGGGCTTCAGTTCTAGGAGGGAGATAAAAGAGGGACAAGGGTAGAGAGAATGAGAGAGAGAAAGAGAGAGAGAGAGAGAGAGAGAGAGAGACAGAGAGCGAGAGGTACAGAGCGAGAGAGAGTGAGAGATATAGAGAGAGATAGAGAGAATGAGAGATATAGAGAGAGATAGAGAGAATGAGAGATAGAGAGAATGAGAGATAGAGAGAATCAGTGATAGAAAGAATGAGAGATAGAGAGAATGAGAGATAGAGAGAATGAGTGATAGAAAGAATGAGAGAGAGAGAGAGAGAATGAGAGATAGAGAGAATGAGTGATAGAAAGACTGAGAGAGAGAGAGAATGAGACAGAGAGAGAAAAAGAAGGTTAGAGTAATAGAGTGCGAAAGTGAGAGCTAGGTCCCGGTTCAAATCCGGGCTGAAGCTGTTTTCATTGAAATTTCGAGATTGTCTGAAGGGTTGAACTTTATTTTTCATACAAGAAATTATAAGAATATTGCATTTATCAAGGTTTTCTCGGTGACATATTGTTATAATAACTTGAAGCTTTGTAAAATGATAGATAATTACAAAACGGAGGGCAACTAACTCCTGTTTTTGCGTAAATTTATTTTTATTTTCTGGTGCTATTTTCTGGTGCGAAATTTGTATTTGCAATTGAGTATGATACCCACTTAAATAAGTTATCAATCGACATAAGAAGGTTTAAAACGTGTAATGAACGAAAAATTGCTGAAATGAGTTTTTGGTATGACATCTTACCTGGGATATGATCTGAGATCTCCAGTGAAATTTTTTAATGGGGATATATATGGGTGATTCTCATCTAAAGTTCAAATTTCGACAGTCGATTAAGATTTTAAAAAAAATAGTTTAATTTTTCATTTCCATCACATGTAATATGTTTGCACTAACAAGGGAAGTACATGACCTCCGGGAAACGGATCTCATCCTAACTTTGGTATGTCTTTTATAATATAAAAATATGAAGAAAGCCAAGTTATCTCTTGCCAATGGCCACTTTTACGGAAGTTATTCGACATCCAATAATAATAGCAGTAAAAATTACTTCTAATTCGGTCGCTTGTAACTCGGAAACAAATAAAGATAAACAATCGAACCAAAAACCAGAAAAAAGTTGAGTTCAAGTAGATATGGTTTGAAAAAAAGAAACTCAAATTGCTTAATTTGAAGCAAAGTTATGAAGAAAATTAGAAATTGAAGACTATTAGGCCAAAATTTAATATGAAAAATTTATTGTTTCTTCTGTCTATAGACTGCCTAAAGATGGAAGTGGTACTTACCAAACGACAGCAACGCAAGAAAAGACAGGAGGAGAGAAAGAAGAAAGAAGGGGAAAAGGACCCATTAGAATATATTATTAAATACGGGGTCAAATGTTTCCAAGATAATGCCAACGGAACAACACCCGCTTACTCCCGAAAACTAGCAAATGAAACAGAGTTTCTAACATCTGTTATATACAATCATAGTTTAAGCTTCAGGTTGGCCATTAAAGATGCCTACTTTAGCGTCGTAGGGTTTGACGATTTATAAACCTTAGAGCGCAACTAGAAATGCAACATCCGGATTATCCAGAAAAAAGTGACAATGAACTCGTAAATGAAGTAGAAAAAAGGTATATGTAACGCTCAGCTTTCATGTGATTAGGGAAAACATATGCAAAATATTTAGAAATAAAAGAATATGGTAGGCAAGGATTTGGTGAACAAACGTATCATGGAAAATGTAAATACTGCAAACAAAAAATTCCGGTGTGGCGAGAGTGCGCAAAATTATTATCTAGAACGTCAAGGGGAAGGAATATATATAAAATCCATGGAGTGTACGGACGATCAACACCAACGACACCTAGAAGTAACAGCCCATTGCCCGACCGGTTATTTTACGGGAGGTTCTTTAACCGTATTACGGGATGAACGATGGTCAACGGGGGATTGGTAGTGAAAAAAAGAAAGAGATAAAAGGAAGATCGGAAAAACTATAACGATAAAATAAATAAAAGAGTGTTAAATAATTTTTTTTTTCTTTTCCCCTATATATCAGCAAACATAATAAAAAAAAAATAAAATAAAAAAAAATAAAAGAAGGGGATTCTAAGTCTGTTAACCTATATCTTAAGAGATGGACGACACTCTCTGACCAACCTCCGTACTAACCACACTGACACGGCAATTTTACAACAAGAAAAAATATACATACAGTTTACTTCTATCTTTTAGTTTTATTTATGTCGCGTCCAGACGAAAATTATATTATTATTTTTCGTAAAAAGTACTGCGTAGACTAGAATAAAATTACGGCGTAGAAGATGAACAAAGTATGGTTGATAAGCAATGATTCCAAGTAAATGTAGTAATATAAAATAAAACTTCAAGAGCTAAGGGACAGATTAATTTACGGGTGTTTCAAACGAAAAAGAGACTGATAAGTAGAGTTGAAGATATTATTCAAAACCAATACGCATATAAGCGGGATCGCCGATAGTGAGATCGAAACGAAGGGTTGCGCAAGAGTTTTTTTTGTACTGCACTATAAAATCAGTGCTCGGAGAAGAACCGGCGATGGGAACCGCGGACTAGAAAACTCAAGCATTAGAAGGAAGTAATAAATTAAGCCGTTCTTTGGGTAACGTCGCAGTAATCCGCGCGGGGTTTCCTGTTCCCGTATGCGGCGCGTCCCCCGGGTGGCGGATGGGGGAAAGCTCGTCACGCTTGCGTGAAGGGTAGAGGTGAAACAAAATAGCCTCCGTGGACCAAACAGTTGAAGAAAGATGATGAGCAAGCGAATGGAATACCTATTACCCCAAGCGGGCAGCTCCAAACTAGGAGTCAATCCCGCCGTCGGTTCCGATCGGGTGAAAGCCCCGGTGGCCGGCGCTGGCCTCACGGATTTTGGGGGAGGCCACCAAGCGCTTCGTTCTACGAACACGTCAGAGGTGGGGCCCTCGAAAGAAAACCCCCAACAGCAGCCGTCGTTACAGATGTTGAGTGTTGCATCCGCAAACAGGTTAAGAAGCGGCAGCGTTACCAGCCTTGGTAGTGCCAATCAGTGGCATCTCTGCCTATAGTAAGGAATCTCAAGAGGAGATCGAAATATTCCGCAAGGAATACGAGAAGGTAGAGAAGGCGCAGGAGGACATCGACTCCACTTACGACCATCTAAAGAGCGAACTCCAGGCTATGTTGGCCGCTTGTGCAAAGCAGCCTAACATCTCCATGGTCGTCAAGACAGGGCTGAAGACCGTAGACACTCTTGTACAAGAGTTCTACGGGAAAACCAAAAAGATGTTTTCGGCAGTCGACGATTACAAGTGCCAAGTCGAGGATTATCGAGTTGGTCACGAGAATCGTCGGCGGCCTAAGAGAAGAGGCATAATAGCTAAAGCCGTCTTTACGGCTACAGCTAAAATGCAGGCTCAAAAGAGAAGTAGAGAGGGCCCCCAAAGCCCCCCCGCGGTCTCTAAGAGCCGCAAGAAGAAGAAGCCTCGGAAGGAGGTACCACCACGTGGCACGGACAAGGAGCAATCCAAGTCCGCGTCAGTGGCGGGGAAAAAGCCGACAGTCAAGTCGGGACAGGCGCCTCTTGATAGGAGAAGCGCCAGATGGCGCCGGTATCCACCCTGGTGGTAACTGTCGCGAGGGACCGTACGTTTGCTGAAGTCTTGGGGAAGCTCCGAAAGGAAGTCAACCCGGACGACAGCGGCGCCCAGGTTCTGAGCGTACGGCCAACAGGGCGGGGAGATGTCCTGCTCCGGCTGGGCAAGAAGACGGACGCAACAGCATTCGCTGAGAAAGTCCGTACGGCTACTAAAGGGATGGGAGAAGTTAGGATCCGAGATCGAAGGGTGACCCTGGAGATCAGAGACCTGGACGCTCTCACAACGAGGGACGAAGTGGTAGCGGCTCTAGATAAAGTTCTCGCGTCTCCGCCTGAGAGCCGAGAGGTGAAGCTTTTGGGTCCCAACCGCAATCAACAAAAGACAGCCATCGTGAAGCTAGACCACGAGACCGCTGACAAGCTAAAGTCGATGCGACATCTTTGCGTCGGCTTTGTAAGCTGTCGCGTTCGGGATCGAGTTTTGGTCGAGAGGTGCTATCGGTGCCTAGACTTCGGCCACACGAAACGGAATTGTAAGGGAGTGGACAGGTCGTCGTCATGCTTCAAGTGCGGAGAGCCTGGACACAACCTTAAGAATTGCAAGAGTGCTCCCCAATGTTTTCTTTGTCCTTCAAAGGGTGCTCAAGGAGTATCTCACATGGCGAGGTCCGGAGCCTGTGCCATCTTTCGGCGCGCGCTCGAAACCACAAGGAAGGCCGTTTCACGATAAGTGGCAGTCTCAACGTGGGAGGATAGAATAAGGAACGAATGACGCATGTCACAGACAAGCCTCCCAGCTTGAAGTAATGTGAAAAACAGTTCCGGGCTGGGCAGGTGAAAGCGTTGGGTTTGGAGTTTTAGCCGGTAAGAATCCGGCACTGGCGACGAGTGCGGACCCTCGTCGTCGTCTTATGTAAGATTTCTCCAGTTTCCCACGAAAAAAAAAAAAAAAAAAAACGTCGCAGTAATAAAAGGGGGACAGCAAATTCTCCGAATTAACTACGAAGCGATATAAAAAATGCACGGGATTCGATAATTTTTAATCACGCACAACTAACGGTCCAATCGGGTGAAAGCACAGAAAAATCGAGAACTAATTACGCAATTTCCATCTAAAGCAAAGCGTAAGACAAGGACAGATGCATAGATTTTTAGGGTATATAAAGAGCACCCAGAACAGACACAGCCACTCCTAGTTTTTCATTTAAAACTTTCCGAGGGCGAAGATCTGCTACTCGGACTTTAAAGAAATATGCATTCAAAATGAAGAGAGATCTTGTATTTGGGAATCGAGACGCATGGTTGGTATCTACGAGTCATAGTCAAGGAACTACGACTTCGACATCTGGCAATCATCGGACTCCGAAAGCATATGCATCTAACGTCGGCGCCCGCAGGTCTAGCGGGACATCACCAAGCCACTTGACGCCGCTACCTACATTTGAGGCAGAACCTTCGTTTCTTACCATATATATATATATATATATATATATATATATATATTTGGGTACTTAAGGTATATTCTTTTCGGCTATCTATACGCTTGTAATATTCGTAAAGGCAAACCTGATATTTTATGTTATTTCGATTACTGAACCACCCATTTTCTTTTACTATAATTATTATTTGGAACTGTAATTTATTTATAACAATTCTTCTTTGCATTGCATTTTATTTGCAAAATTTATTGTTTGAATTGCAATTTATTGACAATAATTCATGTTTTCAGCGGCAACAATTTTTAATTTAAACTGCATTTATTTATAATAATTATTATCTCGATTATTAATTATTAATGTTCATAATAAAATAACATTGTGTATATTTCATTCTATGATTTGTTAACGTGTTCGCCGTACAATTGTTTATATAATCGTAATTAAAATTGTTATTTGATTTAAATAATTTTATGCAATTATTAATAAAATAGTGTAATTTTATGTGTGTTTTTGTCCATTAAAAAGCTACATGAATTTAGTTACATATGTTTATTTAAAAAGAAGACATTATATAATTATATTAACAAATTAAAATAAATAATGCATGATTAATACGAATAAAAAAATATATTATTTTATTATCCCGCATTATATCCTACATCTCTACTCTCAAAATAACTTCGCTCGCTACTCCCGGAGACGTAAGACTAGTCCTAGTCAAACAAGAGCAAAAGGAACGCGAATGGTTTATTAACCATTTGCCTTCTTATAATATTTTTATAGTAGTTGCTACAAGTCTGGACGTGACACAATCCTCCAGCCATTTCCTATGGAATCCAACAATTTTCCATTAAAATTTCCCATTGGAAGGATCGGAATTCTACAGAGAAAGACGAGTCGGCGAAATCTGTAAGAGATGACACATTGAATTCTCTGGAGCTAAACGAAGAAACCCAGAGTTATTTTTGGCTAATCTCACCGAGTATGTCATTCAGTATAAATTGGACACTGAGGACGTGATGAAGGCCTTGATGATGGCATTCGACGACGAAGTGTTGGTTCCGTAGAGAACGTCATGAATGGTCGAATTACACGGACTGCGAGCAAACTTTCCGGGTGCAGTATTGTAAAGGAGACTTACAGCCCGCAAGATGACATTTGTACCTACCTCGACAAATTTCGTAATTTGTTAGATTAGATGAAACCACCACTGAGGCTAAGTGAGCAGTTGGATATTACTTACGGTAATCTGCACCCGGAGTATCGGCAGAGAATCTTGTGAGAACACTTCTCGACGTTCCTTGAACTTCAGGTTCTTGGGAAACAAGATGAAATTAGGCGCCAACGAGATAAGATATACCGACCACCACCAGCAGAAGATGATGACTTACTCTTAAGTTCGGCATATTATCCGCCACCCCATCGAAAGGTACAGCGCACCGCAGTGATCGATAACATCGATGCCAAATAACCGCAAGAGCCTATGAATACGATGCCCATATCTGATGCGGCAGCGGTTCAGCTTCAAATGAAGCCGAGAAATTCACCAAACTCAGCTCCGCGTTAAGACAATAATAAGAAGGGAAGCACAGAACGGAAACAATCAGCTCCTCGCTCGCTTAACAACAAGCCCATGGCTGGAATAATACCTGAACCAGCTTCGCCACCAAGGAGAACTGGTCATGCTTCATCTGCGGTCAAATTGGACACTGAGTCGATAAATGCCCAAAGGCAACAGTTTTGGTTGTGGTCGACCCAGCACATGGAGAAGAGATTGCCCAATTTGCCATGCTGCTGACCGATCGGGAAATGGGAGCAGGAGGAAACAATAAGAGTTGTTGTTCCCTCCAACAGCAGCGAGATAAAAACCAACGCCGTTGCAGAGTAACGCGAGCCGAAAACGGAATTCGCGACCTCCAGCTCAAGCCCGTAGTAATTTAAGTCCTCCAACGAAGAAGAGACCTCCAACACCTAGAGAAGTAAGAACTCCAGCACGTAGTATAATAATATCTCCAGCCCGTAACGACGCGAGAACGACCTTCCGGATGGACTATCTACGCCAGCCTCCAGGGATTCGACTTCGTCACTACCGGTATTACATTCCATTCCCGCAATGATGGTACGGGTAATGGAATGGTGATAAGTTCCTTGGGCTGCTGGACGACGGTTCCGTGCATTCCTACCTCGGGAAAGGAATTGGAGAAAGATTTGTAGACAAATACATTCCCTGACAAGGAGCCGTAAACGTAGCGGATGGACAATCGGTTCCAGTGCCAGGTAAATTGGACGTCGCTGTTAGAATTGATGATTTAGAAAGGACACTGCCATTCAGAATTGCTGACGCCTTGCAATATGATTGCATTTTAGGGATCGATTTCAAACGATTATTTGAATTGAAGATCGACTATGGTAATGATACTTGATGGACCCCGATAGGCGAACTCCACCGGTTTTATCCCTTCGGTCACGATCCGACTACAATTCCAGCTCTAGCAAGTATTGATGGATTACCCAGGCTACTGCCCAACAGGACGCACAAATCCAGCGACTACTAGACGAACTTATCCAACCAACTCCAGACAAACTTGGATTTACAAATCTCGCCTATTCTACCATCGACGTCCAAGATTACGAATCTATTAGATAGAAGATGAGACGGTATTCTGAGAAGCTATTGAAGGCAGCACAAGATGAGGTCGACCGCAGCCTAGCGGAAGGAGTTATTGAACCTTCTCATAGCCCGTGGTGTAGTTGTTCTGTCATTGTTCCCGAAGGCAACAGAAAGTTGATGATTGATTACAGTCAGGTCACCAAGATAACTAAGAAATGCGCCTACCAAATGAAGAATATGAACGACATATTGGATAAGCTCCGCGCTGCTCCCAATATTTCAAAATTGGATATCAACCAAGCCTATCATCAAATTCTTCTTGAAAAATCCAGCAAGGAAAATACCGCCTTCACAGTACCAGGCCGAGGGTTGAACCAATTTAAGCGTATGCCATATTGCCATGTGGGCTGACCAACGCACCGGCCACGTTCCAAAGGATCATGAAGCGCCTCATAAAGCCTGATTGGGAATCATACATGTTCGTGTACTTAGATGACATAATAATCGTCACCCAATCTTTTGAGGACCACTTGACCTGATTACGGAAAGTGTTAGAAGCCTTACGAACCGCTAATCTACAAATCGACAGGGACATGTCAAAATTTTGCTGCGCCGAAGTGCGATACTTAGGATTCGTAGTAAACAAGCAAGGGTTAACACCGACGAGGACAAGATTAAACCAATTACGGATTATTCAGCTCCTACCAATATGAAGCAACTACGCCGCTTCCTTGGAATGATTGATTGGTACGCTCGCTTTATATCCAACCTGTCAGCGATCAAGATCCCGCTGACCGAGCTGACCAAAAATGACATCCAATGGCATTGGGGAGAAGAACAACAATCCTTCTCCGAACAACTGAAACAATGCCTGACTCAAGCTCTCATTCTTGCTCGACGCGACTTTTCTAAACCCTTTTCTCTTTAAACCGATGTCAGTGACTTTACCATTGCAGCTGTATTAACCCAAGAAATTGATGGCGCTGAATATCAAATCTTCTACGTCAGCAGGACGCTGAGTAAGGCCGACAGCGGTACACAGACATCGAACGAGAATGTCTTGCTATCCTATGGTCCGTGGAACGATTAAGAGGATACTTAGAGGGAGAAACCTTTACAGTAATCACCGACTATTACAGTCTCTTGTGGCTAAATAACCTCAAAAACGCCAAAGGCAGACTAGCAAGATGGAACACCAAGCTGTAGAATTACGACATCAACTTCGTGCATAGAAAAAGTACTTTACATCAAGTACCAGACGCGTTATCTAGAGCTATGGAAAACCAAACCCTCGCCGCAATGGTGCCCATACATGAAGGAGATTCGTGATATCAACGTAGGATCTACAACGTACAGAAATTTCCGAAGAGGTTTTCCGACTTCAAGATTGAAAACGGCTTTATCTACGCTCCCCGGCCAAATCCGCTCATAGACCCACTATTTCCTGATTTGGATGCGTGGAAACTGGTTCTCCCTACCGAAGACCGCCAGAAAGCACTATTCGAGTCGCACAATACGCCAGAATCTGGACATTTGGACATAGAGAAAACGTTGGCTACCTACTATTACTGGCCAGGTTACTATTATGACGTATCGTGTTACGTCCAAGCTTGTCACGAGTGTCAAATCCACAAAAGCTCTCAATTGCCACCAGCAGGACTGATGGGTGAACGGAATATCGACGGACCGTGGAAACTAGTCACCGCCGATATAATTGGCCCAAAACCCCCGACCAAACGAGGCTTTCGATACGCGATTGTATTTGAGGATCTATTCACCCGCTACGTCGAAATTGAACCACTCAGACGAGTCGATGAAAAAAGTGTCTTGAGAGCGTTCGAGGATTTAATCATCCACAGGTGGGGTTGTCCAAAGTATTTGTTAACGGACAACGGCACCGAATTTGTTAAAAAGCTCGTGTCAGACCAGTTAGAAAAGTAAGGTATCCAGCAAACCACCATTCCACCATACCACGTTCAATCGAATCCAGTGGAAAGAGTGAACCGAAACTTGCGTCCCATGATAAATAGCTTTCTTGCTGAAGATCATAAAGAATGGGACTTGCATTTGAAAGAATTTAGTTTTGCTCTGAACACCGCTGTGCATTCGTCGCTCAAGATGACTCCTGCATTTCTGAACTTAGGTAGGAATCCGAAACCAACCAAACTCCTTAGGAAAAATCGCGACCAACCTAATCCCATCCTTTCCTAAGACTCTGACAATTGGGGTAATAGAGTAAAAAGGCTACCGGCGCTACATGATTTAATAAAGAAATTCTTGGACAAAGCGACAACCCGTCAAGCTTGATATTACAATCAGAATCGAAGGGACGTACAATTTGCATTGAGAGATTTAGTGTTGCGTAAGAATCATGTGTCGTCATCAGCGGAAGGTAATTTTGCAGCCAAGCATGCGCCCACGTACGTAGGTCCTGCGCGTGTTGTCGAAGTCATCTTTCCAATTGTGTATATGGTAGAGGACGTTGACAATGGGCGGCGGACGAAAACCGTCATCGCCGACCTGAAAAGGTACGTCGAACCAAGGTCAAATCCTCCGAAACATGACACTTTTGTTTTAGATAATGCTGGGGAATATAGCAGTCGTGCCACCTCCAAAAAGCGACCTGGCAGGCCGCCTCTTGGGGATGGGGAGAGGCCGCCGACAGCGGCAGGAAAGCCAATCCCCAGGAAGAAAGCCAGGGGTCGCCTCAGGAAGCAGCTCCGTTAAAATGAGCAAACTCAACAGCCAACCACCCTCACCAAGAGAGGACGTAGAAGGCCGAGGAAGGATGTACGAGGAGGCCTCGTGGCCGTTGCAAACGGCGAACCTCCAGCAGTCCCACGTATGCACCAGGGGATGCCTTAGGAGAAGTCGTAAGATATGCGGCCTGATCATCCGACCCCGGCGGGAATAGAGAAGGACCGTCGTCAGATGCTGCTCCAGGCAGCACCCAAGCCGAAACGGGAAAAATCTCCCAACCCAGCTTCCTCCAGCCAAATCCCGACCAAATCTCCCCCATACCCTCCAGTTCCTCCCTCATTCAGCTCCACCATATTGAAAAACGAACCCGAATCCTCTACAACAACATCCCACCCTTCTACTCACCAATCCCCTTCATACGACCTAATCCCTTCGTAATTAACCCATTTTACCTACACCAACAACACCCTTTCCTATCCCAATCCACTTCTTCCTACCACATCCTTTCGTTTTCCTTCTCCCATTATTCAAACTTCCTAATCCTCTCCCAACTCCCCAATAGTCATTAAGCGTTTCATTCCCATCCCCGTTCCCTTTTATCTCTTGGCCTCATTCACCACTCCCTACCACCACCCTTACTCCAGCAATACCGTCGCTGATGGACATCCCCATAACGCGACCCGCCAACCTACTATCGCCGACTACCAACACCCGGAACGCCGGTCCCTTCCAGCGATTCGAGGTGTCCCGCTCAATGGCACCCCGGCCAAACAGCGATATAGGTCGAGAACGACCGGGCTGCTAAAACTGCGGGGAGACCAGCCACAGCTGACGTATGTATCCCACCCCACACCAGAGGTTCTGTCGTTGGTGTGGGGCCCAGAGTCAGACCCTCAGAATCTGTCCGAACCTTCTCAGTCCACCCAAAGTAGAGGAGAGGAGGAAGGAGAGGCTGTGCGGCCCCTCATCCACAAATTTTTCTTTTTTTTCTTACTGCAACAAAATACTGTTGTCCTCTCTTAGTTTTAGTTTTTATTATTATTTTGAATAAATCAGTTTTTAATAATTTGCATTGCATTCTCTTTTGCTTGAACCTCTGTCCAGCTAGAAGATTATCCCTTGTCCTTGGCTATGCTATGTGCATATAATTTCAAATCTTTATTATTTAGAATCATTCCTTAGACTTGAATTGGTGTCTAGAGTCCAGTAGAATTAGATTTTCCCCTTGTTGCACGCGACTGTAACTCACTAAATTGCAAACCACCATTGCATAGCCTTAGTATTCTTAATCTTCTACGCATGTATTGGCCAAAGCTAATCACTAGGAGAAACTACTAGTCACTTAAATCTTAACACGACAGTCAATATCTTGCATGAAGATCCCTGAAGAAAGGACTTACAAGTATGTGTATTCAGACGCGCTAAAAGAACATTTAAATTCAAATGTTCTTTCAAATGTTGTAAATATTGTACATATTCCTTCTTTTTTATTATTTCTTTTTATTCTTGGAATGTGTGTTTCACCACTGTGAGATTTGAATGGGTGATGAATGCCGCGGTAATAGAGTCTAGGAATCGCGATCGAGTCCATAAATTATTGTAAACCAGCCACACGCAATAGTAATTCGTCAAATTCTACGAAAATTCTAGAAAATGAAATTACTTAGATACATTATCAGCGCATAACACTAACCCAAAGATTTGCACTTACAATACACCATCCTAATCAACACTACGAAGGAAGCCAACAAAGAAGGCGTGGATCCAAGGCAACAATATCACCCAACACGTACAAGTACACACACACACCGATATAGGTAACACCGGTTACCTTAAACTTAAGTTAGGATTTCTCTTTGGTTTGCGTGCGTACTTGCACCTTCCCCGTGAGTAAACAAAGTTACCGGGTAACTTCGGTTTGGGAAGGGGGAGTTATGACGTGGCAGCTTACCTGCCAGTCACCTTGTAAATACTTACTGACGAGTGACTCTTCTAACCACTCGCCAACACTAAATATCTGCTAAAGACATATATCGACTGCGTACATACACACACCCCATCGCCCAGATCCTCTCCAGCTCCGGATCCTGTGAGCACCTGCTCATCCCCTTGGCGTAATTCCTCCTCGAATCGCCTGGAAATAACAATCAGCAAGTAAAAGGAAGGAACATAGCTGAAGGGTAAGCCAGAGCTACGGAAATGCTGGAGGATAGCAGGATGCAAGAGTGGAAAGGAAGAAGAAAAGCGGATTACAGCTGGAGGAGAGAGAGACAGAGAGAGGGAGAAAGAAAACAGAACCACGTAACCTACATTACCATCGCTGGCGTGCTCCTACCGAGATTGCACGAGATCCCCCAGAGAACCATCCGAAGCAACGAGAGACTGTCGGGACACGGGCGACCTAACCTGGAAATAGAACAACAGCACAGCTGGATCAGCTGGATATCGCGGATTGGGGAACGTTAAGTAACCTACTTGACGACATCCAACGTGTCGTACAGCTCCAGCTCACATCCACTCTCTAACCATCTCCACTGACAAAATCCCGAGGTCCAGGACGACGAACAATTGCGGGCTGACGGCTCCGTAGCCCGTGCTCCCGCTGAGAAAGCGCGGACGGCAGCTGTAGCCCTACGGACTTTCCCTAGGTATCAGAGATTTGATCGACGCCCGTGCTCGCAATCGAACGCTCGAAGATTGACGCCATCCATTTTTTCAAGTTCGAGCTTTTCTTTCTCAATTCATTCATTCGTTCGTCCATTTATTTATTTATTTATAAGATATAGTATAACATTGATCTGTAATTAATACGATGACAATGATTGGTTGTAGAAACAAAGCAGAACAATATTCATAAAATACTGACAGAGACCATATATATAAATCAATCGATAATTCTGTCTAAGGAATTTTACTAAGGTTTAGGTTAAATTTTCCAGACCTGCGCATAGGAAATTTTACTTTCCACTGCAGGATGTGAGGCGTTATAGCGGGTTATTATGAAATAATTCTATATCGATTTTTTAAAATGTTATCATACGTAACTCTAAATAAATAATTTAAAACTTAAAATTTGTATTTTTTTAAAGATAAGAAATCTGTAAGCAAAATGACAAATTCTTAAAAAGCAATAATTCAGTAGTCTTAAAATTCAACGAACTTTTACAAAATTAAACTAGTTTAAGGCGATCAATAAATGCCTCTTCAAGCTTCTATATAACTGATTAAATAAATGTATTCATTTAAAAAATTATTATAGGAGAATATAGTTCTTACTTGCTCGATGTAAAGCTAACTCAAATTCAGTAGAGTTTGTTAAATTACAGCATAGAAGAGCAATGTTGTCAGCACTTGTATGTGATAATACTATTCTTTTACAAGGGTTTGATTTATTGGTTGAACATTCTGAGGGTAGACGGTAAAAGCATTTTTCAGGCATCATATGCAGTGTAATAGCATCTTGAATATTTATTACCAAAGAGTGGTCTTCTTCAGTACGAGCATAAACTGACGTGAGATATACCAATATTAAAACCCAATCCATCTACAATCAAAATAGTTATATTTAAATAATTGTTGTAATCATGGTTGTAAATAGTAAGACATAATAATATTAATAATGACAATAACAGAATTATTTTGGTAAACTCTAGAAAGTACAGAGAATAGTATAATTATAAAATACATGGAAACAATTATTAAGCAAGTAGTGAATACATAAGTACCGAATAAAGGTTTATCATTAAACAAGTAAATTATACAATAATGAATATAATTGTGTGTCACTAAATATAAATTCGAAAATATGATTGTACTCGTATGTAATGTGAAATTGTTGATTTTCAAAATAATGAAAATTTCATTATCCAAGGTAATACTTGCATGTATTGAAAATCATCCTTTGCACATGAATCGAACAATATTTTTTTGATACAGGGATTGTGACAAGGTACTTCATACATGTCAATAAAATTAAGCGAGCAAGTCCCAAACTAAGCTGCCCTACCTACCCTCACATCACTAAACCTGTCTACGTACCACAAGCCACCCCAGATACCCAACCCTTTCCCGCTTAGCACAATCCATCAGCATCGCAGGAGAGGTAAAACTGCTTCCAGGAGGCATCGCACCAGGGCCAAACTAAGCAGCATACGATGGCCCAGGATGTTACATGGATCAGCACGAGTAGCAGCACAGGATTCCAGGAAGCTGTAAAATAATAAATAGTTAGTTTTGAACTGACTAAAAGGATACAAGGAAGCATGTAGCTACATACAGATACTGACAGCTACATGCAAGAAGAGGATTGGAAGTGATGTTATGGTAAGCATAACATTACCATAACTCTCAAATATTAACTATTTATAAATACAAAACACTCCCTCGAGAGACAGCTAGTTACCTAGGAAGCAGTCCCAGGAGCTTATTATAAAACACAGATGGAGCGCTGTTAAGTATTTACCTTGTGGACAACAGGTGGGTGCACGCCCTTTCACCCAGTACCCCGCAGTCCTTCTCCTTTGCATAAGTGTGCTTCCCCTTTCTCCCCCTTCACCCCTTAATCCCTCGCGCAGCACGTCGCCGCAGCTCGCACGCAGCCGAGCATTCTTTTATAAATTATAAACGTCAAGCTGACGTAAATGAATAAATTCAATAGCATAAGCCGTAACCATTAGCCTCTCTCCCTGCGTGAAGCATACATACTGAAAGGAGAAAGAAGCCGAGCGTCATATTTTCGGCCATCCTCAATTTGTAAACACGTGGTAAATTAATAGCCACGTGGTGTTTAACAAATTTTACATTGTTCAAATAATTAATTTAATTATTGAAATTTATTTTTTCTTTCAAACATTTTTTACGCATTACAACTTCTTCTTTTTGTGTCTAATGTAGTATACGGTGCGTAAATAGAATAATATTTTCTTAAAATTAAAATAATTGTATTAAATAATTTAGCAGCTAGCAGTAACAAAATTTCTCATACATATTTTGTGCACAATATTTCTTATATTACATAATACTTGTATAATATTTTCTAACACGCAAATCAACATTTTGTTTCGCTTTTCCCACCTCTCTCTCATAGCAGCCATACCATTTATTATTGAAATCATTTGTTAGAACTCATAATTTAAATTTTTGCATTATATTCATCAACTAAAAATTACGTTTGTTGCTTTATATAATTTAGCCCTTATATATAATGCATATATATTCAAATAATTAATTCAGTTCATATATATTCAACAATTAATTACACATCATATTTATCCTCATGTCGAAGACCCAACCTACATATCAGCTCTAGCAAGCGTCGGAGGACTCAAAAGAGCTACCCCTTCACAAGAAAAATTTTTGCAGCAGCTTCTTGATGAAATGATTCCCGCAGCCCCCAAGACTTTAGGCACCACAAACCTAACTATCCATAAAATAGATACGCAAGGAGCAGAGCCCATTAGGCAAAGGAACCGTCGGTACTCGCCTAAGAAGTTACAAGCAGGCTGTGCGGAAGTCGATAGAATGTTACGTGAGGGCATCATCGAAACTTCCGATAGTCCATGGTACAGCTGTCCAGTCATTGTCCCTAAAGGGAATAATACATACCGGTTTTGCATTGATAACAGACAGGTGAACGCAGTCACCAAAAAGAAAACTTATCCCATGCGAAACATGGACGATATACTAGATCAGCTACGAGAAAGCCGCTACATAAGCAAGCTAGACCTGTCCCAAGCTTATCATCAAGTCCCCCTAGCTTCCGAAAACCGAGAAAAGACAGCGTTTGCCTTTCCAGGAAAAGGTCTATTTCAATTCACCAGCCTACCCTACGATCTAGCGAACGTACCAGCCATGTTTCAGAAAATAATGGACAATTAAATAAAGCCGGACTGGGAACCAAATGCGTTGGCTTACTTGGATGATATAATCATCACAACCAAACCATTTGAAGAACACGTTCTGTGGCTGAAAATAGTATTAGCAGAACTTAAAAAAGCCAATTTGCAGCTAAACCGCGAAAAATCTGAATTTTGTTGCGCGGAGGTTATATACCTAGGTTACAAAGTTAACCAGGTTTGCCTAAAAACAAATAATGATAAAATAAAACCAATATTAGAATACCCAGCCCCCACTAATTTAAAGCAGCTACGGACATTTACCGGATTAATCAGTTGGTATTCCTGATTTATCGACAAATTAGCAGATTACAGAGCATCCTTGAACTATCTTACAAGGAAAGATGTCAGATGGCAATGGCACAAAGAGCAGCAGGAAGCATTTGAGAAGATGAAGGTAGCCCTCACCCAAGCCCCCGTTTTAGCCCTACCCAACTTTTCCCTCCTGTTTACCGTCCTAACTGATGCCAGCAATTATGCGATAGCCGGAGTTCTCATACAAGAGATAAACGGAGAAGAGCATCCGATATACTACGTGAGCAGAACCCTAAGCAAGGCAGAGCGGAAATACACCGTCACGGAACAGGAGTGCTTGGCCGTGTTATGGTCTGTAGACCGACTTAAGAGTTATTTACAAGGAGAAGAGTTCACGGTAGTAACGGATCACCACAGTCTTCTCTGGTTGCATAATATTGAAGATCCAGCAGGGAGACTAGTCCGTTGGATTACCATCCTGCAAAATTATACTACAAAATTTATGCAGCGCAAAGGAGCGTTACTCAATGTACCGGATGAACTATCTCGAGCATACGAGAACACTAAAGCAGCAGCAGCCATAGCAATATACAACAGCGACCCCTGGTATCAGACAAAATTAATAGCAGTAGGCAAATTTACCAGTAATTACCCCGACCTTAGAATAGAGAATAACCTGTTATAAGCCCACCGACCCAATCCCTTAATAGATGCGTGGAAGCTTATTCTACCTCAGAATGACTTAGCGAAAGCCCTCTACAAACATATGCTAGATTGACTACATATTATTACTGGTCAGGTATATATGGATGATTCTCATCTAAAGTACAAACTTAGGTAAGCAACGTATATCTCTTTTAATAATAACAGTTAAGGTAATATAAAAATCGTAATTTATTTGTTTTTTACAGCCAAATAACTTACCTGCATAACATTTTTCAATATCGCATTATTTATTTATTTTTTAAATAAATAATTGTCAAAATGTAACGTCCCCTGGCTGTAAATTTTTTTCCATGATTTTAAAGGTGCTATATATACGATGTATCAACTTTTAATCAATGTACAAATGACATAAGTTTGTAGTTGCCATATGCGCTTTTCATA
Organism: Theocolax elegans; assembly: GCA_026168455.1. Lineage (NCBI taxonomy): Eukaryota > Metazoa > Arthropoda > Insecta > Hymenoptera > Cerocephalidae > Theocolax > Theocolax elegans. The sequence continues at coordinate 20,449,116 of CM047429.1, read as the reverse complement.
AAAAATTTTATAGACGGTTCATTTTTATTTTGAGCTTATTACACGGATTTACGTACTACGGACATTTTTTCGTAAAACTAAAGACTTTTTTAAAATTAGATTAAAGTTAATCTTATTCTGCTTCAAATTAATTGCGTTTTATTAGAAGTTGTTTATTTTGGTTGTTATTATAAAGTAGAATCAAAAGATTAACGATAACATTATTAAATATAATACTTATATCAAATGAAATATAAAGTATGGCTGCGTATACTTTTTATTGTAATTCCCATGGCATGCTTTTTCTTTTAATGTAATAGTAGCTTCTTATTAAATTATATGCGGTAATTTATACTCATGTAGTAGTTTATTACGTGATTATTCTGAATTGTCTATTTTGTAGTAAAAGTCTGAAAAAATAAAAATATTGTCATGTAATTCCCCTAGCATGTGAAATTCCCTGTCACTTTCATTATAAATAATTTTTATTATTCTTTCCCTAAAAAATAACATAAAATTAATTACTTTGTAACTACTTAGGTATAATTTTTTATATATAACTTTTCTTTGAATCCTGCATGCCCACGCTATATATACCTTCTATAACTTAGTACAAACATATTACATGTGATGGAAATGAAAAATTAAACTATTTTTTAAAATCTTAATCGACTGTCGAAATTTGAACTTTAGATGAGAATCACCCATATATGGATACATGCCAATACGTGAAAGCTTGCCAAGTGTGCCAAGCTCAGAAAAGCAGCCAACAAGCTCCCGCCGGTCTTACGATATTACGGGCCCGAAACCACCATAGAAAAAAGGCTTCAAATATATCCTTTGTGACATTGTAGTTATACTACATGTCACTTAGAAATAAAATAGCGAGACAAGGTATAGTATAGCACCTGTCAAGCTTACTATGCGAAGTAAGCGTGCTATACATACCAATTAAGTCCTAATAGACACACATATGCGAATGTGTGAAACCGGAATAGGCTTACAGTGCGTAGTAAGCAGGAGAACACGAAGCAAAGGAGATGCGACTCCTGACTGCGCACAATTGCACACACACACACACACTGCTCCGTTGATCCAGCATCCTAATGCCTTGTCCAGCACCAGGAATGACCCGTACTGTATCCCCAGGTCCCATCCAGCCTTGAATGCCCTCTCCAGCTGTCCGGACACTCCGAGCCGAAGATCCCGTATTGACAATATACGGCACCTGCAATGAAGAAACTCGAGAGGCTCGATTTAGCTTAAAATCGAGGTAAAAAGGAACGATTTAAAAGCTTACCTCGCAGATCGTATTCTCAGCAGAGCCGCAGTAACTCAATCGCCATCCAGCACCAGGAAGTCAACGTCGTCGACGACATCTCCGTCGAGGCAGCGAAATCACGGCCCGAGCGGCCAGTACGAACTGAGCCGAGCGCGCACGACTCGAGACGCGAGAGTAGGCGCGCCTGCGCAATACGCCGAGGAAAAACTCTCTCGCTTTGTGCGTGCCGATACTCCACAGACTGCGACCGACCACCGACCTTGTTAGACGCAGATACGGCAATTTTACAAACTACGTGTGTGTCCGAGGGATCCAGGAGACGAGCGTCCAGGTGAGCCGTGCTCCTTCCTCCCAAATCCAGCTTCCTTGAAGTGTGTGTGCGCGACGCGTGGTTAGGTGCGGGACGGCCCGCAATCGCGCGAACGCGAGCGACCGCGGCCAACGTGACTGGCAATTTTGAACGGCAAAGCCGCTGCTTTGCCGTGTATTACTCGTGAGCACCTTGAGTGCAATAAACCTGCAATCGTTTTATTAGTTCTCTTGTTCTATTCGTGACTCCACCCTAATCCCCAGTGGACACGTCACATGGCGACCGTGACTTTTTGATCCGAAAAATAATTGTGATCGTGGACTTCGGGATTTCCACGAGTAGTAATCCGCCATATTGCTCACACACGGAGGAAGCGTCGAAAGTGGTTTTGGACGGCCATGTTGTTTCGACCACGTGTAACCAGATTTTGATTTTTTGTAATAAATTCAATTTTGGTTAATTAAAATTGTTGATGTTAGTGAATTATCTACAAAATTCGGTGAGTCTATTCCATATTATTTGGTTTGAAATTTTTTCTGCATATTGTTCTTTTTGCATATAACAGCAATAATTTTATTTTTCCCTTTAAAAATATAAATTTTGTAATTAGTTTATTCCCTTCTAGCTCCAAAATATTTGATTTTGTTTAAAGGCTTTTTGAAGTTTGTGAAATTAAATTACATTAAAAGTTATATGAGTAAGAGAATTTGGAGTACGAGTAAGTACTTAGTAAATTTTCATTTCAAGCTACGTTCTCAACTTAGAAAAAGAAAAGTAAGGAAAATGTTTTTTTTAAGTTTATTGCAATTAATTATTGTTAAATATTAGCAGTCAAAGTTAATATTGTACCCTGTAGTAATAAATTCAAGGGACCAATAGCAAATATCGCAGTTACTTGATTTACTCAACAAGTAATTTTTGTGAAAATTTTTGTTTACAATTAAATTGAGATTTTTATTATAAATAACCATTCTTTGAGTTAATTAGAACCTTTAGCTACCAAAATTATATTCAATTTAATTTATTTTTGAACAAAATTCAACCCTTCAAATATTGAGAACGATAGCCAACCAAGTGTATATACAGTTATACAGTGTTAAGATAGTAATATTTAATTGCTGTACGCTTATTAATTTTTAAATTGCATTGACAAGTAACATTTCACTATTTATTTGCATTGTATATATATCTTTTTAAGAGTCGTAACCCATCAAGCACCATTGTAACCCAATCCAGCACCATATATACCCATATATACCCATATATATCCAATACGCTTAAATATTTCAAGCTTGGCTTGTAAATTATTCACTTATACGCTTGCCTTTCACTCCAGTTAGTTGTTGTGAATTCTTGCGTAGGTACTTAATTAGTTTTTGTTGATAAATTTGGTCATAACGGTATCGACAAAAATAATTTAACAATTTTTTCTGCTTTTGGCATTTTGTGCGCTTAAATTAACAATACTGACTTGTTAGTGTATTGTATAATTTTAATTGCTTAGTAGCTAAAATTAAGTTTTGTTATCATTTTTATTAGCTTGCTCATAAATTAGTTTGCTTAAATTTAAAGCAATTTGATAATTTTATGCTTGCATAGTTTTAATTAATTATTAAGTCAAAATTTTGTTTTTTTTAAGAAATTAAGCTACAAGAGCTGTTTAGAAATAAATTTAATTTTTTGTGATTGACTACAAGTTGTATTGAGCTGCACTTAGTATTAAAATTTTTTTTTGACGAAATAGCGTGAATTAATTTACGTGTCCTAAGAAATCCTCAAAATGTCAGAACTAAATGGTAGTTTGACTCTGCATACGTTGGCAGAGGAGGATTATACTAGGTTATCGTTGGAAGAGGGCATCCAGCGAATACGGCAAAATGTTTTTCATTGTAGTAACCAAGAAATACTACAATATGCCGATCTAAAAAATTTAAACGCCACAGATTCCATGTATAATATAAGAAATCGAGTTGAAAGATATGAAACACGGAAATGTTTCGGGTTAGCGGCGGCATATTGGGATCCTGAAGTAGACGAGGCGAATTTCGTTCCATTGGATATACCCGGTAATAGAAATTTGAATTTAACCTCGGAAGGGGAAAATTACTTAGCTGGCACATGGAGGAATCCGTCCGTCATGAGGCCAGTAAGTAGGGGAATTACAGCGGGAAATGCTACGGTATCAATGGATAACATGGAAGTGCACAGTGCTGCTTACCCACGTATTCATGGGCAATTGCCGACAGGTCAAACATTGGGACCATATGCAGATCCATTAACTTTCAACAATTCGCGGAATTCGACAGCACTGATTGGCGGAGAAAATGTGGTAACGACAAATGCTAATGTTAGATTACATTTGAACTTTCCATTGCCCACTTCAACGTCAGAACCCATCCAGCACCCAAAAAGAAAAGAAAAAATTCCTCTCTAGCACCCTCCATAACCCAAGGAAATTCCCATCCAGCACCATCTAAAAAACAAGAAAATTCCCCTCCAGCATCACTCCAGCTTCCTATTGCCAGTCCGAATTATTGTATAATCCCCGTGTACATAATTATTCCCGTGAATATGTGGACAAGCAAAGTTTTAATCAAGGAAATAAGTGTAATGTGTACGATAGCGTTGAATTTCCTAGAAACGAAAATTCTAGTCGAGAATCCCGCTATGTAAACAGTGAGCCTCGTTCGAGCGACCTTGTTTACGCTCGCGAAGTGGCCAAGGGCAGCGCCGCGTCGGGCGAGAAAGCAATAAAAGCAACGACATTGGCAGCGAGAGTATCGAAACTCGTGCCTTTTCTGTATTTCGGTTGCCGCGATAGAAAATCACGAAGGTGCGATCAATCGGTGTCATCGAGGACGGGCTGCTCTGAATCGGAGCTAGACGTCGACAGGATTGGATCGGCATCGCCACATGGTGACGACATAGGACCTCGAGATGGCCAAGACGGAGACGAATTCTCCGCCATAGTTGTCACCAGGTGAGATTTCTTTTGTGCGCAGTACATGCCGAAGATCGCAGAAAACGCCCCTTCCGAACCCCGCCAAACCACCCCATCGAGGCCTGTCCGGAGTGCCACGACGAGTGGGTAGAAGCCCTAAAGGATTCACCCTAAATAGGGAAAAGTAGAATTTTTTTTTTAATTTTATTAAATGGATAAAACTTTTGAAATGTGACTTGTATTTTACTCCCTTAAGACCCACACCATTCCCAAAAATAGAGAAAATATACACACAATGTTAGTTTAGTACAATAGTTAATTGATAATTTCGAATTACATACAAACTTCACAAAGCATAATGAATAAATTTTTAATTGTTAAAGAATGAATTAATAAAGAAAACCAAATAATGTGTTTGATTCACTATTAGTTACTCATAATAGTTTCATTATTATAGTCAAATTCATGTCATTATTTAATCTCGACGTAAAGCCACTTTCGAAAGAGGAGAGCAACTCACCAGGTTAGTAATGAATGAAAGTTTTCTATTCTAATACATTTTTTTAGGATGGTTGTTTCATGTTAGTTTGGGTTATGAATGTCGCGAATTTCGGAATTAGTCGGAAAGCGAGCGTGATAAGAGTTTGTAAGCCAGTCACACGTAATTCGAATCGAATAAAGTAATTTAGTTATCGGAAAAGTAATAATTACACACTCAGCGTGTTACACGGTTACACAGATTAACTCTAAAAGAAAAGCTGTTCCAGATTCCAGTGTTCCAGAATTCAATTAACCCATTACACTTATTAATTGAAAAATTTGTTTCTTTTTGTTGTTCTTGAAATTTTATAGTAATATATGCGAGGAAAAAGTTAATTTATTTTACGACACAAACAACACAGACAGTTACACTTTCCACCGCTGTAGATAGCACCGGCTATCTTAGGTTAAGTTTTTACGTACTAGGATCTATTTAGAATCGTCTTGATAGCTAGTATTGTATTCATACTTCTGTGTGCATTGTGCATCCCCTTGCGTATTCTAAATCGAAGTAAGGTATAACTTCGGTTTGGGAGGGGGGAGTTGTGACATTGTAGTTATACTACATGTCACTTAGAAATAAAATAGCGAGACAAGGTATAGTATAGCACCTGTCAAGCTTACTATGCGAAGTAAGCGTGCTATACATACCAATTAAGTCCTAATAGACACACATATGCGAATGTGTGAAACCGGAATAGGCTTACAGTGCGTAGTAAGCAGGAGAACACGAAGCAAAGGAGATGCGACTCCTGACTGCGCACAATTGCACACACACACACACACTGCTCCGTTGATCCAGCATCCTAATGCCTTGTCCAGCACCAGGAATGACCCGTACTGTATCCCCAGGTCCCATCCAGCCTTGAATGCCCTCTTCAGCTGTCCGGATACTCCGAGCCGAAGATCCCGTATTGACAATATACGGCACCTGCAATGAAGAAACTCGAAAGGCTCGATTTAGCTTAAAATCGAGGTGAAAAGGAACGATTTAAAAGCTTACCTCGCAGATCGTATTCTCAGCAGAGCCGCAGTAACTCAATCGCCATCCAGCACCAGGAAGTCAACGTCGTCGACGACATCTCCGTCGAGGCAGCGAAATCACGGCCCGAGCGGCCAGTACGAACTGAGCCGAGCGCGCACGACTCGAGACGCGAGAGTAGGCGCGCCTGCGCAATACGCCGAGGAAAAACTCTCTCGCTTTGTGCGTGCCGATACTCCACAGACTGCGACCGACCACCGACCTTGTTAGACGCAGATACGGCAATTTTACAAACTACGTGTGTGTCCGAGGGATCCAGGAGACGAGCGTCCGGGTGAGCCGTGCTCCTTCCTCCCAAATCCAGCTTCCTTGAAGTGTGTGTGCGCGACGCGTGGTTAGGTGCGGGACGGCCCGCAATCGCGCGAACGCGAGTGACCGCGGCCAACGTGACTGGCAATTTTGAACGGCAAAGCCGCTGCTTTGCCGTGTATTACTCGTGAGCACCTTGAGTGCAATAAACCTGCAATCGTTTTATTAGTTCTCTTGTTTTATTCGTGACTCCACCCTAATCCCCAGTGGACACGTCACACCTTGTATTTGAATCCCTATTTACAAGATACGTGGAGATGAAGGCAGTAACCCTTTACGGACGGGACTGGTCGATATATCGACCCCTTTGGTATTGTCACGTCCAGACTTGTACCAATTACCATAAAAAATGTTACAAGAAGGCAAATGGTTAATAAACCATTCGCGTTCCTTTCGCTCTTGTTTGACTAGGACTAGCCTTACGTCTCCGGGAGTAGCGAGCGAAGTTATTTTGAGAGTAGAGATGTAGGATATAATGTGGGATAAATAAAATAATATATGTTTTATTTCGTATTAATCATGCATTATTTATTTAAATATGTTAACAACATAATAAGCTGTTTTCCTTTAAATGAACACGTGTAACTAAATTCTTACAGCTTTGTAATGGGCAAAAACACATAAAATTACACTAATTTATTAACAATTGCATAAAATTATTTAAGTTAAACGACGATTTTAATTTTGATTAAATAAACAATTGTACGGCGAACACGTTAACGCAAGGTTATTTTATTATAAACATTAATAATTAATAATCGAAGTAAGAAATATTATAAATAAATGCAGATTAAATTAAAAATTGTTGTTGTTGAAAACATGAATTATTGTTAATAAATTGCTATTCAAACCGTGAATATTGCAAATAAAATGCAATGCAAATGATAATAATTATTAATAAATTGCAGTATCAAATAATAATTGTTGTAAGAGAAAACGGTTGGTTCAGTAAATGATATAACATAAAATATCAGGTTCGCCTTTACGAATAATACAAGCGTATAGATAACCAAAAAGAATATACCTTAAGTACGCAAATATATATATATATAAACTTCCCAATAGGGGTTTATGACGCCCGACATGTTAAATTTGGATCTTCTGTCTGCTTCCCACCACTGGTTGGGGGTGGTCGGGTTATGGAGCCCTGGCGTCATAACCCGAAGGTCTCTCTTCCTCGTACTAAAGTACGTATCTTCCTTCTCTGTCATGGGCGCCATAAACCCCGAAATTTAAAATTATAAGTATATACATATATATATATATATATATATATATCTGTGTGTGTGTGTGTGTGTATACGGTGAGGAACGAAGGTCCGCCTCGAACGTGGATAGCGGTGTCAAATTGCTGGATAATGTCCTGCTAGACCTGCGGGCGTCGACGTTAGATGTGTATGCTGTTGGAGTCCGATGATTTCCAGATGTCGAAGTCGTAGTTCCTTGGCTATGGCTCGTAGATGTCAACGATGCGTCTCAATTTCCGAATAGAAGATCTCTCTTGATTTTGAATGCGTATTGTTTTAAAGTCCGAGTAGCAGTGCCACGCCCTCGGATAAAAATCAAAGAGTTGACTAGCAGAGCTTCCCCTTATGAAAACTTTAGATGAAAAATTAAGAGTGTCTGTGTCTGTTCTGGGTCCTCTTTATATACCCTAAAAATCTATGCATCTGTCCTTGTCTTACGCTTTGCCTTATATGGAAATTGCGTAAGTAGTTCTCGATTTTTCTGTGCTTCCACCCGATTGGGCCGTTAGATGTGCGTGATTAAAAATTATCGAATCCCGTGCATTTTCTGTATTGCTTCGTAGTTAATTCGGAGAATTTGCTGTACCCCTTTTATTACTGCGACGTTACCCAATGAACGGCTTAATTTATTACTTCCTTCTAATGCTTGAGTTTTCTAGTCCGCGTTTCCCATCGCCGGTTCTTCTCCGAGCACTGATTTTATAGTGCAGTACAAAAAAAAAACTCTTGCGCAACCCTTCGTTTCGATCTCACTATCGGCGATCCCGCTTATATGCGTATTGGTTTGAATAATATCTTCAACTCTACTTATCAGTCTCTTTTTCGTTTGAAACACTCGTAAGCTAATCTGTCCCTTAGTTCTATAAATTATATTTTATATTACTGCATTTACTTAGAATCATTCTTTATCAACCTTATTTTGTTCGTCTTCTACGCCTTAATTTTATTCTAAACTACGCAGTACTTTTTACGAAAAATAATAATATAATTTTCGTCGGGACGCGACAGTATCATATTATTTTGGAATTGTTTCGGGGGTAATATTATATGTTGAATACAGGAAACATAGTGTTATCATTCTAAAAGGTATATTTAACCTTGTGACGAGTGACGATAACGCGAGCCACTCGTCATAGTTCTACGTCGCGAGGCCCGTACGGCTGTCGAGTAAGACCGTGCGGAATACGGAAGGGAGCGGGAACGAGAGAGAATCGGTGAGAAACATTCTCGCGTGAGCCGCCGAGCCGGAAGGTCCTTGAACCTACCCGAGTGACGCCCCCGACGATTTTGCGATACCGTCTATAGGAGACGAGAAGACCGGCTTCGAAGACAACCCAGGTTAGAGGTAGTTTTATTTTGACGGGTATAAAGAGCCCGCGTAACTCTCGCGCACTCTCTTCGCGCCGCGATTCCGCGTCCGGGTTATGACCCCCCGCGATTGCGCCCCCACCGCCCGAACAACGATGTTACTTCGCGCGTTCGCGATTTGATTGTTATATTGTATCTCGGAACAGTGAATAAATTTGAACTCTATTTTATCTTTCGATTTGTATCATTTCGATTTCCCGTATTCACCCAGGAATCCCGATCCCTAGTTTGATAAGCAGATGAGCCCGCGGTACTCGTCTGCCAATCCTAAATTCGTACTTGCGGAAGTGGGCCCACTCTGGAGCCAATATCAACGTACACGGTAGCTGTTGAGGTATCGGCGAGCCGTCGACGAAACGCACGAGAGGTCCGATCGCGCGCCAAGGTAAGTTCGTCACGCGCGATCTCGGGGTTACCCCTACTTACGCTACCTCCGTGCATTATTCGAGAAAACCCGACATGCACCGTTACATGGCGCCCAACTAGTTAGCACTGGGCATACGGGATTATATAAGAAAATTTAGTATTTTCTTTCTAACCGGGTACCTAACTAAACGAAAAATTAAATATATCGAGTAGTGAAAACGTCAAGGCCAACGTACTTCGGGAAGAGAGAATCGAGCGCGCGTGCGTTTTGTAAACAAAGCGAGTTGTTTACATCGGCGCGAGACTCGAGATTCGTTATTCCCAGTCTCACTATTTCTGTATAGTAAGTGCGAGAGAGAGAGAAAGTAAAATTTGTTGTTACATTCTCGCACGGATAAATACGCATGTTCGTACTTTATCAATATTGTTTCTTTATTGTACACCTTTTTAAGACAATTTAGAATCAACGTTTCTTTAATTATTTATTGATTTTTTTAAATAACATTCCGCTCTCACACTTACTACACTATCTTGTATAGCGAACAAGATTATATTTATATTACACATGTCTCTGTAGTCGATTGTTGTTACGTAATTATATAACAACCAAACCATTACTTTTCGGGAACTCTCCATTCAGTTATTGTTTTCTTTTGTTGATTATTCGATATTACCTTTCTTTTTTTGAACATTTAATTGTGTAATAATGTTAAATAATTACCATAAATTATTTAAAAGTAATTACGAATAAGCAATTATATGTATGTACAGACGTATATACATAAAAATAAAAATAATTATACATTTATTTAAAATTAACGCCATTACGCTCACGTTCGAAACACGGATATCACGTATTTAAATTATTATTTTCTTTTCTATTATCACTTCCATAAAAACTTACGTATACAAATCGAATAATCTATGTTCCTCATAATTTTGAATTTTATAAATTAATTTGCAATTAAACAATTTACTAAATAATCTTGATTTTTTTTGTTATAATGAATTGTTAATTTTTACTTTATTTTTGTTGTACAAGTAAAAAGTAACAACCCTGGTTCCCGTTCAGTACAAACGTTTTTTTTTCACTTAGATAGTTCGCCGTAGCTATTATTTAATTAGTGCAAATATTTTGAAAATGAACAATAATATATTTTCCATCATCATGTCTGGTCACCGAGAAATCGAAGAATGGCTCATGTACCTAGACGACGATACTAGGACAGACATGATGACTAGCTTGGAGCTAGTTACATCGGGTAGCCGCATCGAGCAGTGCGCTCGATTTTATCGATGACTCAAAGGCGACTACGTCCCGGCGGACTTCCAGCCTACAGAGGCGGAAGACGAGAATGAAGTATATACACATCGCGTGTATTTGAGACAAGATTTGATCGAACGGTCCAGCTCGACTATTTTGGGACAGGATTACGATCCCAATAGAACACACCCGCTTAGCATCTTACTAGATGAAGCCGGTAGGGACCATGATTACATAATACCACAAGCTGGCACTAACGGCAGTGCCAACATCCAGAGAAACCCCTCGCCAACGCACTCGATCAACCGAAATACGAGGTCGGCGACCGACAGTGAAACCGAATCGCCGAATATCGGATCACGAAACGACGGCCAGACGGGCGAGACCATGTCACTGGACGGTCTCGAAGGCGAACGATTTAACCTGCCAATAAGCTTTATAAATTATTTGCAAAGCTTACATGAGCAAATCAAAACTCTGTCAACTCAGATGACTGAGTTACGGAGTAGCTCACTAAATAACAGGCAAGGCATCGCGTCGAGCACTCGCATTGATAATGCAACAGAGAGTGCACATATTGGGCCCGACCTAGGGGCCCAACACCAAGACAGACACCAGAGGCAGCAAGTGAATATCCAGGATACATTCACATGCAATTATTACGAGCAGAGTAGACCAATTTTGTCACAACCCGCGAACTTAGGTAACTCTCGAAGTCAAGCCTCACCGTTGCGTGAATCGTGGGATCACACGCAACAACCCTGCAACAACCATACCCGATCTGCACAAAATGCAACTAGATTGCAGCGTTTACACTGCGCCAGTTGCACCTGTGGTTCGATACCACCGTTTGGAAATATCGGCAACGCCTGGGAGGGGGGGAACCTCTCCAGCGGCGCATATAGAGCAAATATGCACCACTCGCAGAGCAACGGTGGATCGACAAATACACGGGATATCGGCAATATAGTTCGACGATGGAACGTGCGTTTCACCGGCGAACCAGATGATAGCATTGACCTATTCATCACAAGGGTAGAAGAATGCAGGACATTAGCAAGGCTTACAGACGAGGAGTTAATACCCGCACTAGCCGAACTAATGACCGGTGTCGCGTCCACGTGGTACCGCGATTATAAAGACCAGTGGACGACGTGGCAGGAGTTTTGCCACGAGGCTAGAGATTGGTACGGCATGGACCGCCGTTACCAACAGAGACTAGCAAGCGATGCGAACCGACGAACCCAAGGGAAAGGCGAACCCGTGCGCAAATATAACGTGCTTAGGTTCGATGTTACGAAAACAACAGCCAATCCCGAGCGTAAGTCAACAACTTGACTTACTACATCGAAACATGCTGCCCGAGTTACAGCGTATGATAGAACGTAACTCATGCCGAAGCATCCGAGACTTACTCGAAAAGGCACGCGACGCCGAGCTAACACTGGAGGCCGAGAAATCATACCAACCTCCGCCTCCTCCAGAGAAGATGTTACACCCTAATCTAGGATTCAAACCACGGACTGGGAAACCAAGTCAAGATCCTCCTAGTCGACTTAAAGTGGCTGCAACCGAAACAACCACTAAAAAGACCGACCGTTCGTTAGCCGAACTAATGGCTGAGATGCTCAAGGAGATCCGCTCCCTGAAAACGAGTTCAACGGAGCGACTAAACTCCCGACAGGGTAGCGGGAAGAGTTACGCTCCCGTACAACAAAAGCCGAACGACTCTCGTTCGACTAAGGGAGGAAGTCCCACTCAGAGTAAGCAAGGCTAGGGACAGAGTAATGTGAGTAAGAGAGTAGACGACGGACGAAAGTCTCCCCCGAATAAGAAGAAAGACTTCGGTAGAGAGAACGTCCCAAAGGAGGTATACTGTTTCGGATGCGGCATGCCAGGTCATTTCCGATATAATTGTCCAAAATGCACGGGAAACGGGAAGGGGAAAGACCAATAGGGGTCTCAACGGCTTTTCCCCCGTATAAAGAGGCCGCAAAAGAGCGAGACGTTTGACTCAACGAGAAGAACGCATTGCCGCAATCTTATCGACGGAGGGATGTAATAAAACCGGTACGACGGAAGGAAAATCGTCCGAGGACGACTCCGCTAGTGTAGAGTCTGACCAGGACGTAGGACGCTGGTGGTTACAGGTAAACGTAGGACCTTACCGCTTAAGGGCGTTGTACGACCCTGGAGCATCCCGAACGGTCATGGGACCGATCGTCCTCCTGATTGCCAATGAATTAGGTAAATCAGTACGACCTGATAGCGGGAAGGGGGCGAAATTAGGAGACGGACGTTTCTCTCCTGTCACGGGTTATACCTACTTGCCGTTTGAGGTCGCAGGTGTAAAACACGACCTCAAAATAGGTATAATGCTACACTTAGACGCTGATTGTTATGTAGGCGTGAATTTATTAAGAAGTTTAATGCGATCCTCTTTCCACAAGAGGACCGCTTGCTTTTTAAAGATGAGAAGAGATCAGTGTCTTTGGAGTTGGCGGGCGTGGACTTCCCGTGTATAGCGTCTCTCAACTCAATCGGCTTAGCGGACGCGCTACCCGCCGAGAGAGAGCAACTCCGAAAATTACTAGACCGGGTGCTGGGACCGGGTGGCGGTCCTATCGGATGCACGAACTTGGCAGAGCATACGATCGACGTTGGATCAGCTCGCCCAATCAAGCAAAAGTGCTATCCAGTATCCAAGGCTATCAGCGATAAAATGAAGGAACAGGTTAATGAAATGCTCGCTGCGGGCATAATCGAACCTTCGGCTAGTAGTTGGTCTAGTCCTGTGGTCATGGTCCGTAAGGATAATGGCAAATATAGGTTCTGCATCGATTTCAGGAAAATCAATGCAGTAACTAAGCCGGATGCTTATCCTCTACCGAATATGGATAGCATCCTGCGCAAGTTACAAAGTGCGCGGTATATAAGCACACTGGATCTGAGTAGCGCGTACCACCAGATCCCCCTGCGTGCCGACTCTTGCGAGATAACGGCTTTCACGGTACCAGGGATGGGCCTGTACCAATTTACGCGAATGCCGTATGGACGCAATAACGCTGGTGCGACGTTCCAGCGGCTGATAGACTGTATCATCGGTCCTAGCCTCGAACCGTACGTATACTCCTATCTTCATGACGTAATAATTACGTCCGAGACTTTTGAGGAGCACGTTAATTCACTTGAGACGGTCCTATTGCGAATCAAGGAGGCAGGGCTAACTGTCAATCGCGAGAAGAGCGTATTTTTCCTAGGAATGGTATCGGAAATTCCTAAAGAATGTCGCGACGATCGCCGAACCCCTTACGTCTTTAACGAAGAAAGACCGTAAATACGAATGGCAAGCGGAACAACAGACCTTAATTGAGCAATGCAAGATGCTCATCGCGACGGCCCCTGTCCTACACCGTCCTTCGTTTGACGAAATGTACGTGATCCAATGTGACGCAAGCGACACAGGACTCGGAGCAGTGTTAGTAGAATATAGACGGGGAGGAACGCGTGCTCGAATTTGAGAGCCGCACGATGACCGACAGCGAGAGGAATTATAGTGTCACAGAGCGAGAGTGTCTCGCTCTCATCTAGGCCATTCGTAAGTTCCGCGGTTACGTCGAAGGTTATAAGTTCAAGGCTATAACCGACCACTCCAGTCTCAGGTGGTTATGCAATCTGCGTAATCCGACGGGCCGCCTATCTCGTTGGGCCCTGGAGCTACAAGAGTACGATTACGAGGTAGAATACCGAAAAGGAGCACTCAACCACGTGCCCGACGCACTCTCTCGGATGAGCGAGGGAGACGAGTTATCGGTCAGTGCGGTGACCTGGAGTCAAGAGACTACTGATGAGTGGTACCTGGGCCAATTACGACAAAGTCACGAGAAGCCCCAGTGATTTCCCCAAATGGAAAATCATAACGGGGAGGTTGTATACATATCGTCCTGATTCAATGCTGTCCGCAACACTCGGTGACGACGAAGCATGGAAGCTCGTCATCCCGATCGAGAAGCGTGCGCTCGTTCTAAAACAAGGACACGACGAGCCCACTGCGGGTCACCTAGGTAGGGAAAAAACATATAAGCGTATCGCCTTGTATTATTATTGGTCACGCTTATACCGGGATGTAGCCGACTACGTCCGATGTTGTTCGATCTGCCAACAATGCAAGGTCGAACAACGCCTACCTGCAGAACTAATGGGACGCCGAACCATCGAACGGCCCTGGGAAGTTGTCGCAGGGGACGTTATGGGTCCGTTCCCGAGGAGCGCCCAGGGCTTCGAGTACATTTTGGTATTCGAAGATTTATTTACCCGCTGGATCGAGTGCATACCCATAAGGAAGGCTAACGCGCAAACGATCCTAAAGAATTTAAAGAACCGAGTTTTCTTCCGATACGGAGTACCGTCGACGTTCTTGTCCGATAACGGGACGGAATTTAAGAATAGTCTCGTAGACGATTACCTAAAAGAAGTCGGGGTGCAGCATATGACTACTCACCCCTACTTCCCACAGGCGAACCCGGTCGAGCGGGGGAACAGAACGCTAAAAACCATGTTAATCACGTTTATCGAGAAGGATCATAAGCACTGGGACTCGAATCTGTGCGAGATCGCGTTTGCATACAATACGTCGATACAAAGTTCGACGGGAGTAAGCCCAGCGATGTTGATCTACGGCAGGCAACCAATGCCTCCCGACTCGTTAAGAAAACGCGAAGAAAACGCGGCGCACCTGGAGGAAAATAAAACCGCACTCGAAGATTGGAAAGAACGTTTGGACCGGTTACCACTGTTACACGACGCAGCAACTGACCGAGCAGAATCGGCCCAGAAGAAGCAAGCGAATTACTACGACAAAAGTCGCCGCTTCATCGAATACGAGACAGGCGACCTAGTCTGGAGACGTAACGAAGTACTCTCTTCGGCAACTCATAACGTGTCAGCTAAACTCACACCGAAATACAGGGGACCGTACTTGGTCTCGAGAACCATTGGGACGAATACTTATTCGTTAATTGACGGGGACGGGGACTCGGATTCTCCCGTCCATGCAGAACAACTCAAGCCGTACCAAAAGGGTATAGACCCGGAAGAAGACGACTTCGAGAAGACTCTTCCACCGTTGGATGCGTCACGCGCAGGGGCGGGTAATTGTCCGCCCTCAAATAGCGAAAATATTGTAAATGCAAACGAGCGTGTAACCGAAATAAGCGAGAGAGACACCGTAGCGACGGCGAATGAATGTCAGACCGCGCTGACCGTGCCCCCCAAGCGTACACCCGGACGACCGCGAAAAACAGCGTTCGTAGTCCGCCGCCCGATCGCACCGAGAATAGTTTGTAGAGATAGTCAGGAGATACGCGGAACCGCGCACACGGGGATAGTGGGCCGCCCGGGCCGTCCACTAGGCTCCAAGAATCCTAAACCATCCGTCATAACGAAAGACTGGTCACCGCGTGAGACTCGTACGGAGGCTTGATACGTTCCTCATTCTCGACCCCGCTCCGAGAACGTACTGGCAGAAGCCGGATACCTACCCGGTACCCGCCGTCTGGGAGGGGGATGTGACGAGTGACGATAGCGCGAGCCACTCGTCATGGTTCTACGTCGCGAGGCCCGTACGGCCGTCGAGTAAGACCGTGCGGAATACGGAAGGGAAGGAGAACGAGAGTTAATCGGGAGAAACATTCTCGCGTGAGCCGCCGAGCCGGAAGGTCCTTGAAGGTACCCGAGTGACGCCGCCTTCGATTGTGCGATACCCCGCGGTATAAAGAGCCCGCATAACTCTCACGCACTCTCTTCCCGCCGCGATTCCGCGTCCGGGTTATGACCCCCCGCGATTGCGCCCCGGCTGCCCGAACAACGATGTCACTTCGCGCGTTCACGATTTGATTGTTATATTGTATCTCGGAACAGAGAATAAATTTGAATTCTATTTTATCTTTCGATTTGTATCATTTCGATTTCCCGTATTCACCCAGGAATCCCGATCCCTAGTTTGGTGCTGGGTGGGCTCACTCTGGAGCCCATATCAACGTACACGGTAGCTGTTGAGATATCGGCGAGCCGTCGACAAAACGCACGAGAGGGATGATCGCGCGCGAAGGTAAGTTCGTCACGCGCGATCTCGGGGTTACCCCTACTTACGCTATCTCCGTGCATTATTCGAGAAAACCCGACATGCACCGTTACAACCAATGAAATGGTGATTTCAAGGTCAAATTTTTTTATTCGGTACATCGACTTGAAAATTGGTATACCAACGTATTTTAAAGCTTTGAATACGAAACAAATGTGTTGCATTTGATGAAACACATTTTCATAGTGATTATTTGAACTATTTACTACTATTAGTTTCTTGGCAGATCAACACATAGTTATTTTTTCTTGAGAAGATTTTTTCTTGATAATGTTCTTATTATTTCATCATTCTCTTTATTTACTAACGAGGAGAGGTCACACCCTCTGGAAAACGGATCCTTACCAAACTCTAGGATATAATTTCTACTATAAAATCATGCACAAAGCCGGAGTTTTAGTGTCCAATGGCCATTTTTACGATAGATGTAAGCAAATAAAAATCTCGCCGAAAAAACCGTCGAGTTTGAACGCTTATAACTCAGAAAAAATTAAAGATGTACGTATAAACTAAATTTTCAAAGAAAGCTGAGATTGAGTAAATACGTTTTTAAAAAAGGAAGCTTAAATATTTTAATATGATCAAAAGTTATGGGAGAAATAAGAATTAGACGAAATTTTGGGCTAAAAAAATCATTAAATTGTAACTTTAAATTTTCGATAAAATTTTTGCTAAAATAAATCCTACATTTCTATATCGGGGAATAAAGCAATCAATTACTTTAAATACTTTTTTTATTCCCCTCTAATTGAAAGAATTATAGATGAGACGAATCGCTATGAAAGTCAGAATCATGAAGATCGGCAATCCCATCAGAAAACTTCGTCTCCTTTTACAAAAGATGAATTTGAATGTTTTCTTGACCTTGCAATTCTAATGGCCATATTCGAAAAGGTGACTTAAAAGACTATTGGTCTAAAGATCCTCTGCTTTATACTCCAATTTTCGGTCAAATAATGTCTCATGATAGGTTTCTTGCAATCTTACGCCATTTACATTATCATGATAATGAAGATACCTCGGAAATCGCTCACCACCCTTTAGTGAAAATAAAACCAATAATAGACTATCTACAAAATAAATTCTCAGGAGCTCTAATTCCAGGCAAATATTTGTGCGTTGATGAAAGCCTAGTATTATGGAAAGGCAGGCTTCGATTCAAGCAGTATATTCCTTTGAAAAGAAATCGGTTTGGTATCAAACTTTTTGAACTAGTAGACCGTGAGACTTAATTTAAAAGCAATATAAGCGCGGCAGATTATAACCCCCTACCCACTTCACTCCTCCCCCTTCCTTCTCCCCCCCCCTTTACAACAGCAGCAGTAGCATCACAGATATAAAGAGCAAATAAATTTATTTTTATTAAATAAATAACAGATAAGAACCATATTAACATTTGTAGCGATTTTTTCTTTGTACTACGCGAACGTTAAGCGTACGACGAATTCGGCCAAGCGACCCGTTCCTAAAAATTGCGCTCGAAGACAAGCGCGACGGGGAGATAGGAGTAGCGTTTCCCACTATGTCACTCTTCCGAGCTATAAGGGTACTGGACAGGGCCTGTAGGGTTATCGGCGCTCACGGAGCAGTGGTAGGGCGACTCCAGCAAAAGGGATAAAAGAGAGCGACTCAGGGAACGCGGGGATTGAGTTTGGACGAAGAGTCCGCGACACGACGCATTATGTATTAAGATAATAAATATACTCTTCTCTCTAATTCTGAGTTTTTTTTTAAATAAAGAAGGCCATCCCTACACCTTGATAATTATCACAAATCCTATTTTCTCTCTTCCTATTTAATTTCAGCAGCTTAATGTACTAACAGTAAAAATGGTATATGTGAAACAAGCAAAATAATGACGCAGTAGGAGCAACTTGGCAAATAAGCAGCAAGGCGTACTTTTCTTAAGGCGTACACCAACCTTATAATTTAACAGCAGCAGAAAATTATATATAATCAATATTTTAATTGCATTTAATATTTAATTTTTGTTATTGAATCAAATTTTTAACGCGAAATGATCTCTAAAAGCGGTAAGATATAAAATATATAATCTACGGGCCCAGCCAATCGTACTTACAATCTACATAAAAGCTTAATTATAATCACATACACCGTAAACAGTAGCACAGATAGCAGCCAAGCAGAATAGTCATGGAGACTAAACACGAGCACACCGCAACAGTAGCACCGTCTACCTGTTAGAAATAAGATAATTATGAAGCAACTACACACTCCCCAACATTACAAGCAGCGATAATAGAACATCATTTTTTTTAATATAAATATTTATTTAATTTATTGTTTCTTAAGTTAGTTAGTAATAAATTCAGATGCGACTTCAGTCTAACTTCAGTTTGGTGGAGGGGAGGGGGGGGGGGAGTTGTGACAAGGTACTTCATACCTGTCAATAAATTTAAACTAGCGAGTCACAACCTAAGCTGCCCTACCTACCCTCACATCACTAAACCTGCCTACGTACCACAAGCCATCCAAGATACACAAAGCTATAACAGGCACCTGAAACGAAACATCCCAATAACCCAGGAAAAAGTGATTGAATATTCTAACTGCTAAATTAGTGGAAAGGAAGCTATAAGCGAATAACCCGAAAAGGATAGATTTAATATTTCAAATCTAATCTAGCAGATAGGCAACAAAACGAAAAACCCCGAAAAAGAGAGATTTAATGTACAAACATCCAATGTAGCAGGCAGGCTGCTAAAACAAAATAGCCCTGCAAAGAGATATTAAATTTTCTTAAAGCCAATCCAGCAGACAGAAAGATATAACCCAATAACCCGAGAAGGAAAGATTTGATATTTAAAAATCCAATCTAGCAGACAGGCAGCTATAATTACATAACCTGGGCAAGAGAGATATAATATTCAAATATCCAATCTATCAAACAGCTATAACTAAATATCCAAATAATCCGGGAATGATTTATTATTCCAAAATCCAATCTAGCAGACAGGCAGCTATAAATAATAACCTAATAACCCGGAACAGAAAGATTGAATATTCTGAATGCTAATCTAGCAAAAGTTTTTAGGGGGATCAATCGACCCATCGAATGGGATGGGTACCAATCTTGGAAAGACAATTCCCCTAGTTATGACTGGGCCAGATATGGATGACCCAGTCTCCGCCAGCTTTGGCAGGGACTCGATCCAATATCGAGTTTCCCTGTTTTCGATGGGACTATGACTGTAGTAGCCTCAGCCCTCGAATACGACCGAGCCATTGTTTGGGGTGTGGCGGGGACTCCTGATTCGTAGACGTTCATCGTTAATTGCCTTTTACCGCTAGACTCTTTCTTCTTGCGACGTGGGTGATTTTCGGCGACGGTATTCTGCTGTTCCCATTCTGCCTCACGCAGATCGGGAGGATCATCAGATACTCTGCGTCTTCTACTTCCAGGTTTCGGGCGTCTGGAGATAACGCGCGACGTTTTCTGGACGCCTTCTTTTCGAACAGGCGGTGACCTTCTTTGTTGGAGCATCTGCTCGGTCAGAGCGATTAAGTCGCCGTTTGGGTTAATCTGGGAGTTAAAACAAAACTGAATCTTATTAGTTAATATTGAAAGTAAATTACGAATAACTCACACACAACATACTCAAATATCACATTTTCATGACATGGCATGGCATACAGTTACCAAGCCTTCAATAACTGTTCTCATGCAAACCGATACGCAAACCCTTACTGCTATACTAGAAAATCTGAGTTGTACATATCTTTTCACATCGGATATGTGTACCTTGGTCCGTTTCCGACCTGACTCTTCTAGTCTCAGAACTACTGGAGATAGTACTTCTTTAACTTCAAAGGACCTGTCATATTTTGGTGCCAGTTTAGCAGGAATACCCTTCACACCTTGGGAAAGCGTATAGCACTTTTTCATAACGAGATCGCTTACGTGAAACGAGGGAATCCGTCTGTTCCTGTTGTAGGTCTTTTCTTGACGTTGTCGCGTCCTGACGAAAATTATTATTATTTTTTCGTAAAAAGTACTGCGTAGTTTAGAATAAAAATACGGCGTAGAAGACGAACAAAATAAGGTTGATAAAGAATGGTTCTAAGTAAATGCAGTAATATAAAATATAATTTATAGAACTAAGGAACAGATTATTTTACGAGTGTTTCAAACGAAACAGAGATTGATAAGTAGAGTTGAAGATATTATTCAAAGCCAATACGCATATAAGCGGGATCGCCGATAGTGAGATCGAAACGAAGGGTTACGCAAGAGTTTTTTTGTACTGCACTATAAAATCAATGCTCGGAGCAGAGCCGGCGATGAGAAACATAGACTAGAAAATTCGAGCATTAGAAGGAAGTAATAAATTAAGGCGTTCTTTGGGTAATGTCGCAGTAATAAAAGGGGGACAGCAAATTCTCCGAATAGGCTACGAAACGATACAGAAAATGCATGGGATTCGATAATTTTTAATCACGCACATCTAACGGTCCAATCGGGTGCAAGCACAGAAAAATCGAGAACTACTTACACAATTTCCATATAAGGCAAAGTGTAAGACAAGGACAGATGCATAGATTTTTAGGGTGTATAAAGAGGACCCAGAAAAGACACAGCCACTACTAATTTTTCATCTAAAGTTTTCATAAGGGGAAGCTCTGCTAGTCAACTCTTTGATTTTTATCCGAGGGCGTGGCACTGCTACACGGACTTTAAAACAATACGCATTCAAAATCAAGAGAGATCTTCTATTCGGGAATCGAGACGCATCGTTGACATCTACGAGCCATAGTCAAGGAACTACGACTTCGACATCTGGAAATCATCGGACTCCAACAGCATACACATCTAACGTCGACGCCCGCAGGTCTAGCAGGACATTATCCAGCAATTTGACACCGCTATCAAACACATACACACACACACACATATATATATATATATATATATATGGGTGGTTCTCTGTGACATCGAAGATGAAAAAATTAAATATTGCTATAACTGTGGGAATATGTTTTAGAGGTATCCAGTAGTTCTCCTGAATTTTTTCAGATTTTTTCTGGGCCATTATTTTAAGTTACAGAGAGTCAAACTTGACATTTTAGCACTTTTTTGCATTATAAGCCCATTTTCATGAATTGTTAGCTCCCAAGGGATGCATTTTTCACTAAAAACATAAGTATGACTTTTTTTATAAAATTTTCCGAACTTTTCATTAAAAATACTTTTAAAGACATAAATGTATGCTGTCACACTCTTGTAAGCCATTTAAACCTTAAATAGTGAAAATCAGCAATTCTGCTCCGGACTCTGGTAACCTAATACTGTCTAAAAGATGTCTTTTTATAGTCAGAAACTGCCTAAAAATTTCCAGAGTGGGTCTAAATCATTAAGATCACTTATGGTCAAAATATCCGGGAAAAGTGCCCGAAATATTAATAGAAATGCATATTTGTTGCCTTATAACGATGAATCTATTAGCATGATCATTGCAAAAAAATTTGTGCACTTACCTTGAAGTGGTAGAAAAGTATCTTCACTTGTTTCAGTATCCATCTAATCCCCTGTAAGCTGCTAAAAATACAAATATTATTATACAAATGTAAAAAATTAATTTTTAAACATTTATAATGCTGAATTATTAGTTTTACATCCCTTACAAGAATTATAATACTAATCTGAAGGATTACTATAAATATATAAACATCATTATTACAATAACTGAATATACGTATTTAATACAAAAGATATATAAATAAATCGGATATATAATTATAATGAATAATATGATAACGTGACAGTGACAGGTTTGTGAAATCTAAACAATGTATTGCTGAATAATAATAATAATAATGTTGATACTTTTATAGTAATCCTTCAGATTAGTATTATAATTCTTGTAAGGGATGTAAAACTAAAAATCCAGCATTATAAATGTTTAAAAAATAATTTTTTATAATTTTATAATATTTGTATTTTTAGCAGCTTACAGGGAATTAGATGGATACTGAAACAAGTGGAGATACATTTCTACCATTCCAAGGTAAGTGCATAAATTTTTTTGCAATGATTATGCTACTAGATTCATCGTTATAAGGCAACAAATATACATTTCTATTAATATTTCGGGCACTTTTCCCGGATATTTTCACCATAAGTGATCTTAATGATTTAGACCCACTCTGGAAATTTTTAGGCAGTTTCTGACTATAAAAAGACATCTTTTAGACAGTATTAGGTTACCAGAGTCCGGAGCAGAATTGCTGATTTTCACTATTTAAAGTTTAAATGGCTTACAAGAGTGTGACAGCATACATTTATGTCTTTAAAAGTATTTTTAATGATAAGTTCGGAAAATTTTACAAAAAAAGTCATACTTACGTTTTTTGTGAAAAATGCATCCCCTGGGAGCTAAAAATTCATGAAAATGGGTATATAATGCAAAAAAGTGCTAAAATGTCAACTTTGACTCTCTGTAACTTAAAATAATGGCCCAGAAAAAATCTGAAAAAATTCAGGAGAACTACTGGATACCTCTAAAACATGTTCTCACAGTTATAGCAATATTTATTTTTTTCATCTTCGATGTCACAGAGAACCACATATATATATATATCTTGTAACGGTAAGGTACTGTTTACCTCACCGTTTGACGAATTCGAGCAACACGAGCGAACAGTATCGTAATGTTCGCATCGGTTCGAGCCGGCGAGATTCGGCTCGGCTCGGTTCGTCGTGGCTACACGGGCGGGATCGACTTCCCGCGCGAAAGATTCGCGCACGCACCTCCTTAGAGAGTTAAGAGGGAGATTCGCGCGCATTGGGTAGAGTGATAGCCACCTTCTTACGCGGCAGGTGTAATCCCCCCGCGGCCCGTGTTCAGCTTCGCCGTGCTGTGATTTGCCGTGCGTTTTGTGTGTGTGTTTCGACTGCAGGCCGATCTTGCATTTGCAGTGAGTGGTGCTACACCGTGCATCTGCCTGCAGCCACACAACACCGGTGCACGGGCGTGCGGACAATCCGTCCGACACCGCAGCGAGAGTGAGAGAGAGAGAGAAAGCAACTGATCGGCTGGTCGTTGTTTACCAACGACTACAGCAGCGTACAAAGTAAGTGGTACCACTTCACGCGATCGTACTTTTATTCGCACTTAATAAATAATCGTGTTGCTTTATACCAGTCCCGTTGACTGGATATATTATTTTAGTTCGTGATATTTTCTTCCCCTCTCTCTACACTACCGACTCGTAATAAAAGCGTAGACCTCGGCGACAATCAGATATTTTATTATTTATTTATCTATATTTTTATTTCAATAAATTCATATTATTATTAGAATTCAATCCGGTGGTCGATTAATTGAATTTAACCCACGTACGATTCCTTCCGTAATCCTAAGAGCTCGTATATTTCTGGTTGACAAGTGCTCGACGCGATATCCCTGTTTCGCGGTCAATTTCAGATTTGACTTTTACTTGGTTGTTATCTGAAACAGTAACTCGGTTTCAGACTAACATTTAACAGATTTGGTAGAGCGGACAGGTAACCGTCGCCGCATCGCGGGAAAAATATGTTTATTTAAATACGGTAAGTTTAACCGCACCGCTGAGCAGCCGCGATATTAAAATAAACATCCGTGCGGCAACCAAACTGTTACAATCTATATATTTGGGTACTTAAGGTATATTCTTTTCGGCTATCTATACGCTTGTATTATTCGTAAAGGCAAACCTGATATTTTATGTTATTTCGATTACTGAACCAACCGTTTTTTCTTACAACAATTATTATTTGATACTGCAATTTATTAATAATTATTATTATTTGCATTGCATTTTATTTGCAATACTCACGGTTTGAATTGCAATTTATTAACAATAATTCATGTTTCCAACAATAACAATTTTTAATCTAATCTGCATTTATTTATAATAATTCTTATTTCGATTATTAATTATTAATGTTTATAATAAAATAACCTTGCGTTGACGTGTTCGCCGTACAATTGTTTATTTAATCAAAATTAAAATAGTTATTGGACTTAAATAATTTTATGCAATTGATAATAAAATAGTGTAATTTTATGTGTGTTTTTGCCCATTAAAAAGCTATAAAAATTTAGTTACACGTGTTCATTTGAAAGAAAACAGCATATTATGATGTTAACATATTTAAATAAATAATGCATGATTAATACGAAATAAAACATATATTATTGTATTTATCCCACATTATATCCTACATCTCTACTCTCAAAATAACTTTGCTCGCTACTCCCGGAGACGTAAGGCTAATCCTAGTCAAACAAGAGCGAAAGGAACGCGAATGGTTTATTAACCATTTGCCTTCTTGTAACATTTTTTATAGTAGTTGGTACAAGTCTGGACGTGACAGATTGTATTAATTATTAAAATAAAATTTGGTGCATCGGCCGGGAAACTCACATTTTTGAGAGAAAAAAAGAGATTAAAGGAATAATGTGTTTAGAAAAAAAATGTCAGGTTCGCCTAAAAATACTGATTGTTATGTAAATAAACAAAGAAACACGAGTTTAGTATTTTCTATGAATGATACGTTATTAAATTTATACAAAGAAAAACTTCAGACTCTCGATACTCTCGATTTAACTAAAACTCCTAGGGAAACAGTGCAAAATTTGACAAAAGAAATAAATTATTTAAAGGATAGACTAGAAAAAAGTGCAGCAAATATTTCATTATCTATAAAAAATACCTCGCGATTTTGAATATAGAGACCCTTTTTTCCAACTGATCTTTCTATTTCCGAAGTTAGTGAAGACGAATAAGAAGACACAATAATTACTCCCACGCGCGTAAAACATTTTAGTTTAAAACCCGCTGTTTTGAAATACGAGGAACAAAAAGAACTTATCGCGAATAATCCTGTAAATTTTAGTACGCCATTTATCGTCCATATGAACCATTGATTTTAACACCGGATAACGTTATAAGTTCGGTAAGAAAACGGCTCGCGACTGAAGTGAAAAAAGAGTTGTTAGATTCTTATCTCGAGGAACCTAAAATCATAGAAAGTTTAGCAGAAAGTGTAAAAAAAGGGACAACTTTTCAAGGTATCATAAATAAGATAAAAGGCGCGTTAAATATTTTTCCCTCACCGATCGAAAAAGAGACTGAGGAAGCAAAGGCACTAGCGACAGACACGGCGAAAGTACTCGATGAAAAACCAATTCAAGGAGCGGCAGATTTTACAATTCCCTTTGATAATCAATTAATTAAAAGATCACCCGAACAAGCAAATTCTTCTAAGATTAAAGACGAATTTTTAATAAAATTAATTTAGACGAATTAAGAACAAACACCGGAACAAAACCAAAAAAATTAGATAGGAGTGAAGTTAAAAAACAAATTAATAAAACAATGACGTCTCAAATTCGAGGTTTATCGCTAAAGGACGCTCTAGATTTAATACCGCGATTTAACGGTCATAATATAAATTTATCGCAATATTTGGACGGATGCAATGAAGCAAAAGAAATTTTACCGTCGGAGTACGAGGAAGAATTAACAAAACTTATTCGAATGCGATTATATGGGGAAGCTTTAACTTCCTAACTGCGCGCGGAGAAAATTTTAATTCTATCAAAGAGATATCGGATTTTTTTGAAAACACCTTCGGATCGATAAAAACATATTATGAGTGGACGGGAGACCTTGCTAAATTAAAACAGAAAAACAATGAGATAGTCGTTGCTTATTTTAATCGGTTACAAGAAATAAAAAATGAAATAGTCAAAGCGGCTGACAGAGAGGGACGAGTCGCGATAGCAGATCATTTCATGCTTGAACTAAGGCGAGATTGTTTAAAATTCTTTTTAAAAGGGCTTCGTTCGATTGGTCATGGAGCCATGTATTGTTTCAAATTAGCACGAAGTTTCGCAGAAAGATTTTCCGATAATAACAATCGACGCAATCCCATAAACAGTTCATATAGCCCACAAAATCGCTCGGATAACAGTCGTAATTATAATAGACCGATTTTACAATTTGGTGGTTGGAACGAGTATCAAAATCAGACGGAATTTTTACTAAATAGAGATAGAGATAAAAATGATTCCTTTGTTCGCTATAATAATAATAAATATTCATCGCAGCAATTTAACAAAGAAGATCGGGGAATTAATTCCGGGACTCGCGGTGTGCGCGAGCCGGTTAATCCAACTTCCCAAGAATCACGATATATTAATAACGAATCGAATAATAATATAAGATCACCAGTTACTTGTTTCCATTGCGGAAAACCCGGTCACATAAAGCGCGATTGTTATAAGTTGCAAAGAGAAATAAGAGAAGGAAATCAAAATCAGGGAAACACCGATACTCTCTCTCCGAGGAGGGTCCAGAGAGAGGCTACGAATCAAATTCCCTCTACCTCGAGCGCGGAAACCCGCTCAAACGTCCCCTCCACACCGCGAAAATAAATTTAAGCCAACAAAGTTTAGCCCCGGTCGTAATCTTCGATACCGGTCAGTTAAGACGTCCGTTAAAATTCTTGCTAGATACGGGAGCATCGGTAAGTCTAATTAAAGAGTCAGAGGTAGACACTCGCGTGAAAATTGACGAAAGTGATATTATATTGTTAAAAAGCATAACTGACCATTTATTAAGAACTCGTGGTAAAATTAGAATAGATTTCGAAGGATCTCCCGTGGAACTCAATTTAGTACATGATTCGTTCCCTATACAAGACGGAATCTTAGGCACCGATTTTTTCCGTAGAAACGATGCAAAAATCAATTATTTGGAACAATATTTAGAATTTAACGGATTAATCCTCCCCTTTGAAAATGCAAATAATATGCAAACGGATGAATCGATTTATATAATGGAGGATATCGAAAATTATGACCGAAAATCAATACGATATATGCCAAAAGCAAGGGAAAACAATGGTCATACGAACATGAAAAATTCAAGATTTTATAATTATACCGATAGTGACTCAGAAACGTCAAGTAATTTTCAATTACACGAAAATGATGAAACGTTTATAAAATTTGACACAAACGAATCGTATGAAATCTGCGAGCAAGAACAAAGAAATGAAAGAAATCAAAATGGCAACGACAAAAACCTATACAATCACAGTGAAAAAGAACAAGAGTTATATGACGATTATAAAAATGACGAAATACAAGTACATCAGATCGACGAGGAGTCGGATCTAAAGAATAATACATGTAAAGCAAGTGAAAATTGTTATGGATTAATGAAGGAAGAACGATTACAAATAAATAATGAAAAAGCGCAGCCACGGGTATGTGATGTGACTGAGCCACGTATTAAAGAAAAATTTGATGAAATTACTGAAAATTATGCTATTATTGAAGCACTATTGTTCGATAGGATGGCTGAGAGTCCATCCTGTACTAATTATGAAAACGAAGTTGACCTGAAGTATGATATTGAAAATGAAATAAAAAATGAAAAAAAATTTATTGGATAAGACAGTTAATAATTGTCAAGTACAAATGGATTATGAAATCGAGGAGGGCGATAAATGCGGACCTCGTGAAAATAAGGAAAATTTTGTTCACAAAAAGATGAATTGTCGAGTACAAATGGATTATGAAATCGAGGTGGGCGATAAATGCGGACCTCGTGAAAATAAGGAAAATTTTGTTGACAAAAAGATGAAATGTCGAGTATAAATGGATTGTGAAATCGAGGAGGGCGATAAATGCGGACCTCGTAAAAATAAGGAAGATTTTGTTGATAAAAGGATGAATTGTCAAGTACGAATAGATTACGAAATCGAGGAGGGTGATAAATGCGAACCTCGTGATAAAAATGTTAGTTATGTTTGTAAATTGAATAACAAAGAATTGGTTATGTCGGGGGAAAAGTTAGATACTATCCCGAGAACCGAAATATTACGGATAAACAAACGACGAACTGAAGAAACTGAAAATGAGATAAATAATGAGAATTTAATAAAAATACAGGAAGAAAATGAACAGGATGAGGACCCTAGCGATTTTTTATTGAATGAACGAGTTATGAACGAAAATTTACGAAGTGAATTTGTTAAAGCCATACACGAAAACGAAATGAATAACAGTTATTTGGTTTATGCAAATAAACCTTACATTAATAATTTTTATAGTTATGAAAGTGAAGAGATCGACATACACGACATTTCTGACAATCGAGCTGAAGCGAGGATACTTAACATAACGGAGGATACAAGTACACTTAATCGTAATGAACGGTTAAAAGAAGCCTTGCATTTTGATAAAATGGACGAGGTACAAAGACAATCGATAGAAAACTTAATTGATAAATATTCGGATTGTTTCTGTTTAAAAGGAGAGAAATTACGCGTGACAAATGCGATAGGACATAAGATACCGACTGTCGACGACATACCAACTACAGCTAAGCCATATAGATTTCCTCATGCTCCTAAAAGCGAACTTGATAAACAATTAAATGAAATGATTGAAGGAGACATAATTGAACCATCAAGTTCCAATTATACATCACCTGTTTTTCTAGTAACAAAGAAGCCTGATAGTCAGGGTAATAAACGATACCGACTAGTTGTCGATTCTCGACAATTAAACGATAAAACCGTAAAAGATCGATACCCATTACCAAACATACTAGATATTATCGATCAAATCGGACCAGAAAATCGTGTATTCACCGTCTTGGATTTATGTCAAAGATTTTTACAAGCTCCGTTAGCTCAAGAAGATCGTCATAAAACAGCTTTCGCCTCTTCATTCGGTTTATTTCAATTTAAAACAATGCCTATGGGATTATGCAATTCTCCAGCCACTTTTCAAAGGATGATTGATCGTGTTTTCGAAGGCATGCAAGGCAAAGAAATATTTTTATTCCTTGACGACGCAGTTATATACGCTAAAAATATTCAGGAACATAACCAAAGGTTTGAAAAATTTTTGCAAAGAGTACGCGCCGCAAATCTGAAATTACAGCCAGACAAATGTGAATTTTTAAAGAGGGAAGTAGTGTATCTGGGACACGTACTATCACCAGAAGGTGTTTTGCCGGATCCAAAAAAATTAGAAGCAGTAAAAAAATTTCCAATTCCAAAAACAGAGAAAAACATACATCAATTTTTAGGATTAGCAGGTTATTATAGACGATTCATTGCGAATTTTTCGGGTATTGCTAGACCATTAAGTAATTTATTAAAGAAAGACGCACCCTTCCTATGGTCCAGCGAGGTTCAAAAGGCATTCGATGATTTAACACAAAAATTGTGTAAACAACCAATACTACAAATCGCAGATTTTAATAAATCATTTATAGTGACTTGTGACGCTAGCGGTACAGCGATTGGAACAATTCTATCACAAGGAGAGGTAGGAACCGACCTACCAGTTGCTTATGTCTCACGAGTATTAAACAAAGCTGAGCAAAAATATGATACTTACTCAAGGGAAGCATTAGCCATATTGTATGCCGTTACTCAGTTCGATTGCTATCTAAGAGGCCGTCGTTTCCTCATTATAACAGATCATAAACCACTTGTTTGGTTTAAAACCTCAGTAGATCCGACATCCAGAGTTAGTAGATGGAGAATAAAACTGAATGCATACGACTTTGACATCGTATACAAAGCCGGTAAAAGTAACGTTAATGCTGACGCGTTATCAAGAAATCCAATAGAAGAACCCGTTTATGTTATTAAAAATCATTTTATGGAAACACGCAGTCGCGCAGGAAAAATAACAAGGCCAAACTACAATGAAAAGAGAGCAAAACGACCCAACAAGGCAAATATATCAAAAGAACCAGTCAAAAACCTTCCTATAATACAAGAAGTCCCCGAGGAAATTGAAACGATAGTCAACTCAGACAAAAGATTACAACCCATGGAGATAGATAATTTTAACAACAAATTTGACGAGTCCTGGGAAGAGAAGGATGTTTACGAAGAACCAAATGATGAAAAGAAATTCATTGAAGTTAAAGAACAACTCTTTATGAGAAAAGATAATTACGTTTATTTCATAACTACGACTGGAATGCCTTTAGATGAAGGATCCCGAAATTTGGCTTCCAAAATATTACTACCTCATTTTTCCAATTTAAATCCAGGAGAAATAAGAATCAATAACAAAAACGGAAAAATGCATTTTGCTATGGAGTTACGTGACGAAGAGCTACTGAGTACTTCAGAAATTATTAATAATCTAAAAACGAATCTATTAAATTTGATAAATATTATATTAAAAGAAAAAGTACGTTCAATAAGTATCGCGAAGAGCGAATTTATTGAAAACGTTTCATGGAACGAAATATTGAACAAATAAATATAACTCTACGAAAAATTAATGTAAAAATAATTATTTGTTTAGGATTCATAAAATGTGTGGAGGAGAGTAATAGGGAAAATATTATTCGCGAAATGCACGAGTCTGCTTGTATAGGGCATAAAGGTGTAATAAAAACCTATAAACGTATAAAACAACGTTTTTATTGGCCAGATATTAAGAAAGGCGTACAAAACTACATTAGACATTGTTTAACTTGCCAACTAAAAAAATTGGTTCGTGTTAAAACTAAACAACGTATGATAATAACAGATACTCCGTACTCGGTTATGGAATCCATATCGGTCGATCTTGTGGGACCATTTCCCAGATTTCGAAATAATAACAATAATATATTAACCATTCAATGTAACCTTTCAAAATACTGTATGGCGATACCCATACCAGACGCGACCGCGGCAACGATCGCCGAAGCGTTAGTCCGTCGACACTTTTCAATTTTTAGCGCCCCATTGTTAATTATCTCCGACCAAGGTACCTCATTTTTAAGTAGTCTGATGAGAGAAGTAGCGAAAATTTTTAAGATTAAACAAGTTAAAACCACGGCTTATCACCCTCAGTCCAACTCCGTTGAGCGTTTTCATAGCAACTTAGCAGATTATTTAAAAACAATGATAGAAAGAAATGACTCATGGGATGAGGTATGATTTCCTAAGGAGTGCTTAATTGCACCCTTTCCTCCTCGTTGCGGTAAAAGCTCCAGCAACACCGTCACTTATCCTTCCTAAGGAGTGCTTAGTTGCACCCTTTCCTCCTCGTTGCGGTAAAAGCTCCAGCAACACCGTCACTTATCCTTCCTAAGGAGTGCTTGTTTGCGCCCTTTCCTCCTCGTTGCGGTAAAAGCTCCAGCAACACCGTCACTTATCCTTCCTAAGGAGTGCTTAGTTGCACACTTTCCTCCTCGTTGCGGTAAAAGCTTCAGCAACACCGTCACTTATCCTTCCTAAGGAGTGCCTAGTTGCACCCTTTCCTCCTCGTTGCGGTAAAAGCTCCAGCAACACTGTCACTTATCCTTCCTAAGGAGTGCTTAGTAGCACCCTTTCCTCCTCGTTGCGGTAAATGCTCCAGCAACACGGTCACTTATCCTTCCTACATACCGTTCAAAATGTAAACCTATATAAATAATTACAACTGAACTTACCTTGACTCTAGTAATTCTGTTAATTATTCATACTTTCTTACAGAACGCGCAGGTCTAAATATATAAGGAGAGTTTGGCATAATAGAAAACAAAATAATCTAACACTAGGCTCAATGGACATAGGAGAAAAGGTACAACAAAATAACGATTGCAAAGAAACGAGAATATAAAACCTAAGACAGACACATTAGTAGATTTTCCTCTTATTTATAAACAATAGGTATGCTAATTGTTTCGAATGGTATAAAAAAAAACGTACATAACAAATAAATTTTAAAATTTTATAAAACAATTTAGGATATCCAAGAATAATTGATACAGATAAATAATATTTTTCTCGTGTTAATATTACCAATAAAACAATGTGTAGCAAAAAAAATTACAAAAATAATATAATTAGTAGTAAAATTCTGGTGATTTTGTTTAATTATTATTCAAAATTAATTTTCTTTCATTCGGAACTGACAAGTAAACAAATTCAAACGATTTTTCTTCATTTACTTGAACGTAACAAATAAGTTTCTTCAATTGTTAGTTTGAATACAATCAAGAAAATCACGAATATTTAAATTATTCCTCAAAATATAAAAATAAAAAAAGTGTAAATTAGTCATTTTAACGTGAAACATAATGGAACTAAGCGAATAAAAACGAACGTTGCTGCCACAATTCTATGATACGCAAGCATTGGACAGTTCTGTAACTTCTTGGGTTACTCTGTTGTACCGTTTATTCACTGTAGTCCACTCTTTCTCCCAAGATATAGGAGGATGGTTCTACATGGGCCTACTTAGCTTACTCAATTTTCGCACTGTCACTTATGTATTGCTCATTTTATTTTTTTTCATTTGTATCGATTATATCTTTTTCTTATGAAACTAAATTAACTATTTCTCAATTATATATTATATTATATTAAAAGTGAATCTTTGTTTATAATGGCTGAAAAGAAAATTCTAAAAAAAAAAAAAAAAAAAAAAAGTCAAAAAATTATGTGTTTGTTTTATTTTGGGGGGGAGGGGGAGCGAAGAAAATCAAATTTTCTTCACTCCTAATCATTTTATAAAAATATATATAGATATATTATTAAGATAGGATGTACTAACATTGTTCACATTGAAGGGAGAATCTATATATTGCATAAGAACAAGAAAAATTTTTTTTTCTTCTCTTCAACAATTCGTAATAGTAGAATCATTAATTGAATAAATGTAAAAAAAAGGAAACTAATCTTTAACTCTTTTCTTTGACTTTTTAGAAAATATATATGTAAGCATACAAATATTATAGAAGAAAATTGAAAATTTTGTAAAAAAATGTGGCTACGAGAAAAAAAAATTCTAGTAACATATATTTTTAAGATGACTTGATGTATACTAAAAATTAGGGGTACAAACTAAAGATATATAAATTTTTTTGTTAACTATAGAAAACACATTTAATAATAATTATACAATTTTTCGGAATATCTAGGATAAAAATTGTAATAATAAAACTTTTTTAGTACGTATCTATTTGTATAGGTGAATTATATCAACACTGTTAAACTGTTTGAAATAATGTACTCGAAGTATGTAACATAATAACAAACGAAGTTGAACTACGAAATAAATAATTTGGTTTATAAAGTTCACCATAAGAAATAAAGAAAAATTAATCGAAATAATGTTTATAATTTAAAATTAAGTATGATATCTTATGTTAAGAGAAATAATAATATAATAATAATATTGATCAACGACGAGGGCGTCGTTTTTAAAAAGGGGGGGAGTTGTCGCGTCCCGACGAAAATTATGTTATTATTTTTCGTAAAAAGTACTGCGTAGTTTAGAATAAAAATACGGCGTAGAAGACGAACAAAATAAGGTTGATAAAGAATGGTTCTAAGTAAATGCAGTAATATAAAATATAATTTATAGAACTAAGGAACAGATTATTTTACGAGTGTTTCAAACGAAACAGAGACTGATAAGTAGAGTTGAAGATATTATTCAAAGCCAATACGCATATAAGCGGGATCGCCGATAGTGAGATCGAAACGAAGAGTTACGCAAGAGTTTTTTTTGTACTGCACTATAAAATCAATGCTCGGAGAAGAGCCGGCAATGGGAAACATCGACTAGAAAATTCGAGCATTAGAAGGAAGTAATAAATTAAGCCGTTCTTTGGGTAACGTCGCAGTAATAAAAGGGGGACAGCAAATTCTCCGAATTAACTACGAAGCGAGACAGAAAATGCATGGGATTCGATAATTTTTAATTACGCACATCTAACGGTCCAATCGGGTGCAAGCACAGAAAAATCGAGAACTACTTACACAATTTCCATATAAGGCAAAGTGTAAGACAAGGCGAAGTGTAAGACAAGGACAGATGCATAGATTTTTAGGGTACATAAAGAGGACCCAGAACAGACACAGCCACTCCTAATTTTTCATCTAAAGCTTTCGCAAGGCGAAGCTCTGCTAGTCAACTCTTTGATTTTTATCCGAGGGCGTGGCTCTGCTACTCGGTCTTTAAAGTAATACGCATTAAAAATCACGAGAGATCTTGTATTCGGGGATCGAGACGTATCATTCACATCTACGAGCCATAGCCAAGGAACTACGACTTCGACATCTGGAAATCATCGGACTCCAACAGCATACACATCTAACGTCGACGCCCGCAGGTCTAGCAGGACATTATCCGGCAATTTGACACCGCTATCCACGTTCAAGGCGGACCTTCGTTCCTCACCGAATACACACACAGATATATATATATATATATATATATATATATATATATATATATTTGGGTACTTAAGGTATATTCTTTTCGGCTATCTATACGCTTGTATTATTCGTAAAGGCAAACCTGATATTTTATGTTATTTCGATTGCTGAACCAACCGTTTTCTTTTGAAACAATTATTATTATATATTACAATTTATTTATAATAATTATTCGTTGCATTGCATTTGATTTGAAATATTCAATTAATTATTTAATTCATGTTTCAAACGACAACAATTTTTTTAATTTAATCTGCATTTATTTATAATGATTCTTATTTCAATTATTAATTATTAATGTTTATAATAAAAAAACCTTGCGAATATTTTATTCTGTAATGTGTTAACGTGTTCGCCGCACACTTGTTTATTTAATCAAAATTAAAATCGTTATTTGACTTAAATAAATTTATGCAATTGTTAATAAAATAGTGTGAATTTATGTATTTTTGCCCATTAAAAAGCTGTAATAATTTAGTTGCACGTGTTCATTTAAAGGAAAACAGCATATTATATTTAAATAAATAATGCATGATTAATACGAAATAAAACATATATTATTTTATTTATCCCACATTATATCCTGCATCTCTACTCTCAAAATAACTTCGCTCGCTACTCCCGGAGACGTAAGGCTAGTCCTAGTCAAACAAGAGCGAAAGGAACGCGAATGGTTTATTAACCATTTGCCTTCTTGTAATATTTTTTATAGTGATTGGTGCAAGTCTGGACGTGACATTAGCAACGAATGTTACATATAATGTTGTATAGTAAAAGTTGATAGATTTTGGGTTAAATAACGATGAACCCAGCTGGTGTTGAAAAAAACTGGAAAAAGTTCACTTTTTGAGGTTAGAATAACTTTTGAGCTAATAAATACCAGTACCTAAAAATTTTTTGTGTATTCTGAAAAATATTTGCAATGTGTACCCAAAATTTGGTGCATTTTAAAATTTTGATCGGACCACTTCACGTGGAATACCCCATATATATATACTTATACCATTTCCCATTGAGCTTAATCTCGAGATAAATAAATAAAAGAAACTTTACCGACGTTGTATCACGTTCCGCCTGTCATCATCAGGAACACAACCTCGTCATCGTCCATATCCGGATATACCAGATGATCCGGATGTCTCACTGACAATTCCAAATCATTATCTTGCATTAGCAGAAATTACCTCAAATTCCTCTCATCTAGGTTAAAAAATCAAGCATATCAGTTAACTGATGTAAATCGAGCTTATTTTCCAGCAGAATTTCGAAAACACGGCACGAATACGATTTAAGACGCTTTGTATATATCTATGCATATAGTTCCCGTCGAGCTAAACAGATGTCGTGAGCGAGCATGGGCTACATCAACAGTGCGCGGGAACTAGACCTCTCCTTCTCTCTCCCACTTCGAACTAATATGGCGCATTTTCGCTCACGCGCACGTCGTCATCTTGAATTCCGAGAATTCAGGCGAAAACGTGCATCTACAAAAATTTTTAATTTTATTTTAAGACGCCCGTCCGAAATTGCACGATTGCACGTGAATTTTACATAATTTGACCGGTCAACACTCCCGTGTCGCGATTTGTATACGTCGAACATTGCTATTTTATTTGCGAACACGCACTGTAAAATCTTAACATCAACCTTACCTCTTGATTTGGGGACATCATAAGCCTTTTTGCTCTTATTGTCCATCACGAAATCCAGCTGAGTAAAGAAAAAATTCAATAAACGTCCTCGAGTCGAGCTGAGAAAATGGCCGAGATGCCGGTGATTCCTGGTACTGCCTCACAGGAAAGCAATCTCCTTCCTTCGAGCTTCTCTCGCGTCGAGCTTTTCACCAAGCTTAAATCTAAAAACAAACACTGAAATTTCAAGCACTGCACTCGCGAGTAAACCGGCTCAATCCCACCGATAACCAGCGCGCAGAGGAAGCGTGCTGGGTCCATAACCTATTGAGGATATGGTGGGATCAAGGAGGCTCGGGCAAATTAAAATGAACACTCACTGTTTCAACAGAAAAATGAAAAACACCGCATTATTTTAATAGAAGAATCTACAGAACAACGCACTGCGCTAAAAGCAAAGACGAGCAAAACGGGGAGCGAGTCGTCATGCGGCCGAGCTAAAGACGATCTGGCGAGAGAGAGTGTGAGCGCCACTGCGCTCGCTTGCGTACACCACGCGCGGCATTCTGGGTCCAGGAGTGGGGATCGCCTCGGACTCGCCCGCTCGCTCCTTCT
The DNA here is from genome assembly GCA_026168455.1 of Theocolax elegans. NCBI lineage: Eukaryota > Metazoa > Arthropoda > Insecta > Hymenoptera > Cerocephalidae > Theocolax > Theocolax elegans. The sequence goes on along the minus strand of CM047429.1, from coordinate 20,411,834 downwards.
CGCTTTATCTCACACACACACCTTGTTCGCACAAAACCAACACTAGCTTTCTAAAACTTTTTTTTGGATGTCCTTATACTGGTACATTTACCTTACTAGTCATTTTATAATTAACCTACTCTTCATCAGAATTATATTCGAGAAAAATTAATTCCTAGTAAATCTCACGTAAAACATCATGTCAAACTGCCCTTCCCCCCATGGTAAGCTCAAAAATCAAGGTATTAAATCGTATTTAGGCAAAATTTCCATTTTTGGAAATATTTCCGATTTTTTATAATTTTTTAGGTGACATCTCAAGTTAAAAATTTCTAAAAATCGATAATACGTATGAAACACTTTAAAACTTGAATTTTTTAACTTAACTGAACGGTGTTACTTAAAATATGACTCCTATACTGACAAGTTGATTTCTTATTATTTATGAAATTGAAACAGCGATTCGATTTAGATGTTACATGAGACATTAGCATTGATTAGGATTAATATCCCAATCTAATATATAAAGTTTAAATTAATTAAAACAATTACAAATATTGCATGTATCCCTATCAAAAACATCAAAAGCTAAACAGGCCACTGATGCACAAATAGAAATATCAGTTCATGTAGAATTGTCTAGTAGCAATAACGTATAATACTTCATAAAAGATAGTGCTTATTAAGTAGATCAGAACCCTACCAAAAAAGGCCATGTGGTATTCCATATAAATACATATGGTTTTTTCGGACTTTGTGGGAAAACTACTCAATACTATATTTCGGTCATTTTAAACTTCATAGAGAAATTTATGAAAATTGCACATCAAATTACATGAAGAAAATGCTTATTATAATATTTCTACGTGTCCTTTTCACATGTAATTCCTGGTTCACAATAAGTTACTAAAAATGGTCTATAAAGTTCAAAGACGAAAATAATGCATTAAGTATTTTTCCACAGAAGCTGAAAAAATCATTTCTATTCCTCATATTAGGTGCAAAAAATAATTTATTTGAAAGTTATTCTAACATCAAAGAGTGAGTATTATCTAATTTTTTTCGACATTAGCTGACTTTACATCAATTTATCTCAAAAGTTATCATCATTATATGTAACATTGGATGCTTGTTTTCTCTAGAATTTATCCCTTCGGGTTAGAATTTTTAATCTCAATGTCAATCACTCATAAAGTACATGTCAATATTGATGTTTAAAATAAGGCGACCACGCCATAATCACGTCAAAAAAGCTTGAAGCATTACATTCTTAATAGTCTGCTGCTTATTATTGGTGTGTAACTTGTAACCACGCTTGTATCGTTAAAATTAACAGATATAAGAGATTTAATTACATGTGACGGAAATTGCGTAATTATAGTATAATTAATTTCGTATGGTGTTAAGCGAGGAATGAAATATTCGGCTTGTTTAACTTGTTCGTAAAAATAAGACTGATATGAACCTTTGCGTGGGTTATAAGTTTTACTTAACCAAAGTTTTTTTAAATTTGTTCTAATCGGAATGGAGTAAAATTCCATTAAAAAAGCGTCGCGTAATACTTCAAAATGTTCATGATCACTGTGCAATTCACTCCATATTTTGGCTCTACCTCCAAGACAATAGTAAAACAATATTATTTTATTTTCAACGCTTATTTTTTTAAATTGACAATATTTATCGAATTCGTTTAAAAACTCGAATGGATTTTTCGATATTTCGTTTGAGAAATTCGGAAGTTTAATTTCTACCTGTGCATTATTATTTATTTGTTGAAAAATCTCGCCGATGTTCATCATTGTAGACGGTTGTTGTTGTGCTGCTCGTTCTCGTTCATTTTGTCGCACCAATTCGTCTTGTTGTTGTTGAATAGCCTGTCTGACCACATTATTTTCTCAATTTCTCAATTTCTTCTCGCATTATACGTAATCGTTTCTTTTCGTTGATAATTTCTTGTCTTTGTCTGGCGATTTCTTGAATTTGTTGCTGCTGTTCCTCGTTAGACATCGTTTTTAGATTTATCTTTCTATTAGATGATTTGATTTTGTAATTAAAATGTACTAGTTTTGATTGTCTACCGTATCGCGTCACAAAAATATTTTTTCTATTTTCCATTCATATTACTTTAATTAAATAGATAATAAGATAAACTACTGCAACGGGCTCATTTTTATCCCTTTACATAAAAATACATTTTTATCAGGACCGAAATAAATGTATACAGTGAAAACGTCTGGGGTAGATTAGAAACAAATCCAGTGTTTCTTCTCATCCCAGAACGATTTCTAGATATTTTAATGGAATAAGAGGTTGGGTAGAGGTTCGAACGAATCCAGCATTCGGCCTCGCCCAATAAACTCTTTGGTGAATATATTATGTGAAAAAATCAGGTAGATGTTGGAATAAATCCAGTATTCCACATCATCTGATTAATTTTCTATGGAAAAAAGGAAAAATAATTCGGATAGAATAAAAAGCGAATCTAGCGCTCCTTTTCGTCCGAATATATTCTAAGGAATTGGCTTCAAAGGATAAAAGGACTTGGGTAAAGATTGGAATGATTCCAGCATTCCATCTTGTCCAAGTACCTTTTAAATGAACATCACACCTCTAGCTGTTTGATTAAACTTACAAAATTTATTTATTTCTAAAATTGGCGAGGAGGGTGCTTCCTTCCTCGCCTTACAGCTCGAGGCGAATGCTGAATTCGACAGCGAGACGGCCGGTTTTGTACCTTTGGTTAGAGGTGGGGACTGCTCTCCCACCTTCTTCACACCTACAGCTGGAGTTTTCGGTTTCCCTCTCTTCTCATTATAATTTTGGCACAGGGTCGTCAACCTCTCTGTCTTTATATTAATTTACATTATTTTTCAAAATCTGAATCTTATACTAATATAATAATTAACAAACGTGAAAAACAATCTTAATTTTAATTTGAATTCATTTTACTTTAATTTATTGATCAAATACTTATTTATTTTGTATCACTTTTCTCTCATATATTTTATATATATATATATATCATGTATAATTATATATTATAATATTATAATATACTGTATAATTTCAAATTTTATTATTATTAACTATAAACAATATAAATTTGCAACTTAGTTAATTTTATTGTTTAAATGAATCTATCGTTCGTTCAAGTAATGTTTTACTTTTCACATCACCCACGTTCCCAAAAAATAGCAATGGTTTATAATTTGGTTGACAAGGCCGTTTTATTATCGGATTCGATTTTTCATGATGGCAATATTGTGCTAGTGCGTAACTTTTTACTTAATAACAATTATCCATTTGACTTCATAAATAAATTCATTAAAAAACGATTGTCACTTTTACATAATGCTAATGATATTTTAATAAATAATAACATTATAAAAAGAAATTTAATTTTGAGACCAAAGGTTGTTTTACCTTTTATTAAGGATTTAACACCGTGCCTCAATGTACTCATAAAAAAGTTTGATTTTCTACCAATAAACCGCATGATCAATAAATTTAGCAATATTATAAAATTAGGCAAGGATAAAAATGAAAAACAGGAGATGTGCAATATTGTTTATAAAATACCTTGTAAAGACTGTACAGCGCAATACATTGGCACGAGTAAACGTAAATTAAAATCACGAATTCGAGAGCATAAGAATGATGTACGCAATGAAAGTGAAAGATCTGCATTAGCGGTTCATAAGAGAAATACTAACCACAGGATTGATTTTAATAAGGTTTCTATCATTGATATCGAGAATAACATGAAAAAACGAATGTTTTCGGAGATGCTGAATATATTTACACACGATAACACACTTAACCGTATAGAAGATGTGAATTTTTTGAAGAATATGTATAAAGAAGCGTTGAATACTGTGAAGCTATATTGTAATTAATATTGTTTAACTGTTATAAATGTTTTTATGCTCTCCATTGCGTTTGTTGGCTTGAGAACAACTGGCTCTCAGTATTAGCGTACTATGTGTAGTGAGGAGGTTGGGCGACTCGCGTTAAGTTTCGGAGCGATCCGGGGAATCCCGGCAGTATTAAGATTGACGGGGCGTGCCACTTCTCCGCGGCGCATGTTCGCCTGATACGCGGGAGCTCTCGACTCGACTTAGCCTCGTAATACAAAATGTTCCCCTCTTTCGTTGGTTGGATTTATTGATGTATGGGGCGAATATACGTATGTATATATGTATGTTGTGTATATGTACATGTATGTATATGTGTGTGTATGTATGTGTATGCTGTAAAATGTATTGATGGAAGGTTGGGCACGAGTCTGGAGACTTTATGAAGTTTAATTGTGACTTAGGACTCCCTTCGGGGAGGTCCTATGTATATAGATATATATATATATTTTTTTAAACAATGTGTTCTGGAGACGACAGCGTGGGTGGTGAAAATTAGCAAAAAGGTTTTTAAATTGTATTCTTTTTAATGGTATTACTGAAAATTATTGTTTTTAATTCGAGAATTAAACGTGATGCGTTGAATTTTTATAGAATGTATATGTAATAATGAAGAGTGGCTTTTGCGAGATTTACACGAGTGATATGTGGTTTTTTTGAGTTTTGTTAGAATTTGGTGAGTTATGATTTGTTTGTGACATCGATGTAAATATTTCACTATTGGGTATTAATCTATATATTTTGTAAATTATTAAATTTTTTTAGCCTTGAAAAGGGACGGCGTAAAAACGTTCGAAACGTCGGCATATTTTTGTAACTTAAATAAACATCTGTAAACACCATTGGTTCGTGACGATCAATAGAAGACACTTTTTATTAGTTAATTTTAGTCGTATTTCAATTTCAGAATATGTATATTTTGCAAAATAAAAAAATCTTTAAATAAAATTATAAATTTTATTAATTTTGATTTATTAATTATTTAAATAAATTGATTTAAATAATTAAAAAAATCTTCCGAGAGTCGGGCTTGAATCCGGACCTCTTGCGTGGCGCGCTTATACTCTATCGCTTGAGCTAATACGCTATGTGACTGGAGCCTAACCATACATATATATATATGGTTATGCCCGTCACATCACCCCCCTTTAAATTTGTGAAAAATAAATGAAACACAAATTTATGGAAAAAAAAACTATCACTATGTACCCCATATTACCCCCCTTTAAATTTGTGTTCTTTTATGACTATCAAATAACATTAATTTTAAAAAAAAATATCATATGTAGTTGCCTAATAAAACGAATTCAATTCATTTCTTATATACATATAAAGATTATATTTTATTTACCGATCAATCAAACAACGTTGTTTAATTTTGTTGGGTCATGAAGATATCAAATTCTTCTGCTGACATCCCTGGATGATTTAAACTGTTGAAAAGTTCTTCAAGTTCATCCGTCGATGCTGGTGTTATTTTTTTATTGTTTTTCCTCATTGCTTTCTTAACTTTCGTTGGTTGGATTTATTGATGTATGGGGCGAATATACGTATGTATATATGTATGTTGTGTATATGTACATGTATGTATATGTGTGTGTATGTATGTGTATGCTGTAAAATGTATTGATGGAAGGTTGGGCACGAGTCTGGAGACTTTATGAAGTTTAATTGTGACTTAGGACTCCCTTCGGGGAGGTCCTATGTATATAGATATATATATATATTTTTTTAAACAATGTGTTCTGGAGACGACAGCGTGGGTGGTGAAAATTAGCAAAAAGGTTTTTAAATTGTATTCTTTTTAATGGTATTACTGAAAATTATTGTTTTTAATTCGAGAATTAAACGTGATGCGTTGAATTTTTATAGAATGTATATGTAATAATGAAGAGTGGCTTTTGCGAGATTTACACGAGTGATATGTGGTTTTTTTGAGTTTTGTTAGAATTTGGTGAGTTATGATTTGTTTGTGACATCGATGTAAATATTTCACTATTGGGTATTAATCTATATATTTTGTAAATTATTAAATTTTTTTAGCCTTGAAAAGGGACGGCGTAAAAACGTTCGAAACGTCGGCATATTTTTGTAACTTAAATAAACATCTGTAAACACCATTGGTTCGTGACGATCAATAGAAGACACTTTTTATTAGTTAATTTTAGTCGTATTTCAATTTCAGAATATGTATATTTTGCAAAATAAAAAAATCTTTAAATAAAATTATAAATTTTATTAATTTTGATTTATTAATTATTTAAATAAATTGATTTAAATAATTAAAAAAATCTTCCGAGAGTCGGGCTTGAATCCGGACCTCTTGCGTGGCGCGCTTATACTCTATCGCTTGAGCTAATACGCTATGTGACTGGAGCCTAACCATACATATATATATATATGGTTATGCCCGTCACATCACCCCCCTTTAAATTTGTGAAAAATAAATGAAACACAAATTTATGGAAAAAAAAACTATCACTATGTACCCCATATTACCCCCCTTTAAATTTGTGTTCTTTTATGACTATCAAATAACATTAATTTTAAAAAAAAATATCATATGTAGTTGCCTAATAAAACGAATTCAATTCATTTCTTATATACATATAAAGATTATATTTTATTTACCGATCAATCAAACAACGTTGTTTAATTTTGTTGGGTCATGAAGATATCAAATTCTTCTGCTGACATCCCTGGATGATTTAAACTGTTGAAAAGTTCTTCAAGTTCATCCGTCGATGCTGGTGTTATTTTTTTTATTTGTTTTTCCTCAATTTGCTTTCTTAACTTTTTTATTTTTTCTTCTACTTTCTCCATCTCTTCACTTATGAATTTTCTTTTTTCTGCTCTAGATGTTTGTGTAGGTACCGTTCTTGTTTGTACTTTTCTTGTCTGTACATAAGTACCATTACATATTCTTGTAGAAAAACTGGTTACCCATTTATTTTTTTGGTGGATCAGTCTTATACATTTTTCATAATGACGAAACCACTTCACTCCTTCATCACTTTCACAACTAGTAGATGTCTGAGTTGAAGCTTCACAAGTAGCAATTTTCTCAGTATTTTGAGTAAAATCTGGCATTTTCACTTTTTCTTTATAAATCCGTTTCGGTTTGAACTTGACTGACTATGTAGACAGTTAAACTGATACTGACAAGCCTGGATTAAGGATAGTTTACTTCTCACCCTGTGTTTAAACTTCGTTGGTTGATTGACCTTTTGTTTTGATTTTCATAGTTACTAACACTCTTTATTTTGTATCATTAAATTCGCTTTAATTTGACAACTTTTAATTTTTTCTATTATTTTCAGAAAACTATTACGTATTATTTATTTTTTTTTTTTCTTTTCTTTTTTTTTTCATTGTTTTTTATTGTTAATTCTTTTCAAAAATATTTTCAGATTTCTTTTCCATATAATATGGTTTCAGTTGATTAATATGAAATTTTCCCCGTTCTAACTTCATTTTGTCATCGAATAACAAATAAGTGTCGGTTCCAAATTTGTTAATTATTCTATATGGACCTTCGCATAGGTACATAAATTTCGCAAGTCGCTTTTCATTCGCATTTGATACGTTTAATGCTTTAATTAACACTAAATCGTTTATATTAAATTTATATATTTTTCTATTTACATTTTTATTATTCGCTCTATTTATGATGAATTTATGCATTTTATCTTTTGCTTTTGCAATTTTGTCCTCATAATCTTCTTTAATATTTATTGGATTCGATTTTAAACAATTATTCCAAAATCTTTCGCTTTTGATTGGAAATTGTAATTCTACTGGCGGAAAACCCGTAGTTTCGTGATGCGTATTATTTAGTACATTTTCAACAAAATGGATTTCATTAGCCCATCCAGTATGCTTATTTAAAATCGATCTATATATTCGACCTATTTCTCTATGAGATCGCTCTATAATATTTGATTGTGGGTGTCTTATACTTGAAAATATCATTTTAATATTTTGTTTTTTCAAATAATTTTCCCATTTAACACTCGTAAATTGTGACCCATGATCAGATATTATAGCTTTTGGTTTACCTATATCTACAATATATTTATTTATTTTATTTATCACAATTGCCGTATTTGCTTTTTTAATAGGATAAAGTACAACAAATTTACTAAAAACATCTATAGTGGATAAAATATAGCAAACTCCACTAGTTGACGGTATTAATGGACCATAAAAATCAATGGATAACAGATCACCCGGTTTTTCAATTATTATTGGTTGTACTTCCTCTTTATATGATACAGTTAAACATTTAGTCCTTTGACAAATATCACACGTTTTTAACGTTGTTGCACATATTTTTCGCAATTTGGGAAAATAAAAATACTCCAAAATCATTAAATAAATTTTTCTTGAAGCAACGTGTCCATAATAAATATGTAAATTTTTATTAAATTAACTATAATACACTTTGGTATTACTATTTTATTTTCCCTATGTGTTACTTTACACAAATAGTTATTTATATATTCAAATCTACAGAAACTCTCATTGCTTTCTATTTGTTTTTTAATTTTTAGACATAATTCATCTTCATTTTGAATTTTAATTAAATCTTTAAAATTTTTTATCAATTCTGTATCAATTGTATGTTTCATAATTGCTGCAATAACAATTTCTGAGTTTTTTATATTACATTGATCATCTTCATTCATTCGACTTAAGTAGTCTGCAGCTGCATTTTTTACACCCGGTAAATATTCTAATTTAAAATCAATATCTTGGATCGATAAAATCCATCGTGTTAATCTTAAATTACCGAATTTGCTTTTCTGCAAAAAACTCAAAGCTTCATGATCAGTTCGAATTACAAGCTCTTTAGTTCCTCTTAAAAATATATCTAGTTTATGAATTGACCACACAATTGCAAGTAATTCTTTCTCAGTTGTGAAATAATTCTTTTCGCTCGCTTTTAATGTACGGCTAATACAAGTTACAATTCTTTCTTCGCCCTCTTCATCAATTTGAGAAAGAATTCCGGCAATTGCTATGTCACTCGCGTCCGTTGTTAATATAAACGGTTTATTAATATCAACTTTTTTATTTATTTATTTATTAACTCCAGACATTACAATATTTTACAATAAAAAATGTATCCTATAGAGGTGCACACTGCACCTGTACATAGGAGCCGGAGAACTTAACACTATATCCTAATACTAAATTAACCTAATACTATATTTAAATAAGAGTTTTGCAACTTAATCAATATAACTAGTATACTGTTTAGTGCATCACTCTTTTACATTTTTTTTTTAAACACTTTAAATTTAAATGCTCATATTATTATTCAATATTATTACTTGTTTAAACATTTTTTACTAATTCTTTATATGTTTGTCTTGATCCAGTTTTTTAATTTTGCTTTTCTTACTTTAATATTATCTATATTTTTAAGTTCGTTTGGTAAGGTATTGTAATGGCTTACTGCTCTTATATAGCTGTTCTTTGAACTGACATTGCTACATCGACGTGGCATTTGGATATTCCTATTTCTTGTTATACTTTTTGAGTTTTTATAAATTTCTTGCAATGTACTATAATGAAAACTAAGGGATTCAAAAATAAAAAGTTTGTCAATGTTCATTGGATTTTTATCGCTTATAAATTTATTTTTATTAATTATTTTAAGTAATCTATTTTGTTGATTTTGTATTATAGATTTGATATTTGTATATGCACCACCCCAAGCTATTATTCCGTAACAGATTATGCTATGGTAAAAAGCATAATACAGTGTTCTGAGAGTATCAGTGGACATGATTTTAGCTATTTTGTGAAAGATAAAAGTTAGATATTTCGTCTTTTTGTATATGTACTCTATGTGCTTATCCCATCTCATGTGACAGTCAAAAATAATTCCTAGATACTTTGTATTTTCCACTCTTTGTAATTTTGTTCCTTTTATGTTTATATGAAAATTTATTGGAATACAATCCTTATGGTTCACAAAAGTTAAATATACTGTTTTATCAATATTAAGTGAAAGTTTGTTAAGTGCTAGCCAATTTGCTATTTTATCAAGATTTGAGTTCATAATTGTTTCTACTTCTTTCCAACTATTGCTTGTTGATATTACTGCAGTATCATCAGCATAAGATAATATTGTATTATCTGGCATTGTTGTCAATAGATCATTCACATATATAATAAATAATAATGGTCCTAAAATTGTGCCCTGGGGTACTCCAGTTGTTATTTTCTCATATACACTATAGGCATCATTTATTTTTACCCTTTGTTCCCTATTACTTAGATAACTTTTTATCAACTTCTGCGCTTTACCCCTGATTCCGTACCTATATAATTTATCCAACAAAATAGTATGGTTAACAGTATCAAAAGCTTTGGCTAAATCAAGGAAAGTTACTGCTATTGGAGTGTTTGAATCTAGGTTATTGTATATTATGTTACTTATGTAGTTTAATGCATCCTTAGTACTTTTGTTTTTCGTAAAACCATATTGGTTTTTTGCTAGTATGTTACTGTCATTTAAAAACTTAATTAATCTAGTGAAAATAATTTTTTCGAAAATTTTTGCTAAGTTTGATATAAGCGAAATAGGTCTATAATTCGTTATTTTATGTTTCTCGCTACTTTTGTGAATCGGAATTATTTCTGCTGTTTTTAGTGCACTTGGCCAAGTAGTTTTTTCTATACATAAATTTATGACATGTACTAATGGTAATATTAAAAATCGAGATAGGCATTTTATTGTTTTTGCATTAATGTTATCTACTCCTCCATTTTTATTCTTTAAATTTAATATTATATTTTCGATTTCATATGCATATGTGGGTGTAATAAAAATGCTATTTGAATTGAATTGTGGCAATTTTAAATTTTCATTTGTTTCTGTTTTTATTTTATCGCTTAAAGTTTTACCTATATTAGTAAAAAATTTGTTCATATTATTAGCAATTCGTGTAGGATTACTTATCTTTTCATTGTTTTCAATTATGTAATTAACCCTGACTTTTTTGTTACTTTTTTTCCCCAGTTTTTCATTTATAATTTGCCATAGATTTTTTGGATTGCTAGAATTTTTTTCTATCTGCTCTTTTTCATATAGTTCTTTGGCTTTGTTTATAATTTTATCTAGTACTTTAGTATAATTTCTATAGTACAACTTATTATCTAAGGTAGGATTTTCTTTCCAACATAAATATAAACTTTCTTTAGTTTTACAGGATATCATTATTGCACTTGTAATCCACCTATTTCTAGGATTTAAATTATTCTTATTTTTATTTATCTTTATACTGTGTTTAACTATATTTATACAATTTTGTATTTTTTCAATTAGAGAATTTGTTGCTATATTTGGATCCTGCATATTTAAAATTTCCGTCCAATTTTCATTGTTAGCTATTTTGATTAATTTAGTATAATCAATCATTTTAATAGTATTATTTATCTTTGATTTTCTAATTTTTCCTATAGTCATAATCAAAGGATAGTGATCATTAAAAGGGACAGTTAAAGTAAATGTGTTGTAGTTAATTACTGAAGTTTTTATAAAGATGTTATCAATGCATGTTCCTGTATTGCAGTTATCCAAAGATGGCCTTGTTATGCCCTGAAAACCCGGTACATATCCACTTTCAAGTAAGCTATTAAGTAATTCTTGCCCAATAGCTTCCATCTTTAACAGATCAATATTAAAATCTCCTATGATTAAATGATTTTTGGTTTTTTTATTTTCAAAAATTAACTTCTTTATATTTAGTATAAATTCTGCTTTAGGAATATCATGTGACCTATATACAGCAGAAATTAACATTTCTTTATTATTTTCTATAAAAATTTTGGAATTTATTATTTTTATTTTATTTATCTCAATTATTTCAGTGGTTTCTGTAATGTAGTCCTTCAAATACATAACGACACCATCTGATTTGTTTACTCTACTATCGTTATAAAATATTTTATACCCATTTATTGTAAAAAACTCTTTGTGATCCAAATTCCATGATTCAGTACACACAATGACACTTGGTTTAACTTCTAATCCTTTTAAAAAGACTTGTAATTTATTATAATTAGCATTTAAACTTCTGATGTTAATATATAAAATATATTCTTTTCGAAATTTCAAGTTGCCATTCAATGCAGTTAAATCATGTAAATTTGTTTCCTTTTTTATAAAATTATTTTGTAAATCTTCTGTTAAATCTAAAACTTGTGACATTATTATTTATAATTTGGGGATAACGTGCTCGATGAACTGCTTCTGTGTCTTGTTGTTAATTTCGACGATGCTGCTAGAATAGATTGACTTCTTTCCATTGTGCGAGATAAAAAGTTATCTACTTTTCCGATATATTTTGGTACTATTGGCGCAATTTCATATTCTGTCATGTCAATATATTTTTTAATCTTTGTTTTTAAAATTTCACATTTAAGTGTATCTACTGCGGTATGTTTAATATCATATTTTGTTTTATACTTCTCATTACTGAACTTACAATTATGACAACAATAGTGATTGTCTGAATTACATTCTGTAGTTTTATGAGCACCTGCACATTTTAGACATATTGGATTATTAATGCATTTAGCAGTACTATGTCCAAAACGTCCACACTTATAACAAGGTTTGACCGATATCAAGTCAAAGACTCTGCAGTTTTGATGACCAACATAAATTTTGTTCTTATTGTCTCTGACGTCGTTATGAATTTCTGCTGACACTTCCAATATTGTCGTAGTTAACTTGCTTCGTGGATTAATATACGTGTGTAAAACCACGCCTTTACTTTCACAGCTGTTAAAATTTCTTTTGTTAATGTCTTCTTCTAGTTCTTTATTACTCATTTTTTCAATATTATCTATGCCATTATTTTTATTTTAGGTTTCATTATTTGCTCTTTTTCTACTGTACATAATTTAGATAATTTTGAGTTTAATATGTTAATTGCATTATTTACACTATCCTCGTTTATACATTTTATTACAACTTCACTATCACCTTTTACTTTGACGTTTCGAGTTTTAATGGTTTTATCTTTAATTAAATAATGAGACGCTCTTTGCACTATTGTCGCTATATTCTCTTCTTTTTTGTTTTTTTTTTTAATATTATTTTAGGTGTCGGTTTATTAATAGGTTTGGGTTTTATCAGTGTCTCAGCATATGAATTTTTGTTGATTTTAGTTCCTTCATTTTCTTTTTCTTTGTTTAAAAGTTCTTTGAGTAATTGATTCTTTTCTTTAAGTTCAGTGTTTAACTCCTTTAATATAACATTTTCGATTTTCATGGTTTCAAATTCACTATGATCTTCATACATCGATTCTTCTTGGTTTTTAACACTATCACTCATAATTTCACTTATAATTTGGTTTTTAATTTGTAACTTTTGCATTGATTTGATTTCGGCAATAATCATTTTTGCATCATTACATAGCACATTTTCACTACTTTTTAAGGTTAGCTTTAGTTTATCATGTTCCGGGCAAATAACAAAAATATCACTTATTCTTTTTGTGTTTTTCAATATGTTAAAATCACTAGTATGGTACGCGTTTTCACATATTAAACAAACAACTACTCCAACCTTTAATTTCTGATGACATTTAAAAAACTTATCGGAGCGAATGTCAGGCGGTTCTTTACTTCCCGCCATCTTGGACGTATGACTGTTTTTAAAATTACATTTTCATTAAATAGACTCTTTATTTTGTTAAAAGCTTTAAAATGCTCTTCTTTCCATATAAATTTTACATCTTTTTTCAATAAATTTAACAATGAAACAGTCTCTTGGGCATAATTCTTAGCAAATTTCGAATAAAAATTAACAAAACCCAAGAAACCTTGCAATTCTTTTACATTTTTAGGTACTTTAAAATTCTTGATATTTTGTATTTTTTCTGGATCAGGTTTTATTCCCTTATATGTAATAATATTTCCCAAAAAATTAATTTCTTTTTGAACAAAATTTGATTTCTTAAAATTTAACCTTAAATTGGCTTTTATTAATCGGTTAAATAATATTCCAAGATGCATCAAATGCTCTTCAAATGTTTTAGAAAAAACAAACAAATCGTCTACAAACGTTAATAAAAAATCATTTAATCCCGTTATGACTTTATCTAATCCCCTCAAAAGAGCTGCACTGCTAATTTTTATTCCAAATGGAACTACATTATATTCATATACCTTATTATCACATATAAATGCAGTGTATTGTTTACTATCTTCTACTAAAGGAATTTGGTTAAAACTAGCCGTCATGTCAAAACTAGACATCCATACATGATTTTTACATCGTGCTAATACTTCTTCTATTCCCGGTGGAGACTCGTAATCGTTCTTTAAATTTAAATTTAAATTTCTGGCATCTAAACATATTCGAATAGAACCATCTTTCTTAGGTACAATAACACATGGATTTATGAAATTACTATTTGATCTACGAATTATACCTTGTTCTAACATTTTGTTTACTTCCATGCTTACTTGTTCTCGGTATTTAATCGGTATCGGGTATGGTTTTTTATAATACTCATAATTATTTTTTAGTACTAATTTGTATTTAAAATTATGCAATAATCCAGGGCTTTCTTGAAAAACATCTTTATAATATGTTATAACTTCTTTTAATTTCAATTTTTGCATATCATTTATTTGATTACACAAAGCAATTTTCTCGTCAATATCGACGGTTTTTATATTATAATCCGGAAAATCTTCTAATTTTGAATTTTCCACAATTTTATAATTTTTAATTGTTTCATCCCCATTATCATATTGAATAGTTAAGGATTCATATTCATTTTTATTTATTAATTTTGAGTTATAAGATATTTTACTTGTTTCCTTCCCTGTGTCAAAAGTAATTTGTTCTTTTTTAGTATCCATACACATTTTTAATTCTTTTTGAGTATCATACCCGATAATACATGATTTAACTAATTTCGGTATAATTAAAAAAATTATTTGTGTTTTTAAATTATTTATTTTAACATTTGCTAGTATTTGCTTATTTATTCGCGTAGATTTTAAACCGATAGCACCTTTTATAATTTTTCCCGATATTGGTAAAGTAGGAATCTTTTCTAATGATTGTATATTTTTAATATAAAATTCTTCTGAAATACAAGTAACTTCACTACCTGTATCAATTAAAGCGTTAATTTCAATATTTTCAATTTTTATTTTAATTTCTGGACAAGTAATAGCATTATTATTTTCAAACTCTTTATTATTATTATCCGGTTCAATATCGTAAATTAGATCTTTACGTGGATCTTCATATATCGTATTTATTATAACATTTTCTTTATTTATTTTTTCAACTGTATTCAATTTTTTAGTTAATTTATTGTTTTTCCCTGCAGTTGCATTTTCATTAATTTTTAAAAGGGTTTCCGAGTTGGAAAATACAACTCCTTTTAGTTTCCCTGATTATATACTCTACTAGTTTTTTCATTTTGAGTATCATTCGAATTATGTATATCTGCTAAGACTTCAATTTTATCATAATTGTTATCAGTCTGTTCAATTAGTTTTTTATTTTCCGAACCTTGTTTAACAATACATTTTTTATTTTTATATGTTTGTATAGAATTAATCATGGGCGTGCTATTTCTTTGATAACCTTCCCTATGCAATTTATTTTGATATGTAGTATAATTTTGATTCTCTTTTGGTATATTTGAATTTATATTTTTATTTTCATAAGTTTTATACCCTTCGCGTTGATTAGGCATATGGTTTTCATATCGATTTGTAATCTTATCGTATTTTCGGTTTTTATCAAAATCAGAATCAAAATCTGTTAAAATTTTTAATAAGTTTTCTTTTGATTTATTTTGTTGCCCTAAAATTGTATGTTTAATTGAACGTTCATAATGTTCACTAATTTTCTCAACTAACTCAGCTTCAGTTAATTCATAATTTAATTCTTTTGCTAAACCAAGCATATGTGTAGCATATTCTACCCTACTCATTTTTCCTGTAAAATATTGCCCAAATTCAATATTCCTACGTGCTTGTCGTTGAGTAGAAGAATTCCAATATCGTTCTATGAATTTATTTTTAAAATCATTGAAATCACTTATCTCATGTTCTAGTAAATACCACCATTCTTTTGCGGATTTATCTAATGCTTGTGAAATAATACATATGACTTCCTCAAAATTAGAAGCAGTCGTATTAATATATTTTTCTAATTCGTACAAGAAACGCATCGGTCTTTCGTTTGTAAATCCATAAAATTTAGGAATAATTAATTTTACCCGAAAATGATTATTTTCAGACTGAGTACAATTTACCCCTAATACTGTATTATTTTTTGTATTATTTTCAATTTTATTAATTTTTTCAATTAAAACATTATTATTTTCAATAATCATTTTATTTATTATTGGTTTAATTCTATCTGCATCTATCTTATCCCTAATAATTTCTTCTAAATTATTTAATTCCTTATTCATTTCAGAGAATCTACGTGTAAATCCATCGTTTTCGGATTCTATTATTCATTTTATTATCTTCCACTAATGTCTTTACATGTTGTGAAAGAATATCTATTTGTTCAAAGAAATTTTCTTTTAAAGCATCATAATAATCTTTACATTCTTTTTTTATTATTTCTGAGGTATTTTCATACTTATCAATTTTATTATCTAATTCATTATCTTTATCAAATAAATCTTTTAATTCCTGAGTAACTGCTTGTTCCCAATTTAATCGAATTTGATCTACTGATTCTATTTCATTATGTTCTTTAGCTTGTTCTAAATTTAACATAAATGATCCTGATCTCCTATTCGAAACAGCCATTTTTACTAATTACTTTAATTTAATCTAATAAAATATTTTTATATACACCTAAAACTAATATTTTGCCTAATTTAACTTCTAATTTTTAAATGCTTTTTCCAATTTATTATTAATTTTGTTTTTAATATTTTACATTTTATTATTTAAATATTATTACAAATAATTTTAAATTTATATTTTAAATTTTATTCGTATCCTGGCAGGATCGCCAATTTTTATGCAACGGGCTCATTTTTATCCCTTTACATAAAAATACATTTATTTTTATCAGGACCGAAATAAATGTATACAGTGAAAACGTCTGGGGTAGATTAGAAACAAATCCAGTGTTTCTTCTCATCCCAGAACGATTTCTAGATATTTTAATGGAATAAGAGGTTGGGTAGAGGTTCGAACGAATCCAGCGTTCGGCCTCGCCCAATAAACTCTTTGGTGAATATATTATGTGAAAAAATCAGGTAGATGTTGGAATAAATCCAGTATTCCACATCATCTGATTAATTTTCTATGGAAAAAAGGAAAAATAATTCGGATAGAATAAAAAGCGAATCTAGCGCTCCTTTTCGTCCGAATATATTCTAAGGAATTGGCTCCAAAGGATAAAAGGACTTGGGTAAAGATTGGAATGATTCCAGCATTCCATCTTGTCCAAGTACCTTTTAAATGAACATCACACCTCTAGCTGTTTGATTAAACTTACAAAATTTATTTATTTCTAAAATTGGCGAGGAGGGTGCTTCCTTCCTCGCCTTACAGCTCGAGGCGAATGCTGAATTCGACAGCGAGACGGCCGATTTTGTACCTTTGGTTAGAGGTGGGGACTGCTCTCCCACCTTCTTCACACCTACAGCTGGAGTTTTCGGTTTCCCTCTCTTCTCATTATAATTTTGGCACAGGGTCGTCAACCTCTCTGTCTTTATATTAATTTTCATTATTTTTCAAAATCTGAATCTTATACTAATATAATAATTAAAAAACGTGAAAAACAATCTTCATTTTAATTTGAATTCATTTTACTTTAATTTATTGATCAAATACTTATTTATTTTTTATCACTTTTCTCTCATGTATTTTATATATATATATCATGTATAATTATATATTATAATATTATAATATACTGTATAATTTCAAATTTTATTATTATTAACTATAAACAATATAAATTTGCAACTTAGTTAATTTTAGTCGTATTTCAATTTCAGAATATGTATATTTTGCAAAATAAAAAAATCTTTAAATAAAATTATAAATTTTATTAATTTTGATTTATTAATTATTTAAATAAATTAATTTAAATAATTAAAAAAAATCTTCCGAGAGTCGGGCTTGAACCCGGACCTCTTGCGTGGCGCGCTTATACTCTATCGCTTGAGCTAATACGCTATGTGACTGGAGCCTAACCATACATATATATATATATGGTTATGCCCGTCACACTACATTTATTAAAATTACGGCTTTAATATTTATGCAAATGTTTCATGAATTATTTATTTATAGTTTAATAATTAAAATATATATATTTTTTTCAATGTGTCAAAGTAAAGTATTGTTCAATTTCAAAATTACAATTCTCTCTAAATTAATATCAATTATCCGTTAGAAGAAAATCAATCCATCACAATCAAATCACGCTCCACGTTGGGCGCCAGTTGTAATATTAGTTAATATTATATCTTATAATTAAACACTAAAAGAGGGTTGTGATTAGATATGGATAGAATATTGATTTTCTTTATTAATTTATTGAGGTACTTATCGTATTGTATATTTTATTCGGTCTATCGGATCCTCTCCCACCGACACCTTACAAATACTGGTCGGGGCCCTTCGACCTATGACTGCGCAATTAGTCTTAACAAAAACGGTGTTTATCGTTCGGCGTTCGGAGATCGAGTTCTAATCTCTTTTACAATTTGAATCTAATTGCCTCGCCCTACTATCTAAGCGACACCTGTCATACATACATATAGTAAATTTACACTATAGAGCGCGAAAATTGAAATAAATTTCGAGATGGTTACAAACTCTGTCAACTGTTATAATAAATGGAATTTAACGTGTAAATTTTTGAAAATTTTTTGTCTTTCTTTAAAATACCATAACTTTTGACAGTTACATGCCAATAACAAGCTACATACCATTAGAAAGGTATTGCTTCAAGCTTTTTCTTAAACTTTTGAATAAAATTTCAATTCACGTACAATTAAAAAATATTAACACTTATAATCTCTATACGGGTACTGCCCTTCCCCGCGCGGGGTCGCTAAGTTTGTGTGCATCTGCGAAGATCCGCACAAAGAGGAGACCGATAACTCGCGTCGATCTAATTTACGATTTAGATTTTAATTATTTATTTATACGATTAATGCAAATAATAATTTCCTCTATACACATAATCTTTCTAATTCCTTATATTAATTGATTAAATGCAATATAAAGTAAGAAATTACTCGTGTATATAGATGCGCGGGATTAACACATAATTAATGAATAATTATTCCTTCGCGCTCGCGAATTTTGCACTGTGATTATCTATTGTCCTAACCCAGCCCTGATGAGGTTCATTTGTGGTGAAATCTAGTAGCCACGGGTGAACCTCAGCAAGCCGGTCCCAAGCCCGGAAGTCACTGGAAACAGTGTAATTGGGGAGGGATAGAGGAGTAACATCTCTCTAAAAAACCGTGGCCTTTCTGGCCCGGAAGGGATTCCCTCGTAAGGGCTCCTATCCAGGACACGGAATGACACACAACACATCATTTACACTCATGTATTACTGGTAGGGTCTCAGAGGTATGAATGGGAGGCCTATAAACGGCTCTTTCCAAGCGCTTGTAAGAGGCAGCTCTATAAACGGGCTCGCTGGTGAGAGAGGAGATCCCTATAAACGGGTATGCTCCGCGCGGGTTATGGATGGACACGCTGGGACTTTATCAGTGATCATTACACCTATACCTATACACATTCACATGACACAAACAGACACTCACACACACACAAACACCTTCTCACACTGGGGCTCTCGGGGGGTGTTCTTTCCTCGTAGTAAGACTGCTCAAGCGGACGGGTGGGGTACCCATGGAGGCACCCTAGGATAAACTAGGTTGAGACACTCCTAGGCCGCTGAATAGTACAGGGGCCCGGGCTGGCCTAACTAGCAAAGCCTGGCTGCCCTATCAGTCAGTGTATAATCGCGCCAGGGGTAGTAGTGCCGGATAGTGACCGGATGGGACCCTACTGCTTCGGGTGGGGGGCTTTCCTATAGTAGGACCGAAGTGGGTCGCTGCCTGTTTTGCGAGGGCTGTTCGGATGACGAGGGGGGACACTCGTAGGGAGCCACAGACATAAACACTTAACACAAATCAAAAACCCCCCTTAAAAATCCATGATATGTCCTTCCCTGTTAAAGCAACGGGCTATTCGGATGCTAGCCCAAAAGTGTCAACAAACCCTGGAGAGATCCCAACTCTCAACACAACCAACTTGGCGGTGGTAACTTCGGTGTCACCGGTAGTTGGAGTAAAGGTAGGTGAGCAGGCGGCGCCCAGTGGGATGTCTGCTTACCAACCCACTGAATTTAAAAATCCTGATGGGCCATTGACGGTGTCCACTCCCAAACCGGGAGCTGGAATGCCAATGGATACCAATGAAGGAAGAAGCTGGACGAGTGGACGCTATGCGGAGAAAAACCGCAGGCGAAAGCTCAGAAAGCAAGAAATGCGGGCTCAAAGCGCGGAGAGACCTCCCTCAACGCCTCTTATGGGGAAAAGAGGGAAGGACACGCCGCCAGCGGACCCGCGGACACAAAAACGGCATAAAAACAAGCCGGCACAAGTAAGTAACACTCAGAGTGCTGAAAAGCCGAAATGTAGTGTGGGACTTACAACAGCACAGAGAACGAACCCTCTGTCGAGGGTCGTGACATCAGCAGAATATCCTGAGGTGCTTCTTACTACAGGACAGTTTGAAGACTTCAGGAATGCTCTGGAGGAGGAGACAGATGTCCTTCCTCCTGAGCAGCTGCCAAAGTTTGTTGCGTCCTTCTGCAGGGGGGGAGTATTTGTGATTATAGCAGAGGATCAACGGTCCGCGGATTGGCTGAGTGGGATCGTGCCCGGACTAAAATCTTGGCGGGGTCCTGCTCTGACAGTCAGCGGAACGGAGGTGCTGCAGAGGCTGGTGAAGGCCAGCGCGTGGATACCGGGAGCACCGAAACCCACGGAGCTGGTTCTTCAGAGGCTGATGCGGTACAATCCGACGCTAAATACCGCAACATGGCGGGTCGTAAAATGCGACAAGGGGGCTACCGACGGTGCTGCAGCGAAGGACAACTTTCTTCTGGTGCAGATGCCGGAGTCCCAAGCTAGAGCCCTTCAGGCTCTAGATTGCAGACCCTTCTACTCACTGGAGCGTGTCACTTTCAAAGTACACGCGCCGGCGGTAGCGGAGTCTGATAAAGCGGCAGCAGTGCCGGGAAGATCGAAATAATGACCTTCAAGGCGCTGCAAATCTCACAAATTAACTTGCATCACTGCAAAGACTCTTCTGCACTATTGCGTAAGGGTTTGGCAGAGATGCACACAGGCCTGTCACTGGTCCAAGAACCATGGACGGTGAGAGGAACAATCAAGGGTTTAAGGGGAAAGGGGCTTGTTTGTTACAGGGACATGCAAGCTGAGACGCCCAGAACGTGTATCATCACTAAGGGAGTAAATGTAACCCCGCTGATGGATTTCTGTACAAGAGACCTGACAGCGGTGAGGACGGAATCGGAAGGCATTGGAAACATAGTCATTGCCTCAGCGTACTTTCCATATGATGGAGAGGTAAATCCACCCACGGAAGTTAAAAGGTTAATTACCTTCTGTGAGAGTAAAAACTTACCGCTCCTAATAGGCTGTGACGCTAACTCACATCACATACTGTGGGGGAGCACAGACATCAATAGGAGAGGAGAGGAACTAGTAGAATATCTAGCCACAACCAAACTAGATATTCTAAACACTGGTACAACGCCAACATTCTGTAATAAACTTAGAGCAGAAGTATTGGACATCACGTTATGTACTGGAGAAATTACAAATAGGATCAAGAGGTGGAGGGTATCTGATGAACCGACACTATCTGATCATGCCAAAATTGTTTTCGAGTTAGTGGGACCTGGTACAAATCCTAGAACATGGACCAGGAAACCGAAGAAGACAAATTGGATAACCTACAAGGAAGAAATAAGCAGCTCACTAGCAAATTTTCCAGAACATATAAGAAACTGGAAGGAGCTTGAAGAAGCTGCTGATAAACTAAATAAAGGAATTATCTCAGCTTTTGAGAACAACTGTAGACCCACATTGGTGGGTAAGCGAGATAAAACCTACTGGTGGAACGAGAACCTAGAGTGTCTCAAGAAACAAGTAAGGAGAACCTATAAGCTGGCCCAAAAAAAAGGTACAGCAGACGAGTGGAATCATTACGCAAGTAAAAGAGACAGCTATCGAGCAGCAATTAGGAAGGCACAAGCAGAATCATGGGCCAACTTTTGCAGCGACATAGAAAAAGGCTCACAGGCAGCCCGGTTGGACAAGATCTTGTCAAAAAATCCGGAAGCTATATTGGGAGCACTTAAACTGCCAAATGGGAAATACACCATGACGGACGAAGAAACGTTGTACCGCCTGATCGAATCCTTCTACCCGGATTTCTCGAATGAAGGGGAAGGGGCGATGGAAGTTCATGAGTCAAACGACTACGGAACGGGAAACCAGCATGCGGTGAGCCAAACCGGATCATGCAGTGTGCTGGGGACCGAAATTGCCTCAGAGGACAAAGTCAGGTGGGCCATCGGATCTTTTGGGCCATATAAGTCACCAGGACTGGATGGTATTTACCCCGCACTATTACAAAGGGCGGGGGAGTGCATTATCCGTCCAATGACCAGACTTATTAGGGCAAGTCTGGAATTATGCCATATTCCAGAAAGTTGGAAGGGAACGAGAGTGACGTTCATTCCGAAAGCAGGTAAGGGGAGCTATACTTCTCCTAAAGACTTCCGACCTATAAGTCTTACATCGTTTATGCTGAAGACAATGGAAAGGTTCATAGACAGACATATTAAAGATAAACCTTTAAAAGAACGACCACTTCATAGGGATCAGTATGCGTACAGAGCAGGACACTCTACTGAGACTGCTCTGTGCAAAATAGTGAACCTGATTGAAGAACAAATTGAAAACGGAGGCTTCGCTCTAGTGGTCTTTTTAGACATAGAAGGAGCTTTCAACCATACCTCCAAAAGAGTAATCAAGGAGGCAATGAGGAGACATGGAATAGCTCAGCCAGTTACTGACTGGGTCGAACTCATGTTATCAAACAGAAAGCTGGTAATGACCAAGGGTAACATCAAGGTAACTGGCTGGGTGAACACGGGATGCCCACAGGGGGGGGGGGTTATTTCCCCATCCCTCTGGAATCTTGTAATGAACACACTATTATGCCTACTAACCAACACGGGATGTGAGGTTGTAGGATATGCAGATGATCTAGCAATAATAGTTAGAGGACCATTTTTAGAAACACTATTTGACATCATGCAAAATGCCTTGAATAAGGTATATAAGTGGTGCCAAGGAGGTGGACTATCGGTTAACCCGGAAAAAATGGAAGTTATGGTGTTTACACGTAAATATAAGTGGAAAACAAGCATAAAACACCTCGAATATGGAGGAAAACGGCTAGAAATAAAAGAAAAAGCTAAATATCTAGGTGTCATTCTTGACAGTAAGTTAAACTGGAAAGAGCACCTTGAGAACCAGTGTAATAAAGTTATAAGAGTACTATGGCAAACACGTAGAGCTCTGCACTTGAACTGGGGTCTTAAACCAGAAACCATGATGTGGATTTACACAGCAATTCTGAAACCAAAACTCACGTATTCGGCAGTGATTTGGTGGAAGCGAGCAGGTTTGAAAACTGCGAACCAAATGCTGGAAAGGGTACGAGGATTGGTCCTGCGCTGCATCACCAATTCTCTAAGAACCACGCCAGTACAAGCTATGGGGGTCATAACGAATATTGAGCCCTTTCAGCTCACTCTTAAGTCAGAAGCCATAAAAGGATACTTAAGAGTTGGAAATCTCTTAGATCGACGGGCGGACAGGGGACTCCTAAGTACGCTCCCGCGAAATCTAAGAGAGAACTTATACGAGGGAACTGATAGATGCAGCACTGAGTTCCTATTCGATAAGAGATACAGAGTCAGTCTGCCTAGCAAAGATGACTGGAGTCAAGGACGTGTTAGGGTGCCGGAGGGCAAAGAACTCTGGTATACTAATGGGTCCAAGAATATCCGGGGAGTCGGAGCAGGGGTATACTGCAGAAAAAATGGGAAGGGTAGGATATATTCCTTAAAGGAATACAATACCATTTCCCAAGCGGAAACATTTGCAATCCTGCAATGTGCTAAAGCGGCACAGGAGAATTGCAAAGACGAAGAGATATACATTTACTCGGACAGCAGAACTGTGTTACAGAGTCTGAATGGTCACACCACTAAGTCCAGACTAATTTGGGAATGTCATAAGACACTAAATAGACTGGCAGAGTTGAATAAGCGGCTAACGCTAACATGGATACCAAGTCATGTAGGTATACGTGGTAACGAGATAGCCGATGACCTAGCAAAGATAGGTACAAATGGAAAACATGCGGAACCAAGCATGATGGTGAAGATGCCACATAGCCACCTTATAGAATTACTAAAGGAATGGCTGGTGAAGGAACACCAAAGTGCTTGGGTAAAAACTGCAGGATGCAGACAAGCTAAAGCCGCACTCGGAAACGCAATAAGCGGACACTGGGAAGAAGGGCTTAGGAAACTTAGCAGAAAGATAGCTCGCAAGCTAATGGACATACTTACTGGACATGGAGATTTGCGATACCATAGGTATAAAATGGGACTGGAAACAGATCCATTATGCCGAATGTGCAAGGAGGCAAACGAAACACCTCTACACATCTTATGTGAATGCCCCAGAATCATGACAAGAAGATGGCGCCTCACAGGTGAATTTCTAATTGATTCAGGAGATATATCCAGTTGGGATGTCCAGAGAATACTTGCTGTTTGGCAGGGTCTCTGGGCGGTGCCCGATTGAAAAAAAAAAAAAAAACCAAGGACCCATAAGAAGGCTCACTCAAGTGTGGCAATATTGCTATACACTTCGGAAGGCTAAAGATGGGAAATGGAAAACAGGGCGCAAAGGGAATACCCAAGTGCCTGGCATAACCTAGTCAAATAGGAGGGTGCCAACTGAGTAACTTAATAATAATCTATTGTCCTGTATCTGGCAATCAGCTAATTGACTCGGAAGTTCACTTTCAGGAACGAATCGAATACTCCGATCCTAAGAACGACAACTAGCAATCTTATCACGGAAGAAGTAGACGATTCTACGAGAGTGAGTAAGCAGCAAGCTATGCTGCCTGCATAATCCCCACCCTTATCCCATTCCAGGAGCTGGTGGAGCCCAAAGTGGTCCCGTGTTAACACATCGGACTGCGAAACTTTATTTTTTTTATAAAACGGATAAAAGAGTTTCGACTGACCCTTGAGTGCGCCCTATCCACTAGGATGACGTCGATGCCTGAGGCTAGGTTGGGTGATCCTCGAATTTTCGTTTAGTCATTTTTCAGAGGGAACCACCGACGAGATTGTTTATATATCTACGAGTCGCGATAAATTTAAAATTTTAATCCAAGATTTACAAGTCGTAAGGAATATTAAAGAATTCGTTGATTTAATAACTTTCCATCAATTTAATAACGATTTAAGTCCGGGGAAACTTTTATTATAAAAAACTATAAGTGTCAAAACACTTCGTGGTATCTCTTAACTTCTTTATGTTCTTTTATATATATTTCTTTTTTGTATCTGTCCTAAAGTTATCATAGGATAAATAACATGTATTTTCTTTATACCTTAACAAATAAATTAGCAAATGAGCAAAGGGCCAACAAAATTAAAATCTTCTCTTTTATTTCTTTGATGTGTGGTACGTTGGATACCTTATCACGTCCCAAATTGCAAGTCCTATATAATATAAAGTATAATTTTGAACTACTATAAACGATATATCAATTTCACTAAATGCAACTGAAAGATCCACATCGTCGAGAGATTAGCCGAGTATACAATAACGTCGTTCACTCCGCATGGGATAATTAATTTACGTTCTTATTATTTATAATTCAATTTAAATGATAATTTAAAATTAAATTAAAATAAAAAGCATGAATTTTTTTTTGTGTTCTGATTTTATTTTTTTCTTTGGTTTTTAAAATTTTTTGCGAAAGAGCGCGACATAGTGAAAGGCAGTGAAATCAAGCGCGCCGCCGGTACGTATCGACAGATACGTGGTGCACCACTCGACAGCCGCTGAAGCTGTAAGGATACTTTCTTTACGGCTATTTTATAATTGCTTATAGTCGAAGAAATAAATAATTTGTATCATTAGTTAATTAATCGAGTAAGAATTAGACTATTAATTATCGACGTCTATTATTCCCGTTATCCCTAATACCGGCCTCTCCATCTCAGGAGCAGCCGAGATAAGTTTACCCCGGATTTATCCCCTTTTATTCGTGGTCCTTTTCAGCTTGCGACGCTTGCAGCTGAACAAATTCGTGACATCGGTAAGTGATTTCGCGATTGTAACGGACATCGCAACGGCCGTCTGTGTCTGGATATACTCTCTCGCGTAGGTAAGCGTGAAGGGGGCAGTTGTTACGGCACTGCCTAGTTATATTCCTTAGACGCTACTCCAAAAGTGCACGGCGGATTCAAAATGCCAAACCCGCGCACGACCTACCGTTGCAATGCCTGTTACAACAGCGAGATCACTTGCTAATCTCGCGTATTTGTTCAGCTGCAAGCGTCGCAAGCTAAAAAGAACCACGAATAAAAGGGAATAAATCCGGGGTAAACTTATCTCGGCTGCTCCTGAGATGGAGAGGGCGGTATTAGGGATAACGGGAATAATAGACGTCGGTAATTAATAGTCTAATTCTTACTCGATTAATTAACTAATGATACAAATTATTTATTTCTTCGACTATAAGCAATTATAAAATAGCCGTAAAGAAAGTATTCTTACAGCTTCAGCGGCTGTCGAGTAGTGCACCACGTATCTGTCGATACGTACCGGCGGCGCGCTTGATTTCACTGCCTTACACTATGTCGCGCTCTCTCGCGCGGTAATTTCGTGCCGTCTCCGCATCGCGGAGCGTCGATCGCGTGCGGGGTTGAATGAGCGCAAAGCCCAAGGACTGTTGTTCGTGGACGCACGTCGCTTGAAGCCTGAAAGGTCCTGGTACCCAAGTTTCTCCCCTCTCCCGAATTCAGCCCAGGGGACGCTAGGAGCTGGTCCTGGCGTCTGTAGTTGTAGTCGTGCGTCCTCCTACTGTACCGGTGTCTGATCAAGCCGGTAACAGGTATATGTGTTCTGAAATTAGACACGTGGGCTGAGCCTAGTTGATCCAATCGCGTACTTGAGGCTGTTTGGGACATCATGTGGCTTATAACATCAGTTAGCCTCGTTATCTGTGCTATCATACTTTCCATCTGCTCTTGTAAAGCTTTTGTCTTGGCAATTTGTTCTGCCAGACATGTGGAAAATGTCGTCCCATCGGTCGCTATTAGCGTTACCCAGTCGAATTGACTACCCCTACGACTGGATAGGTATTCGGGTCGTGCGGTTGAGGTTCTTCTCAATCAGATGCGTACTTCTCTCATCAGGTAGCGCTCCTGGAGTTTTCTCCTCGACTTGGCGGATTACTTCTATATCTGCTTCTCGACCCGGCTTATTCGATCGGTGTCAGTTTCTTGACTGAACTCGTCGGTCGAATAATGTTCTAGCAACTATCGCTGTAGACGTTCCGCCTTCTGATACCGAGTACCATCAAATCTGCATCTCTAATACAAAATCTCACGTGAGCTCTCACGTGAGATTTTGTATTAGAGCATCTGCTCTATGTGAGCTTCGATTTGTGCCACCTTTTGGGTGTGGATTCACTCGTCTACTTGTAATACGATGCTATCCTCATCGCGTTGGGTCAAACAATCGGCGTTTCGGTCAGCCATTACGCTCATTTACGGTCGCAAAGTTTTGGACCACGAATTGAAGTAATTCTCTTTTCCCTTTAATTCAAAACCAACCGCTTGAATCTGCTATCCGCAAAAATACTTTTAGTAGCTTTTCGGACAGGTTCTTTGATGAAGTCTCTTATAACTCACTAGAAAACAATTAAAGAAAACCGAGAACAATTTAGTTTTAACTGATTTAATTAAAAAATTTTAAAAATATACAAGATTTTTCTTATCTACTATTAAGCTTATCTGGGTCGAAGTCTATCTCAACTAAATTATCTTAAATTAATTAACATAAATTAGTGAATTTAAATAAATTAAATGAATTACTCACAAACAAATTAATATTTTATCGTTATTTAAATTATTTAAACATGGATTTGTTCCCCTAACCTAAAAATGTTAGGACGTCGGGCCGGATTATGTCCGTCCAAAAAGCTTCAATTTAAACAGGTTCAAGTCTGCAACCTTGTGCAGACTTGACAATTCGCTTTGTCAAAAATTAAGTAAATTATTTACAAATAATTGTCTCAATCCGTCGAAAACGAGACGATTCAAGAGAAAGAGGTAGAAAATAAATTTAATTGGGTTGTTAGACCTCACGTTCTGATATTAATCCGTAAATACCACGGCGGCTTTTCAGATTTTATTACGCACTTGGTAATAAAATCTTTATTCTTTCTACAAAAATTTCTTATTTTTAAATAAATAAATAATATGTTAAATTAATTAACACTTCTACATGTTAATTAATCCAGCGCAATCCCTAATCCACTATATTTGGGCGCCAGTTGTAACGTAGTATACTCTCTCGTGTAGGTAAGCGTAAAGGGAGTGGTTGCTACGGTACTGTCTAGTTATACTTCCCTACGCGAGAAAGTATACCCCATTATACTACCTACATACACACACGCACACGCACACACCCACACACGCACTTCCGTTCATTACATTTTGACCACTGAAAAAGAAGACAAGATCTAGAAACACTAACCAATAATATAACATATAAGAAAATATCAAATTTTTTTTGTTGAATACATAGAAAGATGTAGGTAATACTCGTATAAAAAAAATGAAAAAATGATTGAAGTAGTTACATTTTCTTATAAGTAGATATTTTATATAATTCAATTAATATTATTATTTATTAACTAATATTTCTATTAATATAATAATAATAAACCCACAAATATATACAATTTATTTTTGTATAAAAACGGAACACAATTATAATTTATAAAAATAAATGCAGTCTTCTTAAGATACTTAAGTCACATACACATATTATCATTTAGAGCATTACAAAGGAAAAAGAAATTTTAAATACAAATTTTTTTGAATGCCATATAAAAAATAACTAATATTTCTTTATAGCTATTACAAAGTTCAAATTATTCAATTATGAAAAAATTACAAAAAATTACTAAAACTTGATGTAAAAATTAAGTTCAAATCATTTTCAAAGTTGAAATTATTGGAAATGTGCAAACAAAATTGTGCAGTACTTATATGTATTACATGTAAATTAATACAAATTTTATGTTGAAATAGTGTATTGATGTAAATTAATTTATATTAATCACAAATATTTTTTTTTAAGTTTTTTTAAAATTCAGTAATAGTATAAATATATAGTAGTGGATAGTCACCCTCCATTATTTTATTTTGGTTTTTTAGACGATCTTGTAGGGCAATTCACAGGGTGTTGAATAAATTTTAACACCTTTTCTTTTAATTAAAAGTTGCGACGTTTCGTCTGATATTTTTTCAGACCTCTTCTGGCACAATATTGAAAAAAGGTTAGCTCATCATCAAGCCATGTCAAGGTCCGACTTGACATGGCTTGATGATGAGCTAACCTTTTTTCAATATTGTGCCAGAAGAGGTCTGAAAAAATATCAGACGAAACGTCGCAACTTTTAATTAAAAGAAAAGGTGTTAAAATTTATTCAACACCCTGTGAATTGCCCTACAAGATCGTCTAAAAAACCAAAATAGTATAAATATATTTCTATTGCATTTGTTTATAAAGTGTTAAATACTTATACATTTGCATTAACTGTGTATGAATTTAACAAACCATATGTGTATTTTCTGTTGGTAATTAAATAATATATTTCAAATTTATACTATATTTATTCTTAATTACTAGAAAATTTATTAGTTGAGTATTAAAGTATATTATAATTTAGTTTTCACGTGTTATCAAATGAATATAAAAAGTATGACTAATCTGTGCAATTTTTTCAACTAAAATAACTGGATAATAATGTTCTAAATATTGAAAAATAAGACAAATACATCATTGCTATAATAAATTAGTTATATAAAATAAAATACAGAAATAAAAGAATTTCACATTTTTCCAACTTTTACTGTGCAGTCTTATGCTTCTTCTTGAGATGTTTGCCTTTTCCTACTTTTCTTTTCTCTGAAGATTAAAGACACTGCATATAATCCTGTCATATGAAATACATGAATTTAATAACAATTTTATACAAACTTTGCATTATTTAAACATTAATTTTTTTTAAAAATAGCCCTGTTGAAAAGACCTTATAAAATCCGATAAAATAATGGCACATTGAATCGGGGTGCCGATAAAAATTTTATAGTAATATATCGGGCGATTTCGTTTTTATCGGTACCTATAATGAAATCCTCACAGCTACGAATCACAAGTTCCGAAATTTAGTTTTTATAAGTTTTACCTAGTAAAAGATATATCAGTTTCTATGAGACTAATAAATTTATAGGCTTTTATAGAGATATGCTCATTTAATTATTTATAGAAATCTATTCACTTTACCAATATGAATTCAGAATCGGTATACATCGTAATAAATTGATTGAAAAATTATAAGCCTGTATAGATGTTTTACTACATGAATTACACAAGTGCATCCAAGAAAATATTAATCGGGTTCTATAATAAAAGGAATGACTATGAAAAGATTATAGTTCATACACATTTCCCGATAAAAAATTTAATAAGCTCTTATCATGGAAATACTGTATATGTTTATATATTTTTTTACTTTCTAATAGTAGGTTTATAATTCGAGTCTATAAGGAATTCCGGGTGCAAAAACCTCATACCATACTAAACAATAAATGTTTATAGTATTTTATAAGATAAACCTCACAAAAGAAAAAAACATTTTATAGTACAATATGATGATCAGCAAAATAAATGGGCGGTTCGTTTACCGGATCGTATGAGCTGAGACATCCATAAATACAATCTTAATCAAATCGCTAATCGTGTTCAACCAGACAGTTCCGTATTTATTATTTATAACAAATAGGCATGTATCGGGTTTTCGAGTATTTGAAGTATTCGTGTGCATTGAATTAATAAGGTTCTATAAGGCTTTTCACTATATTGTCCACTAACAGCTATCGGTGTCTACCGTTAAATTCCATAATTTTAAACCAACCAATACAGTTCTTTTATAAGGTTTTACGAGGATCGACGCATGTATTAGGCATACGACCTATCGGGTACTAACGGCTGCGCCAGCAATAACAAATCTTAATCAAATCGCTAATCCCATTCTACCAGGCAATTCCGTATTTATTATTTATACCAAATAGGCATGTATCCGGTTTTCGAAAGTTTGACGTCTTTATAAGGTTTTACGAGGTTCGACGCATGTAAGGGACAGACGGCCTATCGGGTTGTATCGGCTGCGCCAACAATAATACGAATTACATAAGTATACTTAATTTATTAATGCTGCAGCGATACTCGTGTGACACTTTCATGTATTCTTAGTTTTGTAACCTTTAGTTATAAATGTTTTTCATTGTTATTCTTCATGCATATAAAGATAGAAGTTTCTATGATATACTACTAATAAACATGAAAGAAATATTAAATTTACTTTATATAAACTTATCCAATATAATAATTCTTTTCTTTTCAGGCATCAAATCGAACTCAATTACATGTTAATTTTCAGTATATTTTCAAATACAAAGAATATTCTTCCTCCAAGGACAAAACAGATCTGGAAAACAAATAATTTTAATTCAATTTGAATGTGCTCTAAATTATAAAACTAATTAATAGCAATAATTAATAGCTCTGAGTGTGTAATATTTTACATATACTCATATATATATATATATATATATATATATATATATATATATATATATATATATATATATATATATATATATATATAAGTAAAGTAAACTGTATCATATATATATATATGATATATATATATATATTTCCCCACCGGGTGTTATGCAGCCCGACGTGTTACTGTCCAATAACCCTATCTCCCTTACACCCACTGGGGGTATGGCAGGTTTATGCAGCCCGGGCTGCATAACCCCGAAGGTCTCTCTCGCACGTGCTAAAGTAAGCATCTTCCCTCTCTTTCTTGGGCTGCATAAACCCCTATTGGGATAAATATATATATATATATATATATATATATATATGATACAGTTGCATGTAATCTTAATCTTGAATTATTTAGTTATAAATATTTTTTATTGTTTATCTTCATGCAAGTAAAGGTAAAAGTTTTCTATTATAAAGCTACTAATGAAAATCAAAGAATTATTAAATTTATTTTATATAAACTTATCCAATATAATAATTCTTATACGATTCACTGATTCAAGTAAACTCTGTAAAATAATTCAGAATGTGTAACGGCATTTATATGTATTCTTTCATTAGTATACTCTTGTATAACAGTTTATTCTTCATTATTTTTTAAAATTAAAAAAAATATTAACAGAACTTTTAGAACAAATATTTCAATATTCAATATTCCTATATATTTAACTACTTTAGTAATGGTTATAGAAATAACAGTCAGACTCGAGTGACACGTGCAGGTTTTCTTAATTTTGTGCCCTTTAATTATAAATATTTTTCAATGTTATTCTTCATGAAAGTAAAGATAGTGGTTTTCTACAGTGAGCTAGTAATAAACACCAACCCAGACGGAAATTTATTTTTCCAGAAAGAGCTAAGAAAAGCTAATAAATTTTATAATCAATTTATAATATGCAGATTTTGGACTCTGTTAATAGTTAGTTAGAATTTATAACTTTTATTAGCTCTTCTTAGCTTTTGCTAGATTTTATTAGCTTTTAGGTTTTTTTCAAAAGTAAAAGAAATGTGCGAGTTTAAAAAAACTAATAACTACTAATAACTTTTTTAAATTATTATATACAGTAAATAAGTATTTAGAATTTTTATGAATATTTTCCAATAGCAATCTTTTATTAATAGCTTTTGTTTTTTTGCATACATCACTTAGAAACAGCTAAAAACAGTTAAATACAGGAAAATGCAACAGTTACTATTAGTGTCATTTTATCGTTTTTCACGATATTTTCGAAATACAAAAATCTAATAAAACCTAATAAAGCTTACAAATATTTACGAAATTTTAAAAACAACTAAAAAAATCTTATAAACATCACCAAATTTTTTAAACTATTAAAACAGTCCAAAATCCGCACTTTCTAAAGTGTTATGAAAATCTAATAAATAAGTATTTATAAACATTATTCGCATATGATTATTTCCGCTAGGGAAAGAAATATTAAATTTAATTTTCAATAAAGTAATCCAATTTGGTTAATCTTTTATATGATTCGATGATTCATGTTAACATTTAAAATAATTCATAATTTGTTACGGAATTGGTATGTATTCTTTATTTAGCATTCTCTTGTAATAAAGTTTATACTTCATTATTTTTCTAATATGAAAACAAATTAACCTATTTTTAGCAAAAATATTTCAATTGTCCAATATTCCACCAAAGCCACTTGAGAAATAGAAATTTCGCGCCAAAAATGTAATCGACTATTCCGTGTTTATTATAATACTAAACCGCTCATTTATGTGACAATACTGATTAAACCCTATAAACGAACCACATAGGTTGCTTGACAATATTAGAATATACCGGTATATTCGGATAAATAATGCTCGACTTTATAGTGAAATGTCCTATTCAACCCGATAAATTGCAATCATGAAAAATCATTAATTATTTGAAATCCAGATACATGCCTATTCGTTGTAAATAGAAAATACAGCAATACCTCATAAAATACGATAAACGATTCAATAGCGGTTGCTTCTACGACAAGCGTAACCGATAAGATCCTGTAATCAAACCGCTCATTTATGTGATAATACTGATTAAACCCTATAAACGAACCACATAGGTTGCTTGACAATATTAGAATATACCGGTAGATTTGGATAAATAATGCTCGACTTTATAGTGAAATGTCCTATTCAACCCGATAAATTGCAATCATGAAAAATCATTAATTATTTGAAATCCAGATACATGCCTATTCGTTGTAAATAGAAAATACAGCAATACCTCATATAAAATACGATAAACGATTCCATAGCGGTTGCTTCAACGACAGGCGCCCACGTGAAAAAATTTTAAAAAGTTTTTATAAAAATTGTATAAAATGAATTGACGATAGAGAAAAAAGCCAACTTCAGTTTGACATCTAACCAACTTCAGTTTGATGTCTTATTCCCGTGAGCTTCGTGCAGCGCGAAACGTTTGCCGTTGTATTTTACTTAATCAAGCAGTTTACCACTAAATTCGTCGTGGAAGTCGTACTTTTAACCTAGATATATGTGGTGCGTCAATTGACAGCATGGAATATTATCGATTTTGAGAATTTAAAATTCGGTCTCGGTGAGGGGAGAGCCGGAATATTGAGACCTGAAGATTCAACTCCGTCTACACTTTTGATCAGATAAGTCCTCCTTTCTCTTGATTTTTAAAAACTTAGCGATTGAGTACATTAGATACTTTGTGTTTTTGTAATATTTTTGTTGCAGGTTAGACGATTTTAAAGGTACGATCAACAGCTTCTCCGTGCGTAGAAGCGTCGGTACGAGTCACCCATCGCCACCGGTGCCAGCTGATGAATTTGCAGTCCTGTTTTTAAGGTTATATATGTTTATTCCCAAAACTTTAACATTTAAGTTTTGCAAAATTTTTCCCAATTTTCACAAACTTTTCCCAAGTTTTTTATACAATTTTTATAAATACTTTATAAATTTTTTTTACGTGGGCGTAACCGATAAGATCCTGTAATCAAACCGCTGATTTATGTGACAATACTGATTAAACCCTATAAACGAACCACATAGGTTGCTTGACAATATTAGAATATACCGGTAGATTCGGATAAATAATGCTCGACTTTATAGTGAAATGTCCTTTTCAACCCGATAAATTTCAATAATGAAAAATCATTAATTATTTGTAATGCAGATACATGCCTATTCGTTGTAAATAGTAAATACAGCAATACCTCATAAAATGCGATAAGCGATTCAATAGCGGTTACTTTTTGACTGGTAAAGCCAGGTACGATGCGTTAGGCAAGCCGCCCATTTCATGCGTCGATCGTCATAAATCCCTATAAAGGTACCAGGTAAGTTGTTATATAATATTGAAATATGCTGGTAAGGTCATATAGCCGTTACTTGGCGTATTGTGAAACGCCCTATTTAACCTTATATTTTTGTATGCTCTATAAGACAATAACTGTTAAAATCCCGATAGAAATCCACTTGTTAAGAATATATCATTTTGTATTACCTGAAATAGAACTATCAAAAGGCGCGATAGCGCCTGCACGCAAGTATGCAGGCGCGTAAGCCCTTATTATACAGCTAACTAACCCCTCAGATTTTTTATATTTTCGTACATTTAAAATTATACTATCTATTTATGCAATTACAAATCTCACATCTATTTTTTATATAAGTTTTCACTTTACAATAAATCCGGTTTGAATTCATAAGTGCATAGTGGAGAAATTCGATGTTATTAAAGTTGCTTGCTGAATTCCGATTCTCGAATTTTTGCTATTTCCACTTTCTTTTTCATTCGATGGCAACAAAAAGAGATAGCGTCATAGGAGATGCGAAAGATAGAAAGAGACGAAATTTTTTCCATCCCGTGAGAGAACGCCTACAGAGGTAAAAACTGTTAGCAAGTTGTTTGAGAAGTGGCCGCAAAGAGATATATATATATCTCTATAATATATAAACATTTCGCCGCCGCCGCCGCGGCTGTGTCTAAGAATTCAGAATTCAACATATATATATATGTCATATATATATATATATATATATATTATATATATATGTCATTTATATGTTATATATATGTCATATATGATATATATATGTATGTCATATATATAAGTGTGTGTGTGTGTGTGGGTGTGCGTGTGCGTGTGTGTGTGTGTGTGTGTGTGTGTGTGTGTGTGTGTGTGTGTGTGTGTGTGTGTGTGTGTGTGTGTGTGTGTGTGTGTGTGTGTGTGTGTGTGTGTGTGTGTGTGTGTGTGTGTGCGTGTGCGTGTGCGTGTGCGTGTGCGTGTGTGAATGTGTGTGTGTGTGCGTATGTGTGTGTGTGGGTGTGTGTGTGTGTACGTGTTACTTGTTTTTTCAAGAATAGATAATATATGTATTTTTTCCGTGCGCAAAAAAAAGTTGTGAATATAACTTGAAAGAATGTGTATTAGTTTACTTATTCCTGATAAAACTCATAAAATAAAAACGGACCTAAAATTTAATGTAATGTTTTTAAAAATATGCACAATTTTTCGAAGATAAAATAAATATTAATCAAGTATAACATACACTTTTCAAATATCTATATGTGAAATATACAATAAATTAAAAATTAAATATATTAATTATTGCATTTTTAAGATAATTCTATTATAAACAGTAATGGCAAAAGAAAATTCAAATTTTAAAGTTTTTCGAAAATTATTATTTTTGTAGTATTTAATTTAAATATTATTCAAATCAAAATTTAAAAATTGTATGGATATATAAGTAAGTAGATTACGTATATTTATATAAAACAATATCTTAAATAAACAAGTATGTATTTATTAGAAACAAAAGGTTATTTAAGGAATGCCTTTGTCTATAATAATTAAAATAAATATATGGGGTCTGTAACTAAAGGAAAAAATAATTGCACTGAAAAAAGTAGAGTTTTGATCCAAGCGGAATTCTTCTTAAATATGCGTCAAACAGAAAATCTGCTTGATCTAATGCGAATCTTTTGTAATCAAACGGATTCTTTTATAATCAAGCGGAACGTACTTTTTTAAAATTTAAGGAATTGTAATTCAAAAGGATCAATATTTTAAATTTAAGCATATTCTTCTTGATTCTAAAATAATTGTATTAGATCAAGCAGATTTCTGTTTGACGCATATTTAAGAAGAATTCCGCTTGAATCAAAAATCTATTTTTTTCAGTGTGGATATAATTATGGATTAAAACGCAAATTTTGAAAGAGGGTGCAAATTACGAATTACGGGAGAAATGGAAGAAACAGGTTTTTATTTATATACCACTAAAATGTTATAAATAATTTTTTAAAACTAATACAAAAATTAATTTAATTAAGTAGAAAGTTTTATTACTCTAAAAGTACAAAATATTAATGACATATAGAACTCTTGGCGATGACTTAAATAAATTAATCTTAGGAGGTATAGTTCTATTTTAGATCCGTTTAAAATAATCTAAAATTTTAATAGGTTTTTACTAAATACTACAATTAAGTTTATGCACTTTACTATTTTTGGTAAGTTAATTGTTCATTACCACATATATATATATATATATATATATATATATATATATATATATATTGTAACGGTTTTGCTATTTTTAAATATAAATACAAAAAGATAATAACAATTAACTACCGTTAAAATAATAGTCTCATTTACGCGATCAGCCGCTCAGTAATAATACGACTATAATAAGCCGTATAGGCGGAGGCGGCGGTAATCTTTATTTAGCGAAACGCGAGAAAAAGAGGGTAAACAATTAAATAAACAACAATGCAGTATTTAATTAATAACAGAAATAAATGTATTCGGGAAAAACAATAATACAGGCGCGTCGCAGCGCGCGAAACGCAGGTCAGTATACACGCGAGATAAATAAAGAGAGAAAGAGAGAGAGAGAGACTACAAGACTGGCACTTACAGTGCTTGAGACGCGATCGATGGTCAAACAACCAGGTGAAGTCTGCGTAGTCGCTACCCTTTAGCTTCCTGGGCTGCGTCGTCGCCAAACAAACTATTGCAACTTCACTGGATCACCAGCACAGCACCAGGATCACAAGCACAGGGCGATCAAAATATGGAGAAAACAAATCGCAAGGTTTCTCACGTCAGTGGCAATTAATCACACGGTTGAATTTTAATCTCTCGGCGGTTGAGATTAGTCGCTCCACGGTTGAGTTTAATCTCTCCACGGTTGAGTTTAGTCTAAGTGCTCTCGCACTTACGAACCGAAAACTCTCTCTCTCTTTCCCTACTTTTACCTTTACGAAGGTCCGCGAAAATCGCCGAAAATCGTCGAACGTCGACCTGTAACATCTGTAAATATTAATACACAGGCTAGACAGAGAGAGAGAATGTAACGAGCAATGTAATATAATCAAATATTACATTGATTCGTTACACTCCCCCCTTCCAGACGCTGGGTAGCCGAAGACGTACCAGCTCTGCATTTCTACTCTCTCTCTAGGCCAGAAGACAAAATAAAAAAAAGATAATTAACATAAATAATATTTATAAATAAATAAAATAAATTGATTTGAAAGCAAAACATCAGACAAAAGAAAATGTTTAGCAGGCCAACATATAAAGGATTTCTCTCTTTATTATAACAACAATTAAGAGCGATACGCCTTACGAAGATTACAAAATCGGAGAAAAGGTACGCGTAGATACATCAATCGCTCAAAGGAACATTTACGGTTTCTGCGACCGAGTGCGCTGTTCGATCGTTTTCACCGGGGATACGGGCTTGTTCTTTGAACCCTTCGGCCTTCCGCGCCTAATTTCCGTCGTCGGAGGATTCGCGTATACAACAGTATTCGCGTTTAATCGCTCGTTAGAAGGGGCACGATCTACCGCAGTCATACGATTAACAATTACCCGAGTTTTGCGCGGCCTACCTCGCTTACGCAGTGCGTTCGCGCTCACAGGATCATTATCGTTGGACTCGTCGCTAGCTCTTCGCTCTGCGTTTAATCCCTCGTTGTCCCTCGTCGCATCCTCTCGATTTAATCTACTCTCCACAGATACGTCCGTTTGGTCTTCGTAGAATGGCTTAATATCACTGATGTGGCATTTACCTGCTTCTTTTCCATCATTGTCGATGAGCTCTACCACGTTTGAGCCGAGTAACGCCGAAACAATAAAAGGTCCGATGTACTTCGGAGCTAGCTTAGCAGCTATGCCTTGGGCAGCGGACGAAAGTATACGATTCCGCTTAGAAACTTTTTGTCCCACGGCAAATTGTACATCGCGGCGTTTTGAATTATAATATTCGGCCTGACGGGCTTGTGCGCATGTCGCTCGTTCAGCAGCTTGAGCTTGCAGCTCTGGCAACGTTTGCATACGCTGTTGCCAATTTTGAACAGCTGCTGCGGCTTTGCTATCAGCGACAGCTTAATCTTCCGAGAGACTAGACAATAGCGCTGCATGATGGGACGCAAACCGCCCACATCAATTTCATGCTCAGCTAAGTTAGTACAGCCTAGCTTTGCATTCGGAGCAGTCAAACGCTTTTCCAACAACTCATTGAGTTGTTTGCGTTGCGCTTCGTCAATATCTGCTAAGCCGACGGCAGCTAGCGTACATACTGAATTTTAATCTCTCGGCGGTTGAGATTAGTCGCTCCACGGTTGAGTTTAATCTCTCCACGGTTGAGTTTAGTCTAAGTGCTCTCGCACTTACGAACCGAAAACTCTCTCTCTCTTTCCCTACTTTTACCTTTACGAAGGTCCGCGAAAATCGCCGAAAATCGTCGAACGTCGACCTGTAACATCTGTAAATATTAATACACAGGCTAGACAGAGAGAGAGAATGTAACGAGCAATGTAATATAATCAAATATTACATTGATTCGTTACACTCCCCCCTTCAGACGCTGGGTAGCCGAAGACGTACCAGCTCTGCATTTCTACTCTCTCTCTAGGCCAGAAGACAAAATAAAAAAAAGATAATTAACATAATAATATTTATAAATAAATAAAATAAATTGATTTGAAAGCAAAACATCAGACAAAAGAAAATGTTTAGCAGGCCAACAATAAAGGATTTCTCTCTTTATTATAACAACAATTAAGAGCGATACGCCTTACGAAGATTACAAAATCGGAGAAAAGGTACGCGTAGATACATCAATCGCTCAAAGGAACATTTACGGTTCTGCGACCGAGTGCGCTGTTCGATCGTTTTCACCGGGGATACGGGCTTGTTCTTTGAACCCTTCGGCCTTCCGCGCCTAATTTCCGTCGTCGGAGGATTCGCGTATACAACAGTATTCGCGTTTAATCGCTCGTTAGAAGGGGCACGATCTACCGCAGTCATACGATTAACAATTACCCGAGTTTTTGCGCGGCCTACCTCGCTTACGCAGTGCGTTCGCGCTCACAGGATCATTATCGTTGGACTCGTCGCTAGCTCTTCGCTCTGCGTTTAATCCCTCGTTGTCCCTCGTCGCATCCTCTCGATTTAATCTACTCTCCACAGATACGTCCGTTTGGTCTTCGTAGAATGGCTTAATATCACTGATGTGGCATTTACCTGCTTCTTTTCCATCATTGTCGATGAGCTCTACCACGTTTGAGCCGAGTAACGCCGAAACAATAAAAGGTCCGATGTACTTCGGAGCTAGCTTAGCAGCTATGCCTTGGGCAGCGGACGAAAGTATACGATTCCGCTTAGAAACTTTTTGTCCCACGGCAAATTGTACATCGCGGCGTTTTGAATTATAATATTCGGCCTGACGGGCTTGTGCGCATGTCGCTCGTTCAGCAGCTTGAGCTTGCAGCTCTGGCAACGTTTGCATACGCTGTTGCCAATTTTGAACAGCTGCTGCGGCTTTGCTATCAGCGACAGCTTAATCTTCCGAGAGACTAGACAATAGCGCTGCATGATGGGACGCAAACCGCCCACATCAATTTCATGCTCAGCTAAGTTAGTACAGCCTAGCTTTGCATTCGGAGCAGTCAAACGCTTTTCCAACAACTCATTGAGTTGTTTGCGTTGCGCTTCGTCAATATCTGCTAAGCCGACGGCAGCTAGCGTACATACATCGCCAATGCCGATAGCAGATACTTCAAGCTGAATTGCTTCGGCCACGTTCTCAATCACTAACTGATTTTCACGGGGCAACAAAACAGCATTAAATGCACGAATAAAGTCGGCACCGAGAATGCAGTCGGCGTCGAGATCGCTCATCACTAGTACGTCCAAGTAATGGCGTTCATTCGCTAAATCAAACGGCAGTTCCAAGCGTCCAAGGATTGGAACACTTTGACCGTTAGCGAGTCGTGCACCTGGTCCAATGTAACGTGTTAACGGTTTTCCTATGGCTGATGCTATTTGCAAGCCTAAGGAATTAATAACCGTGCGAGCCGCCCCTGAATCGTACAAAGCGCGTACGCGGAATCCACCGATTCCAATCTGCAGCCACCAGCGAGTAAACTGCGGAGTTTCCTCCTCCACTGGCGTTTCAGCGCGGGAATCGCAAACACCTTTTTCCGCTGATTGTCTGTCCACTCCGACAGGCAAAAGCGAGGGCACTTTTTCCGTTTGCGCAGGTACTGATTGTGACTTATCACCATCAGAGGTCTCACTAATAATTGGGGCGATAGGGACCTTATCTATTCGCCCCTTTTCTCGTTTCCCGAGCACTCAGGACAATCCGTCTTGATATACCCGGGCCAACCGCAGCGATAGCAGTACACACGCTCTTTGGGACCTGCTTTCTTATCGCGGTTGCGACTACGCGCGGATTGTCCATTAGTAATGGATGATTTATTTTTACCATCATCCTTCCTCTCGGTACTAGTCACGCCAGATGGCTTATCAGAAACATTCTTTGCTCCTTTCGGCACACCTGGTTTACTAAAATTACGCGCGTTTTGGCCTTTCTTATTGGCGGAATTCGCACAAGAATTCGCATATTTGCTAAATCTTTCATCTAGCATCTTCTCTAAGAGTTTGGCCAAATTTTCCATTGTCGGTTCTGCGATACTCGCTACTTTTACCGTAGCATCATCGCTAGCAGCTTTTCCGCCCTTCTTACCTCTGGTATCTGACTGCTTATAAGCCACAGAAGGCAGAACGCTCTTTTCTGGCGGAGGAGGCGCGGGAAAATTCCGCTCTTCCTCGATAAGCTCTTCCGCCTGACGAGCTAGCTGCACAAGCCTATCGACGCTTGTAACTTTTTCTTTCGGAACTAACTTCCGAACAGACGGCAACATGTTAGCATACAACATGTCTAGCTGAAACTGCGTACTTGGAGGCGCATTCATTCTGCTAAATATAGTTAGCAAGCAGAAAATGTAATCGCGAGCAGGCTCTTCTCTACCCTGCTTGCGTGCTTGCGCTTCCGCCATTAAGCGCTGCTGAAAGTTCTGTTCGACGCCATAACATCGTCGAGCAGCACTGCAAAAATCAGCCCAGGTATTCCAATCTTTCCGCGATTGGCGATACCAATGTAGCGCTACGCCAGTTAACAACTCCGAGAAAGCATTCAGTAAATCCGCGTCGGAAATATGCGCTAACTTGCGACATTCTTCTACGCGCTGAATAAATTCCTCGATGCTTTCGCGTTTTTCGCCGGAAAACTTAATATTCCACTGGCGAACTGTGCGACCTACGTCATGTGACTGTATAGGCGCTCTAGTCGACATATTCGACAAGATTTGCGTAAGTTGATCGCTTGTAACTACAGGCACATTTTCCCCCCTTCCAGACTCTTGCCAATCCGCAGGAGTTGGCAGAGACGAGAAATTAGACGTAGGAGTCGGAAAATTTAACGCGTTTGCGTTTAAACGCGATCCAAGCGACTTTTCCGTTTGCGTGTGTAATACCGCTTGAGGTGCTTCAGGATGCTTATTCGTTTCAAAATAATTTAAATTAAAAGTATCTTGAAAATTAACACTTTTGCGATTTTTCCGCTGCTTTTCCGCCGCAATTGACGTTTGCGTCGGAAGCTGCGTACTCGTCGCAAAATCCGCTAATTGCTGCCTTAGATAATTCAACTCCTTCTCTTGTTGAAAGGCAAGCGATTGCGTTCTACTCAACTCCAGGGCTAAACCCCTTGGAGAGTTGTAGACTACGCCATTAGCTAATGCACATAAAACGATATCATTATCAATTTTATTATTTTCTTTTGAAGAAAATACCGTTTTTGGTATCGCACCTCTTGATTGTAAATGCGTACTCGCTGCTTGCGTCGTCGAGTACGTAGTTGTAGTAGCGGTGGTTATCATCGCGGTCGAAATGGTAGGAATTGGCCTTACCGGTATGGTTGTGTTAAGCGTTTTTATCGAAGTCAATTCAAAATTTGATTTACAATTATTTTCGGCGGTGTTTTCCGCCGCGTTTTCCGCAAGGTTCCCCGCGATATTTCCCGCGTTAACCTCGCTATGCTGCGATTCCGCATCGGAATCGGCAAGTTGATCGTCATTTGACTTCGAGCTATTGGCAAGCGGAGAGAATCCGCTCTCATCCGCTCGATTGAGATTTTCAAATTGTCTGTGCGCAATCTGTACTTGCGCTTCTTCGCTAAATTTCGCATGTTTCAAAACGGTGCAGAGTCTTTGTTCACGACGAGTCCGCGAAACTAAATCATCGTCACTAGTTGACTGGACGAAATCCGCGGCTGTATAATCGCCGCGTAAACGCCTATATAACCTGTCTACACGTACAAAGGGCGTACCGTCGCGCGTCAATTCTAGCTGATCAAGTACAGAATCGAATTGATCGCTTGTTAGATTCAAAATCCATCCTTGGATCTCAACTCCGTACGTTTGATCGAAATCACACTCGTTCATACACGCCATTTTGAATTATAAAAATTAAATAAAATTTAAATTTTAGGCCTTATTGGCAAAATAAATTCTCACAATTAAAAAAAAATTTATTAAACAAATT
Source organism: Theocolax elegans (assembly GCA_026168455.1). Taxonomy (NCBI): domain Eukaryota; kingdom Metazoa; phylum Arthropoda; class Insecta; order Hymenoptera; family Cerocephalidae; genus Theocolax; species Theocolax elegans. The sequence goes on along the minus strand of CM047429.1, from coordinate 20,367,947 downwards.
ACAAAATAATTGCGAATCGCTATCAAATTATGCGCAAATTCGCTTAACCAAATTAAATTTACTAAGATCAACCACTTTGTAAAAAAAACAAAATATTATAAATCTGTAATTTGTTAAAAATAAATTTTTCAATTGTTTACAAAAAAAATAGAATTAAATTGAATTAGGGAATTTAATATACAAGAAATTTGAAGAATTTAAAATAAATTGTTTAAATATAATAATTATTTAAAAAAAGACAAAATTTTAAATTGCGAAGAAACGCTATAAAAATTATTTTAATAATTTATAATAACAACAAAAAAAAAAATTAAATTGAATTCAAATTAAAAAAAAATTAATTTACTTTATTTGCGCACACGCTTACATACACCTACATACATGTACCGCGATACGCTACAATACTTATATTTACCGCGTAAATCACACACACACTTACACGCACGCACGCGAAATAGACTAACTCAACCTAAATTGCGATTATACAGTTTACGACAAATTATTAAAAAAACAATAATTTTATTTTCCGCGGTGTCGCTAATAATTATTTAAATAAACAATTAAATAATAAAAGAAGCACGAAATAATTAAATTCGCAATACGCTAAAATTAAACGAAAAGAAAATTCGATTTAAGATTCAAATAATATAAGATACGAAAGAATATTTTCGAAAAGGATAAAGTTACACACTTCGAATATTATTTGAAGCGTAAACACCGCGAATCACCGCGAAACGTAAACAATGCGCTCGCTCGCTCTCGAAATGCTCGAAATAAAATCTCTTAATTTAACACGCCTATTGACTGAATTAAAACTTTTAAATATTAGAAATTAAATTTTGAGACTATTAATTGTCAATAATATGCGTATCGCTAATTACCATGCACGTTGGGCGCCATGTAACGGTTTTGCTATTTTTAAATATAAATACAAAAAGATAATAACAATTAACTACCGTTAAAATAATAGTCTCATTTACGCGATCAGCCGCTCAGTAATAATACGACTATAATAAGCCGTATAGGCGGAGGCGGCGGTAATCTTTATTTAGCGAAACGCGAGAAAAAGAGGGTAAACAATTAAATAAACAACAATGCAGTATTTAATTAATAACAGAAATAAATGTATTCGGGAAAAACAATAATACAGGCGCGTCGCAGCGCGCGAAACGCAGGTCAGTATACACGCGAGATAAATAAAGAGAGAAAGAGAGAGAGAGAGACTACAAGACTGGCACTTACAGTGCTTGAGACGCGATCGATGGTCAAACAACCAGGTGAAGTCTGCGTAGTCGCTACCCTTTAGCTTCCTGGGCTGCGTCGTCGCCAAACAAACTATTGCAACTTCACTGGATCACCAGCACAGCACCAGGATCACAAGCACAGGGCGATCAAAATATGGAGAAAACAAATCGCAAGGTTTCTCACGTCAGTGGCAATTAATCACACGGTTGAATTTTAATCTCTCGGCGGTTGAGATTAGTCGCTCCACGGTTGAGTTTAATCTCTCCACGGTTGAGTTTAGTCTAAGTGCTCTCGCACTTACGAACCGAAAACTCTCTCTCTCTTTCCCTACTTTTACCTTTACGAAGGTCCGCGAAAATCGCCGAAAATCGTCGAACGTCGACCTGTAACATCTGTAAATATTAATACACAGGCTAGACAGAGAGAGAGAATGTAACGAGCAATGTAATATAATCAAATATTACATTGATTCGTTACAATATATATATTACACCTTTGGTGTAAGTTATGTCCTAAAATACGTGAAAATTAGTGATTTTATGAGGTTTATGAGGCATAAGTTACACCAGCGGTCTTGGCCAATAATCTAATCCGAGCCATTCGAAAGCTCGCGAAAAATGTGAACTTTTGAGAGGTGTTAGATTAAAATCGATTATGGTGTAGTAGCCTTTTTTTGATATTCAATATGTCCGGGTGTTCTATCTCTTCGAGATTTTAAAATTAAAAAATGTAACCAGGGTAGATAAGTTCTAAAGATTAATTCAAAAAAAGTTGTTTGTAATGTTTTTTCAAAAAAATCAACAGATTTTGAGATAAATGGCTTTAAAAATAGAAATTTTTCTAAAAAATTGAAAAATTTCCACTTTTCATGGTCAAATAACTCTTAAGCAAATTATTTTTAACACTTAAATTTTTTTTGTTTGTTCTGGAAGATGTTTCCAGCCTGTTCTCAAATTTTGGATTGATTTAAAATTTTCATCGTACCACTTGACGTGAATATATGTGTATATATATGTATGTATGTATGTGGGTGTGTGTGCGTGCGGCGGAATATTAATATAATATATATATATTTTAAAATTGTTTTTTCAAGAATACATAATATATGTATTTTTTCCGTGCGCAAAAAAAAAGTTGTGAACATAACATGAAACAATGTGTATTTGTTTACTCATTCTTGATAAAACTCATAAAATTTTTATACGTATACTCAATAATAATAACGGATCTAAAATTCAATGTAATGCTTTAAATACAGATGCAAAATTGTTTGAAGATTAAATAAATATTAATCAAGTATAACATACACTTTTCCAAATATCCATATGATATATACAATGGGTTAAAAATTAAATATATTAATTATTGCATTTTTAAGATAATTCTATTTTTATACTTATTTATATTTTAATTACACCTTTTTATAAGTAATTTATACTCCATAATAGTTTTCTGCAATTGAAAGTACTTAAATCAAAAACACCTTTCAAAAAGGTGTCAAAACCCGCAAGTATATGTGTTAGCATTTTTAAGATATTCTATTATAAACAATTAAATATATTAATTATTTCATTTTTAAGATAATTCTATTTTTATACTTATTTATATTTTAATTACACCTTTTTATAAGTAATTTATACTCCATAATAGTTTTCTGCAATTGAAAGTACTCAAATCAAAAACACCTTTCAAAAAGGTGTCAAAACCCGCAAGTATATGTGTTATTTTAATCAAACTTTGAAAATTGTTATCTGTCTGATAAATTTTAAAGTATAAGATAAAAATATCTTTGATTCTAATTCCCATATTTTCTCTACTTATTTATATTTTTATTACACCTTTTCTATATCTAACTTATATTCCATAATATTTTTCTGCAATTGAAAGTATTCAATTCGAAAACACCTTCCAAGAAGGTGTCAAAACTCTGCAATTCAATCTGACATTGTTATCTGATAAATAAATAATTTTAATTTCTAACTACCTTATTTCATCTATTTCTTTGAATTTTAATGAAACATTTTTATAAATATTACGAAAATTTCGTATAAAAAATTTCTGCAATTGAAGGAATTGAAATGAAACTGAAATCGACAAGTATTTTGAATCGTACCATAAATTTATATTTTATATAAACATTTTTATATATATTACTTAAACTTCGTAAAAAGTTTCTGCAATTGAAAGCACTGAAATCAAACTGTAATCGACAAGTATTTTGAACCATGCAAAAATTTCTACCAATCTGAATACAGATTTTTTTATATGAAAAGTATCTTACACTATTATTTTTCATTTCTGGCCCTCACATGTTTTACAGTAATAAATAAATAATATTCTAATGATATTAATTTGTGCAAAATTAATTTCTGCAATACTAATAAAATGGACATTTCTTTTTTATTCTTTTAAATAATAAAATAATACTTGCACCACCGTTGGTTAAACGCTTCATATATGTGTTAATTCTGACTTACTAATGTATTCCTTTACATTTATGAAAGTATTTTAATACCGTGAAGAAACTGCAATGAGTAATAATATATAAATATTGCAATACTATCTGGCAATTTTTATATCCTACATCACCAATGATAAAATAGACATCATTATTTTTATCTAATAAAGTTCCTAAAAGAGGCCTGCGATGGCTTGGTCGGTAGGGCGACGGACTCATAATCTGGAGGTCCCAGGTTTGATTCCCGTCCCCGGGCGATTGATACAAGCACCACTAGCGACTGTATTTTCAACAAGTGCTTTCTTCACCAAGACATCGTATGACCTCCGTCGCTGATTAGCAAGTTTTTTTTAGTAGTTACGTAAAATAATTATTATTTCACTTAACTAAGGATATACAATCTACATGATTTTACCAATTAATTAATTAATTAATAAGATAAAAGCTAAGATGCATGTAATTATTTATAAAATGTAACATCAGTTAATATAGTCAAGTATTATTTTATTATTTAAAAGAATAAAAAAGAAATGTCCATTTTATTAGTATTGCAGAAATTAATTTTGCACAAATTAATATCATTAGAATATTATTTATTTATTACTGTAAAACATGTGAGGGCCAGAAATGAAAAATAATAGTGTAAGATACTTTTCATATAAAAAAATCTGTATTCAGATTGGTAGAAATTTTTGCATGGTTCAAAATACTTGTCGATTACAGTTTGATTTCAGTGCTTTCAATTGCAGAAACTTTTTACGAAGTTTAAGTAATATATATAAAAATGTTTATATAAAATATAAATTTATGGTACGATTCAAAATACTTGTCGATTTCAGTTTCATTTCAATTCCTTCAATTGCAGAAATTTTTTATACGAAATTTTTGTAATATTTATAAATATGTTTCATTAAAATTCAAAGAAATAGATAAAATAAGGTAGTTAGAAATTAAAATTATTTATTTATCAGATAACAATGTCAGATTGAATTGCAGAGTTTTGACACCTTCTTGGAAGGTGTTTTCGAATTGAATACTTTCAATTGCAGAAAAATATTATGGAATATAAGTTAGATATAGAAAAGGTGTAATAAAAATATAAATAAGTAGAGAAAATATGGGAATTAGAATCAAAGATATTTTTATCTTATACTTTAAAATTTATCAGACAGATAACAATTTTATTTATCAGATAACAATTTTCAAAGTTTGATTAAAATAACACATATACTTGCGGGTTTTGACACCTTTTTGAAAGGTGTTTTTGATTTGAGTACTTTCAATTGCAGAAAACTATTATGGAGTATAAATTACTTATAAAAAGGTGTAATTAAAATATAAATAAGTATAAAAATAGAATTATCTTAAAAATGAAATAATTAATATATTTAATTGTTTATAATAGAATTATCTTAAAAATGCTAACACATATACTTGCGGGTTTTGACACCTTTTTGAAAGTGTTTTTAGATAATTCATTCATGTTCGGGTTTTTCATTATAAAATACTATAAGCTTTAGAGTGAAAAAGCATTGATATATAAGTACGTGAAAGGTGGCAAATCCTTATAATGCCCGGTAAATATAAATACAAAATATTTAAATATAAATGTGTACCCGATATACTCCGATAAACTATTTTATGATCTTTTATGTTACACGTTTATTCCTATAAAATCTTATAAACAAATTTATTTTTATCGCATTTTATGAGGTGTTCATTATGAAGCCTATAGTTATAAGCTTATTATTCTTTCCGATTCGTATTAAATAATGTATAGCATTCTATCGCAAACTCCGGGTGCAAAAGCCACATGAAGTACGATAAAAAATTTTTTTTATATTTTTATATGAGGTTTTTCCAACAGGGAGGTAATTTCACATCATGTATTCAAGCCCAAATTTTTAAATTAGCCCAATTTAAATACATACTAAAAATATTTTCCAAAATATATTCTATATATTTCAAAGTTATGCAAGAACATACATAGATTTTTCTTTTCCTCCATTTTTCACCACCACCTTGGATCTTAAATACCTCAAAATAGGTTAACTTTTTATATTATACATTAAATAGGAAAAAGTTTTAGTGTGCAGAATAAAATTTTTACAATTAACTAATTTGAAGTGATGTAAGTGTGATTATCAAGCTTATTTTGACAGTTCGATTTTATTCTGCATAACAGTATCCAGCCCTATATTAAACCCCATATTAATAGAATATTCTCTTTAAATTTAGCTTTTCAACAAAATTTAATTTAAAATGGAGTCTTAATATTAAATAAAAGATAAGGTAAAGTACCCAAATGCGGGACAAAATTTAAATGGGCCTCGGTTGAAACAGAGTTTTTAAAGCCATTACTGCAAAATACAGACGCATGTCCCGTCGAAACGCGAGTTCGGTATTAAATTTACTTAATTATGCAGATAAAATGGCATTTATTAAGTTTTTTATTAAAAATATCTAAGTTCGAAAAATAGTGCACGGGGAGCTAAAGTTGGACAGCCATAAGCGAAGGTGGACCCTTTCGCGGGACAGAAAAATGCACGTAATGTTGGACAGATAAAAAGTTACGTGTCCAACATTAGCGTAATGAGAAGTGAAGGTGCAGGTAAAGATGGACAGACCCTTGCTCGCCCGAGCCTAACCTCCAAAAATTTAAACATTAATTTTTCGGTATTTATAACTATATTGAGTGCACTTAATGTTTATTTCAACTTATTTAAGTATGAATTATTAGTATCAACTGTTATTTCTATCACATTTCTTAATTTATGGAATAGCTACGTCTGTCCCAACATTAAGGTCCAGTTTTGAGTTTGTCCCACGATTGGGTACTTTACCTTATAAGAAATCAAAGAAATGGTAAAAATCAGAAAATTGTCATAATTTTTTGTCAAATAATTATTTCATTTAAGTATACTATGTTCTTTTAATAACATAACTTATTAAACTGATATTAAATATGCATAAATAAGTTTAATATAACTGATAAAATTTGTCGATTGGGTCTTTTTACTTTTATCACCAAGTAGTCATTTACAGTATTATTGACAGGTAAAATTTGTATTTAACTAATACTATAACTAATAAGAACTATCAAGAATACTAAAAGCTCTATTTGGTCAAACTGTGTTATATATATCCAATCTGCAGGCTCTATCGGTTCCATTAAACATATCCATGCATGTTTGATAACTTTAAAGTTAATGTTATGATGGTCTTGCAAAGTTTTATTGCTGAGATTTAATTAACATAGTATAATGAAATAAGTATGAAGTGCTAAAATTTTGACATTTTTTCAGATTTCTTATTTTTACCATTTCTTTGACTGCATTGGTTTAAATGTGATCCCATCATTAATTTAATTATGTTGAAAAGCTATTATTACAGAGAACCTGGTTTAATATCATGTATATTGATGCTGTCCTGCAGACCAAAATCAATACTGATAAAATGGGTTCTTATTGATAGCCAATCACATTACTTCAAATTAGATAATTGCAAAAATGGTGAGAAATTCTATTTAGCAATTCGGAACATTTCCCATTTAATATGAAATATAAAATGTTAACCTATTTTTAGGTATATGTTTTTAAGATCCAAGGTGGTGAAAACTTTTTCCATTTGCATTACTTTGATGCATATTAATTTTTAGACCTACAAATTTTTTTTGCACAGTATAAATTACTCAAGTGCTCCAGTAAATTTTACTGAAATAACTCTATAGTAAAATTTTTTGGACTAAAATTTTAGTATTACTTATTTAAGTACATAAAAGATTTATATGTATAATTTTGGCTGATATTTACATTATAATTACTCAAGTAATAGTTTAGATATAGCATGAAAATAGTGTATTCGCACATATATATCAGTGTAAAAGAATTGAATATATTGATGCTATTTCAAAATATTACTTTATAAATATTATATAAATATGAGTCAAAATTATGTATATAAATCATTTACGTACTTAAGTCAATATTACTAAAGTTCTAGACCAAAAAATTTTCCCCAATAGACAAAGTTGCACAGACAAATCTTCGTTAAAACTTGCTACACAATTTTTGAAAACAACTTGTGTTAAACTTGCTAACAAGACTTTACATAATAGTGACGTGTACCTAAATTTTATGTAAAATTGTTAAAAAAAGTTGCAACAAATAATTGCTATAAATTTGCTAACAAATAAGGACGCAGATTTAGATTAATTTGTTATTTAACTCTGCTGCACGAGTTGATATAATTTTGATATATATTTGCTAAGAAATATATCATAATCTAAGAAATTCTTTTTCAGCAAATTGGTAGCAAAATTAAATCAGTAAATGCTTACATAGTGCAGTATATTGCAACAAGATTTAATGATAATTTGTTGCTATTTTGCAATCATGAAAATAATAATTTCAATGTATTTTTTATTCAAGAAAATCTGTGTTTTTGTGAAGTATTTCAAGTTTTGTTACTTTTTTTGCAATTTTAAGAGTCTAACACATTTACTAGTTGTGGCGATGCAACGTGCGATCTAGTTGCACAAAAATAATATAAGTATTTGCCATTATATTTACTTAAAATATTATTTCAACAAAATAAAAGCACATTTATAGCAATACTTGCTATTTAAAAAGTAATAATTTTATGCAACAATTGACTTTAATTTTTTATAAATTTGCTGTCACTATTTTCATGTAAATGATTTGAAGCAAATTTATAATAAATAAGGACTTACATTGACGCAAATTTTGGATAAACAGGTACAAATTTTTTTTGCAAAGTTGCTGTCAGTTTGCAATCATATGTCTATTGGGGTTAATATAGAGTTACTTCAGTAAAATTTACTGGAGCACTTGAGTAATTTTTACTTAAGTTTTTTTTCCGTGTAGAAGATATTTTTAGTTTGTATCTAAAATTTGAGCTTTTATAAAATTTTTACTTGTATACTTGATGTGAAATGACCCATATATATTCAAATTAAATTAATAAATAATTAAATATATAAATATATTATGTCAGTAACAATTTGCTTAATATAGTGTAATCATGAAATTGGGAATTATATTGCATGCAAAAAAATCATACAGTGTGTTTCACTATATAGTGGATGCTAAAATAGTACTGCTTTATCAAAAACTGCCAAAAATACTTTTAAAAAAAATATAACTTGTTTCAATTAATTTTATTAATTCAAGTAACATTTTTCATGTTTAAGATCACCATTCTTGAATACATTACTTTATTACAAAATAACTATTTTTAGTTAGTATCATAATTTAATTACCAAAACCAAAATAGGCGAATAATATTTTAATCTTAGATTATATACATATTCATCGCCAGAACTATAAGCCATAAATTTGTACTAATTGCACATCTTATGAGAATGGTTGAAGGAAGTATATTTAAAAAATTCAAATCATCTAATATAAATCTTACATCTGAGTTTGGTTGCTTGGTGTATTTAACTACGCAACTATAATAATTATAATTTAAAGATAAAACTGAATGACATTTGTTTTGACATGACTGATTAGTACAGGGCACATGTATATAGTTATTACATATATTTTTAATTTATTGCACTTCTACTTGCTTATCAAACGAATTTTATGAGTATTCTGCCTAACTATAAAATTATCTAATTTCAATAAACATTGTAAATTTATTGGAAAGGTAGTGCAAGGTTATAATCACAGACTTGTAGAGTTCGCATTAAGGCAAATTTGTACCGACAGTGCCGACAGTATCACTGCTGCCTAATTCCCATTCATCTGATACTATAGACTACTGACCCTACATCACAGATTCACAGCTCCATGAATTGTGCGAATAAAGTAAAAAACACATTATAAAAAATACTAGAAATTGTGGAATCATCAGCAGATTTTGCAAATTAATTTTAAAAAATTGCGTTTTGAACAGTTAAAAAAAAAACATAACTCATTTTGAAGGGAGAATTTTCAAAATAAATGTTTTTTCATGAATAACACGTCGTAGAAGCATGAATTCGACGCGAATCGTTTGCAATTTAATTGCTGACTTTAGTTATGTGATGAGATTATTAAAATCTCTAATGACAATTGATAATTAAAAAAATGATTTATTTATTTGCAACTTTGTATGATTGAGAGACCGTTCCGCGTTCGCTGCCTCTATTTTATATTCGCATCAGCATAATGTCTATAATATGAAAATACGAATAAACAAGAAATACATTTAATGTTACAAAAAATATAACTTAATGAAAACAACTAAAAATTTTTAAAAAATTTAAAGATAATTAGACTTATTATGCTTGTGACGAGTGACGATATACGAGGTCACTCGTGGGAGTTCTCCGACACAGGACTCGACTCGACGTACAGTCGTCGGGCCGGATTACATAGTAGAAACGGAAGGTGGGGAACGGATAGCGAGCCGGCTGGGGCGGTATTCTCTCGTGTGCTGCCGAGCAGCGAAAAGGGAAAGGGTCGTCGTCTCAAGTCACCAGAGGAGTGTACGTAAGAACCCTTCTTGTTCTCTATGTTTTGCTATCGGAAACCCACACGGGGGGGGGGGGGGGGCAACAAATCGATGTGATATACGCGCTCTCTTTGTGCCGTATCTTTGCCTCCGTATGCGACTTCGTATTATTGGTATACGTCCCGACCAGTCTTACTTATCAAGTTAATTTTCAATTTATTATAATCTATAATTATTTAAAACAATTAATGTACGTTTCAAAAGTATTCGTAAAATATTAATTTCGAAATTTTGAAAAAAAGTTCCTTAAACGATGTGCTTTGCACATGTCAACATTCCCTGCTAAAAATAATCGATTGAAATCGATAGACATGGAAAGATTTTGCATATAAATCGATTCAAATTGATTAATTTTAATCGATTTGTATGCAAAATCTTTCCATGTCTATCGATTTCAATCGATTATTTTTAGCAGGGTTTTGATAAACGAATAAACCTAAGCCCTTCCCTACACCTACCTACCCGTACTGTAAATAAGCCCTACCTACCCTCACAGACTAAAACCCTATCCCAAGCACAGCACACATAAGCAGCCAAAGCACTATAGGGTGGTCCTGTCGTTGAAGGCCCTGGGCGAGCTCAGTCAGTATCAAGTAGGCTCCTCCGGTTTGACACCGCCAAACGTATGTAGCAAGGAGGCTATAAATAAGGAAACCTCGAGGACCCTCCTTAGCTTCACAGGACAGCAGATTAGACAAAGAAGCAGTATCCTGGCGGAAGACTATGAAACCTCCAACGCCAACCAGTATACAGCTGTAAAAGGAGCAACATAATTAATACAAGGACGCATTAAGAGGACAAGAAGCAAGGAAGAATATATACAGCAGTATGTAGAGGACGTGGAGCAAGAAACTACAGGTGCAGCTGTATGTGAACACTACAGCTGTACAAGGAAGAGCATAGGATAAAATGAGATTAGGTTGCTACACATAAACAATGTGTACAGCAAACCTCCTAAATTTTAAACTACATGAATACGCATACTTGCGTAGTCCCCATGACAAGGCATTTACCTGGAGCTGTATGAGGAGCGGCTATCGGTCACCGTGGCTCGACGTCGTCGTGGAGAGAGGATCGAGGCGGCTCCGGGAAGTGATGCGGTGACGGGTGAGCTTCGTACCTGAAACTCACATCGTACAAATTAGTTGAATGACAGATAATATGGAACGAATTAATAGTTACCTAGAAGGAAGTTATACCGCATCGCCGAGACGTAAACAGCACCAGGTTACCATACTTCATACAGCAGACTTGAACCGCTACAGCCAGCTGAATTCAGCGGTAATCGACTCGCGCGCTCGATGCGAGATCGATGTACCGCGTACACGGTACGTATGCGCAGGCGCGCGGTACGATTGTGGCTCTCAAGAACGCGGAGAGCCAGAGCTCTACGGTCGGTCGACTTAACGACATCGGCAAATATTAACAAGCGTTAAGTAGCACCTTACGAGTGAGTGAAGGATTGAGTGCATTATGGAAGGTTTGGACATAATACATTAAAATGCAGAAATCCTGCATGTTGTATAAAGTGTGCTGGTCCGCACTCAACCATACAATGTGATATTCAATCTACTAATACATGTATTAACTGTTTCTTTAGCAACTCAAAATATAAAACAAATCTAGAATTTAATCATATGGCCAATGATACACAGAAATGTGCAATATTAAAAAAGAAGATACAAAGATACATAGATATGACTGATTACCCAATTAGTCCTACTATACCAAGATTAGTTGGTAATGTAGGAAACATTAAAGAAACCAAGTCGATGACCAACATGAATATCAGCAAAACAAAGAATTCTTCAGTCAGCGCTGACGTCACGCAAAATAATTCCTCAAACTAAAGAAATCGAAAGTCTTAGTAATGGAGCAACATATTCACTTTATTGAAGGATTACAAAAGGAAGTGATTCACGAAGAAAAAGTCTATTCTGATCTAAAAACTCTTAATAAGAATCTAAATAAAAAAGATAGTATAATACTCTATGTTAATGTGAGAAGCCTAAATGCCAATTTTTTAAAACTTGAAATTTTTATTAGGAGTTTAAAGATTAAACCTTATGTAATTGTATGTTCAGAAACATGGAACTTGATGAATGTTCAGCTGTATGCGATATCAGGTTATAAAATGTATTATAATAATAGTAATATTAATCAAAATGATGGTGTAGTTGTATATATAAAGGATTGCGTTACTGAAATCACGGAGATAATTGAAATAAACAAGTTGAAATTATTAAACACAAGAATAAAATTAAACAATAGCAGTAATCTAGAAATATCAGCGCTGTATAGATGCCATGATATATCTACTCTTGAGTTTATAGCAAACTTAAAAACATATATTGACAAGAAAAGAAATACTAAAAATCATCTAATTATTGGTGATTTTAACATCAACATTATGAAAGATGATATATATAGTCAAGAATTATTAAATAATATGCTTGAAAAAGGTTTCTTTCCTGGTTTTATAGATACAACTAGACCTAATGATTGTGGCGGAAATGGAACATGCATTGATAACATATATATAAAATCTTAGTCTATTAGCACTAACACATTTAAACTTTCGACCCCTTTTACTGATCATTATCCACTATTCTTAAAAATAAATAAGCCTCCACCTTTAAAAAATGAGATTGCAAAACATTATTATAATTACACTAAATTGCATAATATAGCAATGAATAAAAATTGGAACAAAATAGAGTCAATGCATGATCCGGAAGAAGCTACCCCACACAGCACAGAATATTACGTCAATATTACGGAAATATTTCATATTAAGATTCGGAATATTACAATAATATTAGAATGAAAAATTACTGAAATATTGTTATGTCCGCGAATTTCTTACTTTGTAATATTCCATGAAATATTACATTAATGTTATTATAATATTTCAGTGTAATGTTTTAAGAAATATTTATGAAAAATTGATGAAATGTTTCAAACACACACTTGCATAGGACCACTGATATATTACCTTAATGTTTCTAGAATATTTTAATGAAATTTTTAAGAAATATTTCTGAAATATTGATGAAATATTTAAAATACTTACTTCAATAGGTGTAGTGAAATATTACAGTAATATTTTTGCAAAATATAACAGAAATATTATATGAAATATTTACAAAATATTGTTAAAATATTTCAATTAATTGAATTTTTTAACTTAATTATTTGCAATCCCAAGAGCCGTGCTATTGATTTATATTTATTAAGTATTAATACACATTATTTTTTTACACATATTTATCGCAGAAAAAATTTTTACATATCTCCTAACCTGGGTTCGAACCCCGTATGCACGCATCAAATACAAACGCTTTATCCACTACGCTATTTGATTTGCTATCTAATGTGTTTTTAATAGTTATACAATTTTAATGAAATTGACAAGATTTTACTATGATTTGGAAAAAAATCTTGTTAATTAAAAATCTTACATCTTTGTTATCATAAAAATATCGTTGAAATATTTTATTGTTATATTTCTATAATAATTTCTCTACGATAGAAAGCAAAATCTTTCTGCATTATTGATATGTAAGTTTTCTTAAACCTTGTACAAAATAAAAATAAGATATAAGACGACGATTTATTTTGGCGATTAAAGCAGAAGATGTGAAATAATTGTGAATCTTAATGTGAAATATTTCCATAATATTTCCCAAAATATTACACTGGAGCATTACGGTAATATTTATAACGGGTACGGATTTTCGAGTGTCGGCGCAGGTTAGGTCCCTGAATTATCAGCGACGTTCGTCGATAGGACCAAGTCGACTAGCCGGGATAATTGCGAATGGTAGCGCAGTGGTGAGGCTTCTGCCTCGCGCTCCCGGGATCGTGGGTTTGCGCCCCGATACTTTTGTTGATTTTTTTATTCATTGTATTTAATCCGTACCCCGTTACATATTAATGAAATATTTCACTGGTCCTATTGAAGTAGGTATTTGAAATATTTTATCAATATTTCTCGAAATATTACATTGCATCAATCGATTTCTATTAAAAAATTTCTATACTTATACATTTAAAAATTGGATTAATTATCCAAAAAATTGTATTTAATTATTCATTTAATGTGATTCTTTATTCTTGTTTAGAAATAATTATTTACTATAAGATAATAAGTACCTTTTCGCGGGACAAAATAACATAATTCGTAGTTAGATACATTTTTTTAAGTGTATAAGAGCAAACTGCAGAAAAAGACTTCGTTTGAAACACTATTTCGGAAATAGTACTACTTAATTGTGCGCAATATATTTTTATTTAAAATAATTAAGTTCAAAAATAGAGCACGGGTATCTAAATTCGGACAATCGTATCCAAGCGTAGCTCCTTTCGCGGGAAAGAAAAATCTACGAATGGTTAAAAAATTACTAAGTCCAAATTTTATAAATTCAACAGATCTTTATAGCCTGGTAATAACTCTTAATAACAAAATAGCAAAATAGCTCATAGTGGTAAAGAGTCAGCGTTCGAATCTTAAGATTGAAGGTTCGAGTCCCACAGACAGCAAATATTTTTTTTTAATTTTTTCTTTTAAATTATAAGCTATGGCCAACATATTGGCAACAGTTTAAAAATTGTAAGATAGTAACTATTGGCAATATGTTTGCAATAATTGTTGCCTATCACTTTGCAATACAGTGGCAATAGTTTATATTTTTACGTACGTACAATATATCTTAATAAGTAGATTCTCCTTAAAAATAAAATGTTTTAAGTATGTTATTATATACATGCTGTCGGATTAAATTTAATATGTTATGTCGCGTCATGATAGACGCAACGTACACACATGCGCGTACACATACACACACACATACGCACACACACATACGCACACACGTGCGCACACATTTAATACGTAAAGTAGGATGTCCTCGTCAAAGACAGGAACCGCCTTGAAAAATTCTAGCCAATAACTTAATTAGGTCACGCATGACCAAGAATAAATTAATTAAGTAAATGTACAATATTTGATTGGTCAAGAGGAACCAAAACTCCACCCCAAACCCTTGATATAAATAGGGATGTCGCACAGGGGTGTGCGCTCTTGCTCTTTAGTCTTTTCTCAAGTAAGGTAAACTCCTGTATCCAAAACTTAACGCGAAATAAAGCAAGAAATCGAAAGTCATTGTTCAGTATCTTTAAACCTTCAAACACCAGTCTTTTTCCTATTCCCTTTAAAATCCAAATTAGTCTATACCGCATTTCTATTGTAAGGGAGTCTCTGTATCGAGGATCAACGAGAGCGAGAAAGACAGCCGAGCAGTTGCAGCCACCGGTCAACCGTAGATCTCTCGCCCGATAAGGTTGGCTGTTTTCCTTTCCTCGCCTTCACTCATTGTTGCACCTCGGGCTTACCCATGTACGTAAATTTCGGAAGGGTCTATGACCTGTGCTATACCGAGGAGAATTGCCACCCATCCTTGACGCTATACGCGTACTAAAACGGGGAACTTCTATTTTTAATTTAAATTCAGTCTATTTAATTTTTCTACGTTACGTCTACCCTAGGACGTAACAAGTGGGGGCTCGTCCTAAAAATTAAAGAAGGATTAGAGCAATTGTCTTCCTTATTAGCACAGATCATGGGTACCAATGAAAAAGAGAAGTCAATTTTGCTTAAGCAGGCGCTTAAAATAAATCCAGATTTTTGTGTTGAAAATCCGGACAAATCCTTAGCTAGTTTGTTAAAATTTTTTAAAGATAGGCATGATAGCGGGATACATTTGTCAGATGAAGCGGTAGGCCTCGATAAAAATATACCTATAATAATTGACTTGTTAAAGGAATTCGTAGACAAAAAAGATATAATAGAATTTTGCGAAGATAAGTATCTAATTGAAGCTTTAGGCGATTTTATAGAAAAAAGAGTAAATCCAAAATTAATAATCGATTATATTATCGGAAATTTAGAAGCAAAAACAAAAGTAGAAGTAAATGGGATAGGTTTTAAACCCGAACTAACAGACGATAACACAACCTATTTTTCGGCAGAAAATACAACAATTAAAAATGCAAAAACATCAGAACAACCAATGAAACCTGAAATTGTTAAACGAGATAATAATGTCAGATTTACTACAAGCACACCAATTTTACCAAATAACTGTAATAATATTAATTTAGTATCGGAGAGATTGCCAAGATTAAATTCGTATTTAACAAACTCAACCTTGGGACAAGTGAGGCCCCTTTCTATAAAAGACGCACTTGAATTAATTCCAAAATATAATGGGGTAAATATTCCATTGAGTCAATTTGTTGACGGATGTAGGGAAGCTTGCAACATAATACATGAACAATATGAACCGGACCTCGCGAAATTAATTAAAATGAGATTATATGGAGAAGCATTAAAGAGTGCAGCAAAAAAAAGTTTTGAATCGATTGAAGATATTGCAAATTTTTTTGATAGTATTTTTGGGTCTGCGAAATCTTATCATCAATTACACGGTGAATTAGCTAACGTAAAACAGAAAAGGGAAGAGAGTGTCGTAGTTTTTTCAAACAGGGTTAGATCCATCGGGCAAGAAATCACTGAAGCAGCTCGAAGAGAAAAAAGATTAACTAATAATTTCAATCGATCTTTAGAAAATGATTTAGTAAAATTTTTTATTCGCGGTTTACATTGGGTAATAAAAGCACGAATGGGCCAAGTGTGTAAATTGGATGAAGCTACTGCAGAAGCTATAGAAATCGAAAGAGATTTTGCATGCTATGAAGTAGAAGAGTTAAATGAAACAATTAAAGTCATAACAGAAAATAAAAATCCTATACAAAGAGTCCATTTTGCCGAGACTAAATATACCGATAAATGCCAACTTTGCGGGAGACAGGGCCACCTGGCACCAAAATGCTGGCATTTAGAAAAAATGAGACAACCCCAAGCCAGGGAAAGACGGCCTACGAATGACTGGGCGGAGTCTCGAGAGTCACGCAGACCGCAACAATGGCCAGGTGAAAAACGAACTAATGAATTTAAGCAGCAAGAAAATCAATATGTTCGTCGCCAAAATGCAACCTTCCCAAAACAAAATTATACAAATACAGAAAAGATATGCCGATACTGCAAAAAAGAGGGCCATATTATAGAAGAATGTAGAAAACGGGAATTTAATAATCGAAATCGAGAGAACCGATCGGAAAACGAAAATGGTCTCCGACAACAGGGCGCGAGACGAGAGACCGAGTACACGAGGCGCCCGAGTTACAAAAAACAGGAACCCACATCATCAAAAGATATGTTCGATTAAGTAAAAATTGCAAGTCGCCAATTATTAAACTTAAAAATCCGAGAAGCAACGAGGAAATAACTCTTATTTTAGATTCAGGAGCAGGTCCCAATTTACTAAAATTACGAAACATACCAAAAGACGAAAATATTAATAAAAATGAAATATTAGAATTAAAAGGAATCACGGAAGAGAGTATTTACACTTTAGGCAAAGTTGACATCAATTTTCCAAAGTTTGACATCGAATTCCATATAATAAATGACAACGTACCTATAATCGAAGATGGTTTACTGGGAAGCGATTTTTTCTGTCAATTAGGTGCAAAAATTGATTATGCGAAAAGAATGTTAAGAGTTGTAGACGTCTGTATCCCTTTTGTAGAAGAAAACATATTATTGATCGAAACAAAGGAAAGGTATGGAGACCCGACGATTAATGTCATAGAAAAACGTAACAGTATATTGAACGAGAGAACGGGAACGCGTAAGGGAATTTCCGCTAACCCTATGAGTGTCAATGCAAGAGAGGGTGAGGAAGTCGTAAAACATATCACACAGGTAATAAAACCACCTAAAAGGAATTCGTTTGGGGAAACAGGAAAAACAAATTATGCTAATGAAAATTTTCAACGAAGGGAGGTGTCGACCCGAGAGGTCGATCATATTAATGAGAAAGTATATCTTGTAGAAGAAACGCGAATTCGAGGACATATAAGCCCATCGTGTAAGCAAGAGTCAATTCTAATTAAATCTCAAAGTCAGGACCCACCGGGTAGTCGAAATCAATTAAAAAATCAGAAAGATATTCAAATTCGATCTCAATGTAAAAATAAATTGGTAATACAAGATCCCAAGCGGAATCAAAATCAAATTCCAATTCAAAATCGAAATCAAAATCATAATTCAAGTTCAAATGAAATTCAAAATCAAATTCTAAATCAAAATTCAAATTCAAATGAAATTCAAAATCAAATTCTAAATCAAAATTCAAATTCAAATGAAATTCAAAATCAAATTCTAAATCAAAATTCAAATTCAAATGAAATTCAAAATCAAATTCTAAATCAAAATTCAAATTTAAATGAATGTCAAACTCAAATTCTAAATCAAAATTCAAATTCAAATGAAATTCAAAATCAAATTCTAAATCAAAATTCAAATTTAAATGAAATTCAAAATCAAAATCATAATTCAAGTTCAAATTTAATTCAAAATCAAATTCTATATCAAAATTCAAGTTCAAATGAAATTCAAAATCAAATTCAAAATCTAAAATCGAGTTCAAAGGTAACTCAATATCGAAGTCTAAATGAAATTCCAAGCTTAAATCAAGTCTTACGTACGAAGGCAGTATGTAAGCCTAATGTATGTAAATTAATCGAACAAGGAAACGAAGAGACAAGTCAAGAAATTAAAATCATTAAGAAATTAGAAACAAATACCAAATCGAACCCAGTAATAAGGGAGAACGATGAAGAATACTTTAATTATGAAATTAATAAAGAAAGATTGCAAAAGCACTCCTCAAATAAAAAAAATAATCTCTTAAATGAACTCGAAAGTGATGAGGCAACTAATAAATCAAGCGCGCACCCAAATCCAAGAAACGAGAACGAAATAAGTAATGAAAAATATTCTAATTTTGAGATAAAGAGAAAAGATATGGTAGGTCTCGATAATAATACAAAAAATAAAAAGGCATTAGCACAAAATGAAAATGTAGACGCAAACGAATTCGATGAAGAAAGGTTGTTAATTTCGACACGCATGTTACAAAAAATTCTAGAGGAAGGTTTAATGAATAATGGAATTCTGTGGAATAATAACCAAGACATGGAAATGTTAATAAGTAATCTACTAATGAAAATAAAGTATCATGACAACTCAACAAATAACTCAAAGGAATTAAGAGAAAATCTAAATAAATTAGGAAATTATGTAGAACTACATGCCTTTGTGGGAGAATCTCATAAAAATGTTATTAAAGATACATTAGAGGGTTTACTTAAATTAAGAATTAATTTAAAAGGAAAAGGCGGAAAGAAACTAAAAGGTAGTCATAAAGTTTATCGCTTAGCATGTGTCATACCAAAAGGGAGAGCGGAAAAGGTAAAATCATTATGACCATTTGGCTGCTGATGAAAGAGAAGAAATAGAAAAATTAATTGAGAAATATAGCGACATCTTCTACCTTCCGGGTGAAAAATTAACAGCAACACATATTTTAAAACTAACAATCCCAACAACGGATGATGTACCAATAACTTCAAAACAATACCGATTACCTCCGGTACATAAAGAAGAAATAGCAAGACAAGTGCAAGACTTATTAAAAGACGGCATTATCGAACCATCTACCTCATCGTACTCAAGCCCTTGTTTTCTAGTTCCTAAGAAAGAGGACATACAAGGACGCAAGCAATACAGAATGGTGATCGACTATCGCAAATTAAATGCGAAAACTTTAGACGACCAATTTCCGCTA
Organism: Theocolax elegans; assembly: GCA_026168455.1. NCBI lineage: Eukaryota > Metazoa > Arthropoda > Insecta > Hymenoptera > Cerocephalidae > Theocolax > Theocolax elegans. The sequence continues at coordinate 20,347,967 of CM047429.1, read as the reverse complement.
CCGAATATAACTGAAATAATAGACCAATTGGGCGGATCAAAAAAATTCTCAACTTTTGATCTTAAGGCTTCGTATCATCAAATAGAAATTGACGAACGAGACCGTCACAAAACCGCGTTTGTTACAAACGCAGATTTGTACCATTTTAACCGAGGAAGCTTTGGACTACGAACAATGCCGGCTACATTCTCAAGAGCACTTTCAATTGCACTCGCTGGACTTATCAATAAAGAACTTTTTTGCTTTATTGATGATATTATATGTTATTCGGAGACTCTACAAGAGCATATTAAAAGATTAGAGAATTTATTTCTTAGATTGCGAAAAGCGGTTTTAAAATTACAACCAGAGAAATGTGAATTTTTTAAAAAAACAGTTACATATTTAGGTCATGTTATTAGTGCAGAAGGAATTAAACCAGATTCGCGGAAAATTGAAGCTGTACGGAAATTTCCACGCCCTCAAAATGCTAAAAATATCAAGCAATTTTTGGGTTTAGCGGGCTACTATAGAAGATTTATTTATCAATTTTCAAAAATTGCAAAACCTTTAACGGATTTATTAAAAAAGGACGTTCAATTTAAATGGTCAGAAGAAACAGAAAAGGCATTTGAGACATTACGCATTAGTTTATGCGAAAAACCGGTATTAATTTTTCCAAATTTCGAAATTACTTTCAATCTAACGACCGACGCTTCGGGATATGCAATTGCTGGAGTCTTAAGTCAGGGTGAGATAGGGAAAGATCAACCCGTTGCATACGTATCTCGAGTTCTTTCGGATGTTGAAAAACGTTGGGACACGTTTAACAAAGAAGGACTAGCAATAATATTTTGCATTAAGCATTTCCGACCGTATTTATTTGGACGAAAATTTTATCTTATAACAGATCATAAACCACTGGTATGGTTACAAACGCATAAGGACCCGAACTCACGAGTTACGCGATGGCGTCTTATGCTCGCGGAGTACGATTTCGAAATTAAATACCGACCGGGTCGTTTAAATGTAGCAGACGCACTGTCTAGAAACCCCATAGACAAGGTCCTAGTTATTACGAGAAGCAAGGCAATAGCGGCAAGTGATGAGCCCGAGTTTAGCCTAGTTGAACCACCGCGGGGTATGACCACGAGAGCGAAGGCGGGTCGCCAGGTAGGCCAGCGATATTTAGACGCGATAGAGGCTCTACGCCCGCAAAGGGGAAGAAGAAACGAGAGGCGAGCGAACGAACAATCACCGGACCGTGAAGAAGGAACGCACGACGATACGGAGGTGGAAACTTTCGAGCCGGAACCCCTCGTTCACTCGGAAATTGCGCGGTTACGCTTACATGAAGATCTTGATCATGTTAATGAATCATTACTTGAAAACGATCCGCAATTCAGTCCTGATCAAATAAACGAAGAGACGTCGATCTATGAAGAACAATTTAATGAAATTAACGATAAACAAGTAATTATTACATGCAGAGAAAAATTATTTATGCGTAAGGACAATTATATGTATTTTGTTACTACAACAGGAGAACCATGCGACGATGGGGCTTCGCAATTAAAACTACAGAATAAATTACCAAGATTCAAGGAAATGCAGGTTGGAATACCAGTTTTGATAAATGTAAACACAAAAATTCATATAGCATTACCGATACGAACAGAATCGTTAATCGGGCTAAGTGGAATTGATAATAACCTAAATTTATTATGTGAAAATCTATATTTAACGTTAGATACTATACAGATAAAATCAATAAGTATAGCGAAATCCGATAGAATGGAAAATTTAGAGTGGGAATTAGTTTTAGAAAAACTAAAAGGAGTTTTTAGCCAAAGCACGGTAAAATTAATTGTTTGTTTAGGTCTAATACGATATCCGACACTAGACGATCGAATTCCGATTATAGAAGAAGCTCATTGTTCGGCTATAGGAGGACATAGAGGTGTCACAAAAACCTATAACCGTATTAAACAAAATTATAACTGGGAGAATTTAAAGATAGAGGTACAAGATTTTATAAGAAAATGTTTGAATTGCCAATTAAAAAAATTGGTTAGGGTTAAAACTAGAGCTCCAATGGTTATTACAAACTCGGGAACGCACGCTATGGACCGAATAAGTATGGATATTGTTGGTCCCTTATGCAAAACCAATCGGGGAAACGAGTACATTTTAACCTTCCAAGACTTATTAACTAAATTCGCATTAGCTGAGCCCTTGGCGCGAATTTCGGCCATGGATGTAGCGAATGGTTTAATAAGAAAAGTCATATGCATATTTGGCGCACCTCGAATAATCCTTACGGATCAAGGTACTAATTTCATGAGTAAATTAATGAAAAGAATAGCAAAAATATTTAGAATTAAACAAACTAAAACCACGGCGTTCCACCCACAATCAAACGGTGGACTTGAGCGATCGCACTCAAGTCTCATTGAATACTTGAAATTTTTTGTACATAGTAATCGAACAGATTGGGACGATTACCTGGATTTGGCTACCTTTAATTTTAACACGGGAATTAGTGAGTCTACATGGCATACGCCGTTTGAACTCGTGTTCGGCCGACTGGCACGCACACCCTCGAACGCACCGGTCGAAACAGAAGACCTGGCGCCTACATACGATGGTTATCTTGAAGATTTAGTCAAGCGCCTAAACAGTCTACAAAACATAGCCCAACAAAACCTTTTAAAGGCAAAACTTCGAGCCAAGAAATACTACGATCGTAAGGTAAACGTTTTAACACTACAAATCGGTGATTACGTATGGCTGCAAAAGGGGCCAAAACCTAAGAAATTTGACGATCAATACTCGGGTCCATTTTTAGTTCTAGACGTTTCCGACAATGGGAATGTAAAAATTCAAATAAATGGAAATAAAAATAAAATAGTGCACATAAATCGCTTACGCAAATCGCATATTGAAACCGAATAAGCTTGTTGGTATTTAAATTTAAGAGCATGACGAATGTAAATAAAAAAAAATAATAAGCCATGTATATAGCAAAACTCTAACAATGATATGTATTTTCACAAATGCAAAAATGCTAAGGAAATCAATAAAGAATCAGTCAATAGATTCTGATAATTTAAAAAAAAAAAACGGAAAGATAAAACTAAGCATTTTTGCAACGGTTCTATGAATAAATAAAAAAAGAACGCTTTCATGAACTTATTTAATGTTGCAGATGAGTTGTAAAACACTATTGGCCATCATTTATCTCACAACTATTATACCAAGGAAAATCTATATTAACGCAATCATAGGGTACGACTGTTCGCAGCACGTCTCAAATTTAACAACATTTTCGTTAATTCACGTAGGAGAATGCGACGTACCTGAACCGGTAGTAAATACAACAAAAATTTATGTACGACTATTGCAATTAAATGATTTTTCAAGCACTCATGTAAAGCTTTGTAAAGTAGAAATAAAAAGATCGGTAACATACTGCGGCGCGTTTTCGCATAGAAAAGACAAAAACAGAGGGGAGGTTCAGTTTATTGATGAAATTTCTAGGGAAGAATGTAATAGAATGCATGTATACCGCGCACACCGAGTACGAGACGAGGTAATAAGTAACTTAAAACTGAACGGATCGATTGTCCACCCAATGACGTTTGTTGGAAAGGTAGATCAAGCAGGAGATTGTAGTAACGCAGGAATGTACGCGGATCCATATGGTATTTTTGACGATGCTATAGTCACGGGCTATGTTACCATTACTTTAAGGGATTACTATGCACCGGTAAACTTAAATGCTAACGAGGTTATTTTACGATCCGGTACGCGCTGTAAGTTTAATCAAGATGATTGTATTGACGTAGAAGCAGGGTACGCCTTTTGGGATAGGTTACCAGTACAGGCATGCGAACGCAGTAAATACTCAGAATTATACGCGGGTTATGTTAATAAAGTTGTAGAACAAGGCAATGAGCAACATCCGGTATATGTAATGGAATCGAGCGAGATAACCTTTGCTTTTACGACTTTAGGACAAATTCCGGTGTGTTCGTATGAATTAATTAGAACAGAGCACCCAAAATTATTTTTTCTAGAAGGACCAATAACAGAAACCTTCCAAGCCGTAAGAAATCCGTCAATAGAAAATCTCGACATTTTTGCATACGTAAACTCTAAATTCGTTTACGTAGAAAAACATATTAAAGGACAATTGAAAACATTATATCGCAATCTAATTTTGCAAAAATGCGAATTGGAAAGAAGAGTTATATCAAATGCATTAAGCATTGCAGCAACAGCACCTGACGTTTTTGCATATCAAATTATGAAAAAAAGTGGTTACATGGGCTTGGTAGCCGGAGAAGTTGTGCACTTAATGAAGTGCGTACAAATTGACGTTCAACGAAGAGAAACTACAAAATGTTACCAAGAGTTACCAGTAACCAAAGACGGCAAAGATTATTTTTTGACGCCAAGGACACATATTTTAAAACAATATGGAACCGAAGCTGCCTGCAGTGTTCTGATTCCTCCTATGTTCTTACTAGGGGAAGATTGGTTTACTATTTTACCAAGAGGAACAACTAAGGGAGTAAAACCAGACATTTTAAAACCAACTACTAAAAATAACTGGAATTACACAGAGCCAACCGAACTTGCAAAAAGCGGAATTTACACCCAAGCGGAGATCCAAGCACTAAGACAACACCTTATGTTTCCCGTAGAAAGGCCAGCCATGTTGAACACAATTGCATTAGGAATGACCGGGAAAAAGGTAGATAAAAACGGTATGTCTATTACCCGATTATTCGATGAAGAAGCGTTGACAGAATTAGCCAATAACACTTGGATGAAAATTTGAGGGCAATTATGTACTTTCGGATCATTTAGCGCAGCTATTATAGGCATTTTTATGATAGGGCGTTTAATAAAATTTTTAGTTGATACCATTTTACATGGTTATGCTTTGTATAGTTTATATGGGTGGTCACTTCATATTATAGGAGCCATTTGGAATTCAGTCACCCAATTATTACTGCACGTCGCAAGGGATAAACCAACGCGTGACGCAAGGAAAAAGAGGGAAGAACAAGCTACGCCTTCGGAAGTAGCGGGTACTCGAGCGGAACATTTTTCGGACTCGCACGTACCTTTCGCCCCGCCCGAACCTAGCACCTACACGGCACAACCAGAGATTAGTAGAATGAGATTGCCGATGAGCATGGCAGGAGTGCGCTGCTCGTTTTGCCTAAGAAAGTGGCGACACTCTCGGTTCGCATATGAAGCTTTCGCACAATTTGAGAGTAATGGGGGAGGGAAAGTAGCTGGAGTAGGGTGGTGCGAACAACGAAGAAAGAGAAGAGAGAGAGAGAGAGAGAGAAAGCAAACATATTGTTGATGCGCGCATTATATCCTTGGAATTTTTTTTTTCTGCCCTTTTTTTTCAGCCATGAGTTCGTTGGTCAAGTGGATTAAATGAAATGCAAGATTCCAAGCGGTCGTGGGTTCGAATCCCATGCATTACATTTTTTTTTTTTTTTATAATTATTATTTATTATTATTGTTATAATTATAAATTCAATATTAGCAATAAAATTGTAATTTTTTTTCGTATTTTAAAAACAAGACAAAAACTTAATGAAATATTTAAATACCTTTGAAAATGAAAGTATTTATTAAAATATTTAATACATTTAGTATAATGAAAATAGTACATTTTTTGTTTCTTATAAACTTTTTAAACTTTTGTACATTCAAAATAATTGAAATAAAAATATATAACACTTAAATGTATACAACTTTTATTTGTAAACGATTAAACAAATTAATTATAAATAATCATTAAATATTCTTTTACATTTTATGCACCGTTAAATTTTTTCAGTGACGTCAATATTGATGTAAACATTAATTACATGTTTATATTAAAATTAATACAAAAACGAACGTCAAACAAATTTTGAATTAATTGATTGTTACGCGCCTTTAAAGTTACGCAGTGTTTTGTTTAACGTATGATTTATTTACATCATATGTTAACAGTCTATTCGCGCCTATAAGTTTTTATTTTATCGGAGATATAAAAAATGTTTACGGTTTAATTAAGTACATAAAGTAGTATAATATTAATTTAAGAAAAGTTAAATAGTGTCAATATAACGTTCAACAACATCGCTTGAAGAGGAGAAATAACTTTTAATTGAGGAATCTGTAACCAGGGAAGTATAGTTTTTTAAAGGTTAATATACACTTTTTTAGTTGTGAAAGAGATTTGTTTATTTAAGTTGTTTGGGTTTAATTGTAGTTTATATTACACATAGACAGTTACTTTACTGTTTTATTGTGAATCACGGAAATTGATTATTTTGCTGCGTTTTTAATTTGAGTTTGTTACAGATAGAGGGTAATAATGAAAAATAACAAGGTCTACGATAGGTGTCAATATTTCCTGTGCAACAATGGTAAACACAAAGGGCAGCATCTTTTTAGATTTCCAGGAGACGGTAGCCGACAGAAAACTTGGATTGAAAATTCAGGTGCCAGGTTTTTTTGTACATACTATTTAATGTTGCATTAGTAATTTTCTCTGCAATTAGTACACCGTTTTTTTAATTGTTTAATGTTATCGTTAAAATAGCCATGTTTGTGAAATATAAATTTGCAAAGTATAAATTTATTTATTTTTTGGTTGAAGGTTTTTTTGTATATTTTCGTTTTTGATTGGGTTATTGTAAAAAAAGTTAAATTTTTTTAATTCGCAGTTCAAAAAAATGTCGATATTTATGGTTGAAAAATTGTTAATAGTAGAAAAGTTTTGATACTAAAGTATTGTTTTGACACACTTACACACACACACACATATATATATATATATTACTTTTTTAAAAAAGTGCGCGCTCGGTCTTTTGATTTTTCTGTAATTGAAGTATATTTTAAAAATACCAAATATAAGTCTTTTCCCGAAAATTGAGCCTCCGAAAAATTTTTTCCGCAAAAATACAGTTAATTGACGTTGCACAAACACAGTTTTTTGGTTTTTTTTAAGCTATTTTTCAATTTTAGCTGTAATACCCCCTTAATTTCTTATTTTTCCCATAACTTTTAGGCAAATTAACCGATTTCAGCTTAGTTTTGTGTTTGTAAGTCATAGTACTTTTCATGTAGCGATTAATCTCGTGCCAAATTGAATGATCCCGTGCGCGCACTTATGTAATAATTAATAACTATATGTACATATTGAAAATGTATCGTGTATAGAGTATTGCACTTTTTATAGGCTTTTTAGAGGTTTTAAATGCATTTTCATCGCTCTATCTTAAATTTTTCAAAATTTTTCTGTTTATTTGATCGAAAACACCATAATCTTCTAATTGAAAATAAAATGTGAATTATGTTTTCAAGTTTCGTTGTTTATAAAGCAGTATTTAACTAGAAAATACTTTCTTATTAAGTATATATTTTGCATGTAATGAAAGGATTAAATAGGCCAAATTACAGGAATCTACACGTTTTAACCCAAAAATTGTATAAAAGTATTGAATTAAAAATCGGAAATAATTTGTACGGATAGCTTCAAATATAAGGGAAGTCCTGCGGTTTCATATTTGAAGAAAAAAATTACTTTTTTAATAACAATTATTAGTCAAAAAAGGCAGAAATGTTTAACTTAAACATCAGCATTAAATGATCGGTTTAAAAATCTGGAAAAATTTATATTTTATTGTTTAAAACGTGTTTGAACGCCTAACGGTCAGGATTTTTTCAAAAATTCATATTTTTGTTTTTAAAAAATTTTTAAATAACCATTTTCTCAGTGTGATATGTCCTTATACTAAATAATTTAATTAGGTAATCCTCGTCTTCGATATTTGGCACCAACCAGTGTGCGGACTGCAGGGCTTTGTGCTGCCCATTTTACCGATGCCGATTTTAGTGACAGCACAAAGACAAGATTGCGTAGGAATAGTTGCCCTATACATTGGCAGACTGTACAAAACGCCCAACGAGATGTTCAGTCTGCCAATGATACACTATCACAACCTCTATTTCAAGGCGATACATTAGCTGTCTCAAATCAATCTGTTACTGCGAATGTTACAGTTGAAGAGGCATCTAATTTAAGTACCGAAGTAATTACTGAATTACATGTCTCAAATAATTCTGTTATTGTAAATAATTTACCTGAAGAGACATCTAATTGCATTGCCTTGAATACTGATAATCAGATTCAAAATAGTTTGCCAAAATCTACGTACCCTTCTGGTAAAGAGATTTTTTTTAATATCGGAGAAGAAGATGTAGAAACATCATATTTAAATTCTGAAATTCCTTCAAGTATGTCAAGAAAAGAATCTGAATACCAGAAAAAAACTCCCGTACCTCCAAAAAAACGTTTTAAAAGTATTGTTTTTAAAGCAAATTATTATAGATCTAAGTGCTTGTCTTTACAATCAAAGGTACAGGAGTTACAACGGTTGTTAAAAAATGAAACGGCTAGAAATGTTCGTCTGCACAAGCGCCTCAAAAATCAAGTAATGAATAAAATAAACGATATTGATGACTTGTTAAAAGATAAAGATATTACTCCTGTTTCGCAAACGATGATTAAGCTGCAACTGCATAAAAGAAAATCAGCTTACACGAGTGATGAAAAAGATTTGTGTAAGAAGATATATTTTTACTCTGCAGCAGCTTATTCCCGTTTGCGTAACGCTGGTTTAACTTTACCTTCAGAGTCTACTGTAAGAGCGTGGGTTTCCGAGTATAGCGTTTTTCCAGGTGTAAATAAAATAATTCTAGATAAAGTCCAAATTTACTTAAATTCATTGCCTCCGATAGAAAGAGTATGCGCGTTAAAATTCGACGAAATGTCTATTAAATGTTTTGAAGAATATTCAAAAAGTCAAGATTTGATTGAAGGTCTTTGCGATATGGGTAGTAACCGTAGAAGCCATGGTGTTGCAAAGCACGCTCTTTTGTTTATGTTAGATAGTATTAATGCTTCAAATCCATGGCGTCAAATAATATGGTTTGGTTTCAATGAAAATGGCGCTTCTGCAGATGACCTTTCAAGTATTGTAAAAGAAATTATAGTTTCACTGCGTAGTATTGGAGCAGATCTGCGTTTAATTGTATGTGACCAAGGTAGTGCTAATCGCAAATTGTTTAGTAATTTACAAATAACTTGTTTAAATCCTTATTTTTTCGTTAATGAAATCAAAATTTTTGCATGTTTCGATTGGCCTCACCTTATTAAACGACTGATCGCTCAATTAAGGTCCCACGATTTTATTTACATTGATGAAGATATAATAATATCTTTTCACGATTTAATAAAAACGTGGGAGTTGGATCGATCACATGGCACATCAAATCTATTAGGACACTTAACTGAAGCTCATTTTCATCCTAATAATTTTGAAGCCATGAAAGTTAAATTAGCTTTTCAGCTATTTAGTCGACGAATGGCTAGTTCGATAAAAACCGCCGGCGAAGATCCCCACGGTTTACAGACAAAAACGTGGCAAATGTCGGCCAGTTTTGTAGAAAAATTAGATACCGTTATTGACGCATGTAATTGTTATTATTTATTCAATAAGAACCAGCAGAAAAAGCCATTGTCGAATAAGCATCCGGAAATTCAAAAGCTACTAGTTGATTTTGTTCATTGGTCGAAACAATGGACTGTTAAATCTAAGGGTAAAGTTTTAAAACCACCTTCTTTTACCGGTATTCCTTTGACTGTTACAGTTTTCATCGAATTATATAATGATATCCAACTTTCATTTCCGGATTTTCAATTGGCAACAGCTTTGTGTAATCAAGATTCTGTAGAGCACATTCACTCAAAATTACGAGGAAGGGGTGGTTTCAATGCTAATCCCACTTGCAGAATGTACAGGTTAAGTATTAGGCATATTTTATCTACTGATTTTATTGAAACAAGTAAAAAAGGGAATGTTTTGATTGAAGAAGCCCACTCCTTGCTCGAATCGAGTAAAACTACAGATTCAGGAAAACCTTTGAACTTGATTACACAAGCTCAAGCACAGTTAATTGAATATGATTCACAAGAATTGAGTGAAATTAAAGAACTTCTAGAAGCTGCTAGAATGATGGATGCTTATGAACCGATCGATTCAACTAATATAGGAGATTTAGAAGCAAAATCCTTGTACGAAAGAAATGCTGTTGCATACTTGGCAGGATATGTTGCTCGTAAGTCTCTTAAAAAAAGTGGATGTTCTGAGTGTGAGATTGATTTTATGAAAAACAATGATGATCCTCGAAGTAGTAACGAAGTGTATATTGAACACAGAGAATATCCACATTCAGATCAGAAACTTTCACAAGTTGCGTACTTGACGAGACCAACGGATCTTTTCATGGAGGTTGTTCATTGCCAACTAAAAGCTTTTAATGTTCATTACCAAAATGTATGGCACCAGAGACAATTATTGCAACAATTGACAGAGATAGCAATGAAATATACTCATGAAAAGTACGCCTCTTGGTTTGACGACGTCCATAAATGTTTTAATCATAGATTAGATGCATTAAAATTTTTATTATTAGTTAAAATTTATGCAAAAACTCGAGAGAGAAACAATAGCAGAAAATCTGTGAAAAGGCATTTATCGACAAAAAATCAAAAATTAAAGAATGTTCAAAATTTGTAAACTACGTTGTCACTTTTTATAATTTGTGATTATAAATTTTATTATTATTTTTAATGAATGCACATGTATGTTATTTTGTTTTTTGATTATCCAAAGATTATTTAATTTAATTTAATTTAATTTTTCAATACCAATTTTAAGGTAAATAGTGTACTTCATATTGTATTTGTTTTGTAACAACGCTAGTCAAAAATAATTTTATATATCGCTCTTTTAATTTTAAACTTTTCTTAACTTTAATTATAACGCATTTTACTGCAATATTAAATAAAATTTAATAGTATTCTTTTTTTTGTAATATTTTAGTACATTTAACAGTATAAATAACATTATTTTTGAGTTTCAGTTGATTATTTACTTTTTATGTATATATAATGTAAATATAAATTGTTTTATATTCTTCGAGTTGTGGTTAAAATAGGGCTATTGGCGAAGGTTCCACAATTATATTTAAAAATAAATAAATCAATTAAATATAACCACATTGTATAAATTTATCAGATCGTAAATTATTTTTTAAGTTGCATATGATGATTGATTTATTTAATTTTAAATATAATAAACAAAAACCTAACGCGCTTTCGGCAGTACCTCGAGGGTAGTGTGGAAAACTGTCGCGTTAATATTTTTATTGTTAAGGTAATATAATCATATAATTGAAAGATTATTATACAGTTTATTTTATTAAAATTAATGTTTTAGAAATTCATTCTTTCATTATTGAAATAGTTATTATTATTATATGAATTTATATTATAAAAATAATAATAATGAATATAAATCAAATTTTAAACATATAAAAACTAAGGAATATATGAATTTACAAAAATTATAATTCACATATTAAAAATAATTAATTTATTAAATAAATTTAATAAATGGTTTGTATGTACGTTGAATAAATTGAAAAAAATTAATTATTTAAAAATACAGTAAAACTACAATAAATAAGTAGTTCATGTAAGTTATTTATTCAAGTTACTTATAATTTTATTATAGTATCAATTAATTAACTTTTTTTTTAAATTTATACAACAAACTTATAATTACTCTTTTATTAAACTTAATTATTAAGCTTATTATTTTTAATATGCAAATTATAATGTTTATTAAATAATATATTCCTTAATTTTTATATGTTTAAAAATTGTTTTATATTTGTTATTATTATTTTTATGATATAAATTCATATAATAATAATAACTATTTCAATATTTAGTTATATAAAATCTATTATATAAGTAATTATTAAAATAGATATTTATCAATTATTTATTAAAATTATGTAATACAAACGTATCAAATAATTAAATAAATTAAATAACTTAAAAAAAAAAAATTAAGATTACGTGTTTTGAACCCGAGACCCTTTGGGTAACCGATTGCATACGCGCACCTTAACGCTCACGGCTACCGTATCTATACGGTTTGCAAATGTCGAAACTTATATTTAAGCTGTGCCCCGTGGTAGGAGCTTACGGTTAAGTATTTATTTATTTTAATGTCTACTGTTTTAATTTTTTTTAATTTTTAGTTTTATAATTTTAATTATTTGATTTTATTAAGAACTAGGAAAAAAAAAAATTTTTAAGAGTCAGGTGATTTGAACCATGGTCACACTGGTCTGGTTCTCGTTACCCCCTGCTTCGCTAGTCGAGTTCATACTCCCCGCCGGAGTAGGAACCAATCGGAATCATTTGGTATACCCCGCCTCTTCTATTTTCAAATCGTGCGAAAGCTTCGAGCAGCAGCAGCTAGGTGGTATCGCTGTCGTTTCTGTCTCGACTTTTTAACATTGGATCGGCAATCTCATTCTACTAATCTCTGGCACAACCCACTGTGGTAAGAGTCAATGAGTCAAGAGGGGGTAAAATAGTAAGTTGCGGAGCTCAAAATAATCTATATCCGCAAATATTTATAGAACCGGATATATCTTCTCTACCGCCACGCAGAAAACGCAAATTCGATAACGTGTAAATTTTGCTATTTCAACTACAGGTTTTTTTTTAAATCAAAAAAAAATAAAAGGTGTCATTTATAAAATAAAAAAAATTGGAAAATGGAAAAAAAATATATACATTAGCAGAAGTACAAAGATATAATGTTATGAGCGCTTTGATTAATTTAAGAATTCAAATTACATGGGCATCGCAAAAACGAAACGAAAGCACTTTCCAATTCGGCGCACGAATGGAAAGAATGTTACATAATTATAAAACATTGGGAGAAATAGCACAAGAAGAATACAGGGAAATAACCGATTCATGCCTACAACGCGAAAATCTAGCACTTAAGGCATTTTTAAAGGGGCTTCGACCGGAAGTCAAAAGATACATTTGTAAACCGGAAATCTACACAAATCTGGACCATGCAATTCGTCATGCGCGCAACATTCAATATCATTTAGATGACTTGAGAATGTTTAGAAAACGATGTTCGATTATTCTACAGTAATTAATTTAAATACATAAAATAAATAATCGACTTTTTTTTTATCCATACAGAATTGAATGGACGATGGTGTAGATCGATGGGAAAATCGAAACCTTTCATGCTACAGGCCAATTCTGCCGCATCCAGTTCTTTTCTACGCAAGATTATAGTAACCTTTTGCGATAAATACTAATGAAATATTATTAGCAAATCTGTCTAAGTACTTTAGGGACAAAAGACTCAATTAATCTTAGGACTAAAAATTAATATTACGTACTTGCTACTGTTTGTGGTTTGCCTATCGATATAAAATTTTAATTAAGAATTAAAGATATATATATACATAATACCTATATTTAGACAGTATAGGAATATTCTATAAGTTTAAACAGTATACTATATTAATAAAAAAAAAAATGTCAGTTTTAGTAAGAAATTGGGAGCGACTTTGCTATTTTTGTCATAATACATACCTGTGTCATTATTGTTATACGACGAAATTATCACACATAGAAAAAATTCGGTTTTCATTAAGTGCTACACGAACGATACGCGAATTAATTTGTACTTTTACTGATCTAAAATGTTTTTGTTGCGGACTCCCAATTCCTATCAAAAGTTGTCTTATCGAGCAAGAAGTTAAATGTAATGGATATGTATTAACGCGCGTAAATGGCGGACTACACGAATGTATAACATCGCAATTACAACCACGAGAACAACTTAAATGGAATTTCTTGACTCCAGCGCGAGTAAATAAACAAAATAGTATTCTATTCGAAGAGAGCACGAAAGTATTATGTAAACGAAGCACTAAAGGAATCGACCAACATACAGAAACCAGTAGAGCGGAATCAACAAATCCAAAGATTCAAGAGGTGAAAAAAGAAAATGAAGCTGAATGAGAGAAATTATGCATATACCGATGATATTAAGCGCGTATTGAAATAAATCTCAGAGAAACATAAAAATATGTGTAATTAACATAATACGATAAATTGGAACGCATAGGAAAAATATGTCAAAAAAATATATATATATGTACAAACGCACATAAATAAAGGAACAATATGTTGGACATAATAAAGTTTTTTATTATTATGTTACAGACAAAATGGAGAAGATTATGTGCGCATTTTTCATCGTGTTTCACGTTGTGATTGCGACGACTCAAAATAAGGCAATTGTAACAGAGCGAAATAACCCCGGCATCATTTTTAATCGATTGCAAGAAATAGACTTTATTAAACAAGAATGGTGTATAATAACTACAATTGACACGCAGAAAGTTTTTGGAATCCAAGAAAATTTTACAAAAATAATACAAGATATTGTACAATCCGACACGTATACAAGGCTAAAGGACGCGGTAACGATAAGCAGAATTTATTTATTACAAGAAAAAATGCGCGAGTTCTCTAGAATAAGAGACGCTTATATCACTTCAGCGACTTCATATTCGTCAGGAGACGAAGTTTTAGATAAGGGGGGGGGGGGACGAAAAGACAACCAACCAGAAAGAAACCAAGAAAAGACAAAGTAGAGTACGTCCCAATGCGACCAGTTGATCCGACAATACAATGGAATTTCTTACCTCGAGAACACGTATATGCAACTCCGAGAACACCACCCAAGACGTATGAACCAGAACCACCTCCGAACACGCCAGTTTTATCCGAGAAAACTGAACCAAGTAACAATGTTTAAGGCATTTAAAAATGACTTATAATTAACAATTACTTATTATAATAAAATATATAATGTAAACAGTATGCTCGCTTATCATTTAAATATAAATATTTGTTTATAAATAAATTATAATAACTTTCGAACTTGCGCAATAAGTAAATATATGTATATGAATAGGATGTAGATTATAAAAAAAAAACCCTTGATTTTATCTATTTCTTTTTATCCAATCCAGGGCTTTCCCTGAATCATAATTAAGTCACGGGGGTGGAGAAAACATAAAATCCAACAGTACCAGCCTATAAATAGGGGGGTTTCACGCTTGACAATCTATTCTTACTTGTAGCAACAACACGGCCACACGTCAACCCTCACACACCAAGATGAGCAACGACAACTGGGATATGGAAATAGAACTCGATTCGTCAGTGGGATGGATGACGGAACGACGTGCTTTAAGAAAAACGACAGTTCTGTGGCAGTTTCTAAGAAAATATTTTTCTTTATGGGTATACATAATGAGAGACGGTCAAGTACGACGAACCACTTGTGCCCGGATAGGAATAGCCGGACACCACTACCCAGCATACACTGCTGATGAGAGAATAGCCAGCCAATGGTGGCATACACAACATCTACAAGAGAGGATCTGCAATGATTTGGATCCAAATACGGTACGGTACCACAGGCAGAAGTACCGTAGTTTTCTGGAAAAGGTAATGGACGGATTACTGGAGCCAGGAGTAACAAACCATTGGGACAGCGATCTAAACCTAGAGGGATTATCCCTCTTAAATTACGGCAGCACGGAAGAAGTCGAACGACCGGCTCGTTGCGTGGAATGCGGTTTGAGGGTGAAGAACACGCGGCATTATTGCCCGCGATGCGAGTTCATTGGCCGATTCGACATCCCCAGATACCGAGGATTGAATTGTTGGTGCATCTGGGAATACGGAGACTTATCACTCCACGTCTGTGACTCATGCAAGGAGGAAGTATACGACCTTCTCAGAAGACAAAGAAGGATAGCTGGACAAGAGTATTGACAAATGCATGATTTTTTCCTTTAGCTTTTCCTTCCTCATGTTTATTCTCATTTCTCTCCTTCTTCCTCTTTTTAGATTTACTAGAATAAATGCACAAATGAAAGAAAAATAAAAAAAAAATATATTCATATGCATATATGTATTTATAAACAAAATACAATAATATATATATATATATTTATATACCAATTTACGTAGCGATAATTGTAATATCTAGTTTTTAAGGAAAAAAAAAATAAATAAATAAATAATAAACAAACAAACAAATAAACAAAAAAAAACAACAAACAAAAAAACCAAACAAGACAACAAACGTGTGGACGTTTACGCCTGGCGTTAAACTTCTCTAAGGGGAGAGGTGTCGCGTCATGATAGACGCAACGTACACACATGCGCGTACACATACACACACACATACGCACACACACATACGCACACACGTGCGCACACATTTAATACGTAAAGTAGGATGTCCTCGTCAAAGACAGGAACCGCCTTGAAAAATTCTAGCCAATAACTTAATTAGGTCACGCATGACCAAGAATAAATTAATTAAGTAAATGTACAATATTTGATTGGTCAAGAGGAACCAAAACTCCACCCCAAACCCTTGATATAAATAGGGATGTCGCACAGGGGTGTGTGCTCTTGCTCTTTAGTCTTTTCTCAAGTAAGGTAAACTCCTGTATCCAAAACTTAACGCGAAATAAAGCAAGAAATCGAAAGTCATTGTTCAGTATCTTTAAACCTTCAAACACCAGTCTTTTTCCTATTCCCTTTAAAATCCAAATTAGTCTATACCGCATTTCTATTGTAAGGGAGTCTCTGTATCGAGGATCAACGAGAGCGAGAAAGACAGCCGAGCAGTTGCAGCCACCGGTCAACCGTAGATCTCTCGCCCGATAAGGTTGGTTGTTTTCCTTTCCTCGCCTTCACTCATTGTTGCACCTCGGGCTTACCCATGCACGTAAATTTCGGAAGGGTCTATGACCTGTGCTATACCGAGGAGAATTGCCACCCATCCTTGACGCTATACGCGTACTAAAACGGGGAACTTCTATTTTTAATTTAAATTCAGTCTATTTAATTTTTCTACGTTACGTCTACCCTAGGACGTAACAGTTAACTTTTAATATCCATCATATTCGCATATACATACATTACATATTTTATTAGTTACATTATTGTTACACTATTACAACCTTTGTAACAGTATTGGTATTCTCTCACAAGGGAAGTACTTGACCTTCGGAAACGGATATATCTTATCTTAACCTTGGCATATCTTCTGGAATATAATAACATGAAGAAAGCCAAGTTATTACTTGCCAATTGCCACTTTTACAAAAGTGATTCGACCTTTGACAATAATATTTCCAATAAAAGTTACTTTCACTTTAATTGCTATTATGACTCGAAAACGAATATTGATAGGAAATCAATCCAAAAACTGAAAGGTAGTTGAGTTCAAGTAGATATGGTTAAAAAAAAGAAGTTTAAATTGTTCAATTTAGAGCAAAGTTAAGAAAATAAGGAATTGAAAAATTTTATAATATTATTGCAATATGTTTAGCATTATTTTAGGTTATATTTTTTTGTAAGATTTCATATTGTGTGGAGTGCAATGCCGGATGTCAAATACGTTTCGTTTCGAAATTCTATTACACAAGAAAAAATTATATAATCGAGTCTCCAGGAATATTCCTCAAACATTGTTGAAATATTTCACGTAATATTACACTGTAATGTTTCGACAATGTTACATGAAATATTGTGATGAAAGTCTGTGGAATATTTTAGTAATATTCCAAATGATTATTTTTGTTATAACATGTATTGATATTATAACAATATTTCATGAAATATTGCATACAATATTTATGGAATATTACACGAAATATTACATGAAATATTTCAATAATATATAAAAAATATTACTATCAATTATTTTAGAAGAATATTTTGTAATATTTTTGATATATTTTCTAAACATTACCGCAATATTTTTTTGTAATATTTCATGTAATATTTTTTTGTAATATTACATGCTGTGTGGGACAACATTTCTTATAAATGAAATACAAGACTGCTTAATAAAGTCTAAAAAGATAATAAAAACAAAGAACCATAAAGGAAATCCAAGAAAGGATTGGATTTCTAAGGCAATAATTATATCGTGTGAAAAAAAGAACAATTATATCTTAAAATGCAAAAAGAATATAAAAACTATGCGAAATGTCTAGATAAAGTGATTAAAGAGACAAAAATGAATTATGAAAGAAATCTAATTAAGAAAAATGTCAATAATGCAAAAGAAATTTGGAATATATAAAAAATAAAATGGGAAATAATTTGCAAGATGATAATTATATTAGCAAAATTAAAACTAGCAACAATAATATAATACAGGACCCTTTTCTAATTGCAAATAATATGAAGTCTTACTTTTGTAGAATTGGAAAAAACTTAAGTGATAAAATAAATAACCAAAAGGGTAAAATATTAAAATTGCCTTCTATGTATAAAGACTCGATATTTATGAATCCGACAAATAACTCGGATATTTCACAAATAATTGAAAATATGAAACTAAAAAATGGGGGAGTTGATAACATCACAACCAAAGCCTTAAAAACAATATCATACATTATTACTAATGCGTTGACTCATATTTTTAATCTTTGTCTTGAGAAATCGGTATGGCCTCTGGCCCTAAAAACTGCAGAAGTAGTGCCAATATTTAAATCTGGTAAGAAAACGGAATTATCAAATTATAGACCGATATCATTAATATCTAATCTAGCAAAAATCTTAGAGAAAATTGTATATGTGAGATTACAATCGTTCTTTGATAAGAATAAACTATTAGCCCAGAATCAATTTGGATTTATACAAAACAAAGGCACAAAAGATGCGTTTAGTTACATAACTAATTTATTGTACAGTAATTTAGATAAAAGTAAACCAACAGCCATTACCTTCCTCGATCTAGCCAAAGCTTTTGACACTGTCAATCACTCAATCCTATTAAACAAATTATATAACTATGGTATACGTGGTAAGGCGCATACACTTGTATCAAATTATTTAAATAATAGAAGGCAAAAAGTAAGGATAGGAACGACTGAAAGTTGCTTTGAAACAATAACTACAGGAGTACCTCAAGGTACTATACTGGGACTACTCTTATTCATAATTTATGATAATGATTTATTAACTGGTCGAAAAGATAATACTATCTCTTATGCAGACGATACTGCAATTATTGTAACTGATGATACTTGGGAGAGGGTTGAAAGTAAAATGAATGAGTATTTGGAAGACATAACTAACTGGTTAGAACTTAATAAATTATCCCTAAACATAACGAAAACAGTATATATAACATTTGGGAATTACAGAGATAGTGTTCCTATTGATATGAATATTTACATACAGGGTAATAAATTAAGCAGGGTTGAATCTTGTAAATACTTAGGTATTATATTTGATATCAATTTGAGATGGGATAAACATATTGATTATCTGATCAAGAAAACTAAATATATAATATATATAATGTATAAAATGTCGAAATATATGCAACCAGACCCTCTTAGATTGATATATTATGCATTTTTCCACAGCATTATTAGCTATGGTAATATAGCTTGCGGTGGAGCTTATAAAAATAAGCTTGACTTATTACAAAAGGTACAGAAAAGAATTTTAAGAATTGTGAACAAAAATAACTTTGATCAAGACAGTCCCTTGAATTTAAAACAAATTTTTGCTTATGAGTGTGTAATATACCACTATGATGATCTCAAAAGTATATATGAAATGTCTAGAAGTGTAACTAGAAATAAACTAATAATTCCACCAAAGTGCACGAAAGCTGTTAGTGATAAAAATAACTATGTTAGAGCGATACAAATTTTCAATTGTTTGCCTAATACTAACATTAATCTTAAAAATTTAGACATAAATAAAAAATACAATAAGAAAAAGATTAAGAAATGGATTGGAACAAATATATTATAGAAAATATTTATAGAAAAATAATATATTTATATATATATATATATATATATATATGCAATACTATAATTGAATTATAGCTTTTTTGTTTTGGGTACTGTGATTAATATTCAAGATGTTTTGAAGATCTTGGAATTGTAGTTTTAAGTAGTTTGTATGTGTTAGATAAACTGGACCTATATGTTGTAACGGGCTCATTTTTATCCCTTTACATAAAAATACATTTATTTTTATCAGGACCGAAATAAATGTATACAGTGAAAACGTCTGGGGTAGATTAGAAACAAATCCAGTGTTTCTTCTCATCCTAGAACGATTTCTAGATATTTTAATGGAATAAGAGGTTGGGTAGAGGTTCGAACGAATCCAGCGTTCGGCCTCGCCCAATAAACTCTTTGGTGAATATATTATGTGAAAAAATCAGGTAGATGTTGGAATAAATCCAGTATTCCACATCATCTGATTAATTTTCTATGGAAAAAAGGAAAAATAATTCGGATAGAATAAAAAGCGAATCTAGCGCTCCTTTTCGTCCGAATATATTCTAAGGAATTGGCTTCAAAGGATAAAAAGACTTGGGTAAAGATTGGAATGATTCCAGCATTCCATCTTGTCCAAGTACCTTTTAAATGAACATCACACCTCTAGCTGTTTGATTAAACTTACAAAATTTATTTATTTCTAAAATTGGCGAGGAGGGTGCTTCCTTCCTCGCCTTACAGCTCGAGGCGAATGCTGAATTCGACAGCGAGACGGCCGGTTTTGTACCTTTGGTTAGAGGTGGGGACTGCTCTCCCACCTTCTTCACACCTACAGCTGGAGTTTTCGGTTTCCCTCTCTTCTCATTATAATTTTGGCACAGGGTCGTCAACCTCTCTGTCTTTATATTAATTTACATTATTTTTCAAAATCTGAATCTTATACTAATATAATAATTAACAAACGTGAAAAACAATCTTAATTTTAATTTGAATTCATTTTACTTTAATTTATTGATCAAATACTTATTTATTTTTTATCACTTTTCTCTCATATATTTTTTATATATATATCATGTATAATTATATATTATAATATTATAATATACTGTATAATTTCAAATTTTATTATTATTAACTATAAACAATATAAATTTGCAACTTAGTTAATTTTAGTCGTATTTCAATTTCAGAATATGTATATTTTGCAAAATAAAAAAATCTTTAAATAAAATTATAAATTTTATTAATTTTGATTTATTAATTATTTAAATAAATTGATTTAAATAATTAAAAAAATCTTCCGAGAGTCGGGCTTGAACCCGGACCTCTTGCGTGGCGCGCTTATACTCTATCTCTTGAGCTAATACGCTATGTGACTGGAGCCTAACCATACATATATATATATATATGGTTATGCCCGTCACAATGTACAGGTAGCTGTGTCTACCTCTATAGGATGTTTTTGGCTGCCTCGGACATATTATGTATGTTTAGAGGTTAGCAAACATGTATATACTTTGTGTATATTACTCTGGTAAATAAATAAATAAATAAATAGAGTTTAATTATTATTGCAATAGCACTTTTCATAAAGGAATTATTATTGATTTTTTATTTGTCATGTGATATGTATACATCCTTTGCAAATAATTGTTTTATTTATTTAGCAGTACTTATTAATTTGTATGTTATTGGTAATTTAGTAATATCACTTTTTATACACTGAGAAAAATATTATAATAAATATTAAAATAATCTATATTAAAAATTACTATATTGTATAGGAAAAGTGTGACATCTCAGCAATATAATAATTTTTGTATATAGTAATTTTTAATTTTTCAATATAGTAATTTTTGTTATATAAGTCAGCAAATTTTATTATTCAATCTGGTATTTTTTAAATGCGAATTTAAGGAAGTAAAAATGAATTATATTTTGTTTTTAATTAATTCGAAATAGAATGTATATATTAGGGGAATTCCTTTTGTCAATCAAGTACTACGGAAACATTTAATATTTGGAGATTTAATTATATACTATTCTTACGCAGTTGATCGCAATTTTTATTCACTCGCATATATTTTTCATGTATATATTCATTACACTTATTAGTCACAAACTTAAATATTATTTCAATCGCTATCATTGCAATACGCTGAACGGAAGATACATTTTCGCATAATAACTAAATATCTTGTTGTTTCTTATATATAATTGACACATTTTTGAGCATTTGCGAGAAGAACTGGAAAAATAGAAAATTTTATACACGCCACCTATTGGACGAATTGAGTAATTAGAATAGCCTTAAATTAAAAAGTCGTCTCAAAACAATTGAATACTGAAAAAGAAATGAACGTATAAGCGTATATAAAATATTTCTACAATACTTATTATACAAATTTTAATTTATGTAGTATATACATTTCACTATATATGATGTAAGAACTTTTGTTATTTTGATATTAAAATTTGCTATTTACGTAAGCTTGATTATAATTCATCATTACATATTAAAGATTATAAAACTTTATTTTATAAATTTTATAAAATACAAAAATATAGTATAAATATTTTAATAATTTTTGTCTATATATATATATATATATAACTAATTTATATAAAAACTCAACCAAATAATTAAATATTGATCATACATATATAATTATAATGTATTTATATATTAGGTAGTTTATGTTATTATGTATTATGGTACTTATAGTATTTATATTATTTTATTTATAATTTTTATTACTATTTATTATTTTTTTTATTATTATCAACTGGAACGCACATTACGAAATTAAAAAAAAATTAATTTCTTCCTGTAGATGATGTCCAGGTCATTACTATTACCTCCAGGTCATCGCGGCATCATCTACTGAAAATCTCATAATAAAATTAAAAAAAAAATTTATTTATTCCTGTAGTAGATGTCCAGGTCCCTAATGTTACCTCCAGATCATCGGGGCATCATCTACTGGAAGGTTCATTATAAAAATAAAAAAAAATTTTCTTTCTGTAGATGATGTCCAGGTCCCTAATGTTACCTCCAGGTTAACGGGACAACATCTACTGAAAGGCCTATTACGAAATCAAAAAAAAATTTTCTTCCTGTAGAAGATGTCTAGGTCCCTACTGTTACCTCCAGGTCGACGGGGCATCATCTACTGGAAAGCCTATTATGAAACCAAAAAAAAAATTTTTCCTGTAGACGATGTGCAGGTCACTAATGTTACCTCCCGGTCATCGGGGCAACATCTACTGGAAGGCATATTACGATATCAAAAAAAAAAAAATTTCCTTCCTGGAGAAGATCTCCAGGTCCCTACTGTTACCTCCAGGTCAACAGGGCATCATCTACTGGAAGGCCTATTACGAAACCAAAAAAAAAATTTTCTTGCTGTAGATGATGTGCAGGTCGGTAATGTTACCTCCAGGTCATCGGGGCAACTTCTACTGAAAGACTTATTATAATATCAAAAACAAAAATTTTCTTCCTGTAGAAGATGTCCAGGTCCCTACTGTTACCTCCAGGTCGACGGGGCATCATCTACTGGAACTCATATTACGCAATTAAAAAAAAAACATTCCCTTCCTATTGATGATGTCCAGTCCTTAATGTTACCTTCAGTTACAACTGATCGAGATAAACAAATAAATAATCGTTTTAAATAATCAAGGTTAAACCATTTAAAAAAGTAATTAAACACCTATACAAAAGTTAAACACTATTACTACTTAATCCGTGTGGTTCCGCGATCACTTTCATTAAATAAAATTCATTTTTTTGAAAATCCAAGAGAGATATAAGAAGAGTTAAAAAATATAAAGTCTGCCTGTACGGACGTACGGACGTACGGACATATGGACGTACGGACGTACGCTCAGACTTAAACTTTAAAACCATTAAAAAATTAATTAAATACCTATGAAAAAGTCAAACACTATGTCTTATTATTCCTTTGGGTGCCGCGATCATATTGAATTAAAAAAAAATTAATTTTTACAAACTATTTAAAAAAATATAACATTATTTATACTTAAAGCGTCATTTTCACAGTATAAAATTTTAATATAATGTGGATGGATTTATATATTTTTTTTGCTTAAACTCCAAAAAGTTTCTGCAACAGAAAGTACTGAAATCAAAGCGGAATAATCGACAAGTATTTTTTACCATACCATACACTGAATTTTTTTTAATTAAATTTTTATATATTTTGCTTAAACTCTATAAAAAGTTTTAATTAATTTCCACAAAACTGATAAAAAGGAAACTTCTTTTTTTTAATTTTCTTTAAATAAACAATGCCTATCCTTCCCGTGCTTTACATCAGTAGATAAACAATTTTATAGAATAATAACCTTTTTTATATGTAACTTATATTCCATAATAGTTTTCTGCAATTGAAAGTACTGAAATCAAAAACACATTCCAAGAAGGTGTCAAAACCCGCAAGTATTGTTATTCTAATCAAACTTTGAAAATTGTTATCTGATAAATAAATTCTGCAATCGAATCTGACATTGTTATCTGATAAATAAATAATTTTAATTCTAACTCCCTTATTTTATCTATTTCTTTGAATTTTAATTAAACATTTTTTTTAATATTACAAAAATTACATATAAAAAATTTCTGCAATTGAAAGCACTGAAATCAAACTGTAATCGACAAGTATTTTGAATCATGTGTTACGTCCTAGGGTAGACGTAACGTAGAAAAATTAAATAGACTGAATTTAAATTAAAAATAGAAGTTCCCCGTTTTAGTACGCGTATAGCGTCAAGGATGGGTGGCAATTCTCCTCGGTATAGCACAGGTCATAGACCCTTCCGAAATTTACGTGCATGGGTAAGCCCGAGGTGCAACAATGAGTGAAGGCGAGGAAAGGAAAACAACCAACCTTATCGGGCGAGAGATCTACGGTTGACCGGTGGCTGCAACTGCTCGGCTGTCTTTCTCGCTCTCGTCGATCCTCGATACAGAGACTCCCTTACAATAGAAATGCGGTATAGACTAATTTGGATTTTAAAGGGAATAGGAAAAAGACTGGTGTTTGAAGGTTTAAAGATACTGAACAATGACTTTCGATTTCTTGCTTTATTTCGCGTTAAGTTTTGGATACAGGAGTTTACCTTACTTGAGAAAAGACTAAAGAGCAAGAGCGCACACCCCTGTGCGACATCCCTATTTATATCAAGGGTTTGGGGTGGAGTTTTGGTTCCTCTTGACCAATCAAATATTGTACATTTACTTAATTAATTTATTCTTGGTCATGCGAGACCTAATTAAGTTATTGGCTAGAATTTTTCAAGGCGGTTCCTGTCTTTGACGAGGACATCCTACTTTACGTATTAAATGTGTGCGCACGTGTGTGCGTATGTGTGTGTGCGTATGTGTGTGTGTATGTGTACGCGCATGTGTGTACGTTGCGTCTATCATGACGCGACACCTCTCCCCTTAGAGAAGTTTAACGCCAGGCGTAAACGTCCACACGTTTGTTGTCTTGTTTGTTTTTTTTGTTTGTTGTTTTTTTGTTTGTTGTTTTTTTTGTTTATTTGTTTGTTTGTTTATTATTTATTTATTTATTTATTTTTTTTTTCTTAAAAACTAGATATTACAATTATCGCTACGTAAATTGGTATATAAATATATATATATATATATATATTATTGTATTTTGTTTATAAATACATATATGCATATGAATATATTTTTTTTTTATTTTTCTTTCATTTGTGCATTTATTCTAGTAAATCTAAAAAGAGGAAGAAGGAGAGAAATGAGAATAAACATGAGGAAGGAAAAGCTAAAGGAAAAAATCATGCATTTGTCAATACTCTTGTCCAGCTATCCTTCTTTGTCTTCTGAGGAGGTCGTATACTTCCTCCTTGCATGAGTCACAGACGTGGAGTGATAAGTCTCCGTATTCCCAGATGCACCAACAATTCAATCCTCGGTATCTGGGGATGTCGAATCGGCCAATGAACTCGCATCGCGGGCAATAATGCCGCGTGTTCTTCACCCTCAAACCGCATTCCACGCAACGAGCCGGTCGTTCGACTTCTTCCGTGCTGCCGTAATTTAAGAGGGATAATCCCTCTAGGTTTAGATCGCTGTCCCAATGGTTTGTTACTCCTGGCTCCAGTAATCCGTCCATTACCTTTTCCAGAAAACTACGGTACTTCTGCCTGTGATACCGTACCGTATTTGGATCCAAATCATTGCAGATCCTCTCTTGTACATGTTGTGTATGCCACCATTGGCTGGCTATTCTCTCATCAGCAGTGTATGCTGGGTAGTGGTGTCCGGCTATTCCTATCCGGGCACGAGTGGTTCGTCGTACTTGACCGTCTCTCATTATGAATACCCATAAAGAAAAATATTTTCTTAGAAACTGCCACAGAACTGTCGTTTTTCTTAAAGTACGTCATTTCGTCATCCATCCCACTGACGAATCGAGTTCTATTTCCATATCCCAGTTGTCGTTGCTCATCTTGGTGTGTGAGGGTTGACGTGTGGCCGTGTTGTTGCTACAAGTAAGAATAGATTGTCAAGCGTGAAACCCCCCTATTTATAGGCTGGTACTGTTGGATTTTATGTTTTCTCCACCCCCGTGACTTAATTATGATTCAGGGAAAGCCCTGGATTGGATAAAAAGAAATAGATAAAATCAAGGGTTTTTTTTTATAATCTACATCCTATTCATATACATATATTTACTTATTGCGCAAGTTCGAAAGTTATTATAATTTATTTATAAACAAATATTTATATTTAAATGATAAGCGAGCATACTGTTTACATTATATATTTTATTATAATAAGTAATTGTTAATTATAAGTCATTTTTAAATGCCTTAAACATTGTTACTTGGTTCAGTTTTCTCGGATAAAACTGGCCTGTTCGGAGGTGGTTCTGGTTCATACGTCTTGGGTGGTGTTCTCGGAGTTGCATATACGTGTTCTCGAGGTAAGAAATTCCATTGTATTGTCGGATCAACTGGTCGCATTGGGACGTACTCTACTTTGTCTTTTTTTGATTGCCTAATACATTTTTGGAAAATATATCGACATAGTATTAAGCATCCGGCAAAAAGCATAAGTATAATAACCATTCCATGTAAGTAAGCATCAGTTATTTGATTTTCAATTTTAACATTAATAGTTTTATCCGGTTTTAAATCGCTCGGAAGGTTTTTTCCTGCTCCGATCAACTGCAATGGTGGTAAATAGTACGTGTCCTTTTCTCTCACCAGCAGCTCTGAAGCGTAGTAGATGTTATCGTGAACCTTAAAGTGGCAGCCCGCTGAGAGGGAAATCGTTCCTGCTTGTTGAAAAGTGTATGTCTCCTCGAATCCTGGACAAAATACATTTACGAGTGTAGGCTTTGCGACTGAGTAAACATAGTGTCTTGGATGAGCAGTTTTAATGATGTATAAGTTCTTGCCTTTCATAAAATTAATTCTACATGAACTAAAAGTTGCACAGTCTTGTTCCAGTAATAATTTGCTTTCACACTCTCGTTGGAGATGCACAGGGTTTTCCCTTACGCATATATAATTCCTCTGTAATTTAATGCATCTCGACAGCTGTGTTGTACTTAAAAAGGTGTGTTTTTCCCCGTTGGGAAGAGAGGCTATAAAATCGTCCCTGGGTTAAATGTACGCTGCATTATGGATTAAATCCCCTTGTTGGAAAACTGGCACTGGTAGCATTTTGTACAAAGTGTGCGTTTCCTTTTCTACCATTGGTATTATTATTTGCATAATTATGTGATCTTTATAAATTGTTAATTCTCTTGGAGCGAACTCGGCAATTATCGCCGCATTTATTTGTTCAATTTTTACCGGACTCTTGGTTTCGGATACTTTTTCTATCATCTTTAAAATAATTCTTAAATTTCTTGTAGCGCCGGAAAACTTTGTTGTTCACAATAAACTTGTTATCGTGTTGGCTATATCCAAGTAACTATCCAAATTTTGTAATGCTAGATTGATTGTTTCCTCAACTCTTGATTTGTCAATATCTATTACTCCTTTTTCTCCTTGTAGTATTTGTAATATCGCTTCCAGTTGCTTCATTTCTACAGACATTTTTTCTAAAGTTTGCATGATTTCATTATCTATGTATGCCTTTGCTGTACCTCTTCCTAACATTGCTTCTCGAGAGTGATGTCTCATTTGCGTAATAATTGATACTATAGCTAGTGATGAATTTTTTGTAAATGCGTTTTCGTCCCCCCCCTTATCTAAAACTTCGTCTCCTGACGAATATGAAGTCGCTGAAGTGATATAAGCGTCTCTTATTCTAGAGAACTCGCGCATTTTTTCTTGTAATAAATAAATTCTGCTTATCGTTACCGCGTCCTTCAGCCTTGTATACGTGTCGGATTGTACAATATCTTGTATTATTTTTGTAAAATTTTCTTGGATTCCGAAAACTTTCTGCGTGTCAATTGTAGTTATTATACACCATTCTTGTTTAATAAAGTCTATTTTTTGCAATCGATTAAAAATGATTCCGGGGTTATTTCGCTCTGTTACAATTGCCTTATTTTGAGTCGTCGCAATCACAACGTGAATCACGATGGAAAATGCGCACATAATCTTCTCCATTTTGTCTGTAACATAATAATAAAAAAAAAAAACCTTATTATGTCCAATATATTGTTCCTTTATTTATGTGCGTTTGTATATAGATTTTTTTTAACATATTTTTCCTATGCGTTCCAATTTATCGTATTATGTTAATTACACATATTTTTATGTTTCTCTGAGATTTATTTCCATATGCGCTTAATGTCATAGGTATACGCATAATTTCTTTCATTCAGCTTTATTTTCCTTTTTTATCTCTTGAATCTTTGGATTTGTTGATTCTGCTCTACTGGTTTCTGTATGTTGGTCGATTCCTTTAGTGCTTCGCTTACATAATACTCTTGTGCTCTCTTCGAATAGAATACTATTTTGTTTATTTACTCGCGCTGGAGTCAAGAAATTCCATTTAAGTTGTTCTCGAGGTTGTAATTGCGATGTTATACATTCGTGTAGTCCGCCATTTACGCGCGTTAATACATATCCATTACATTTAACTTCTTGCTCGATAAGACAACTTTTGAAAGGAATTGGGAGTCCGCAACAAAAACATTTTAGATCAGTAAAAGTATAAATTAATTCGCGTATCGTTCGTGTAGCACTTAATGAAAACCGAATTTTTTCTATGTGTGATAATTTCGTCGTATAACAATAATGACACAGGTATGTATTATGACAAAAATAGCAAAGTCGCTCCCAATTTATTACTAAAACTGACATTTTTTTTTATTAATATAGTATACTGTTTAAACTTATAGAATATTCCTATACTGTCTAAATATAAGTATTATGTATATATATGTATATCTTTAATTCTTAATTAAAACTTTATATCGATAGGCAAACCACAAACAGTAGCAAGTAAATAAATAATGAACTATATATATATATATATATATATATATATATATATATATATATTACGTTCCCTTATTTTACGTAATATTAATTTTTAGTCCTAAGATTAATTGAGTCTTTTGTCCCTAAAGTACTTAGACAGATTTGCTAATAATATTTCATTAGTATTTATCGCAAAAGGTTACTATAATCTTGCGTAGAAAAGAACTGGATGCGGCAGAATTGGCCTGTAGCATGAAAGGTTTCGATTTTCCCATCGATCTACACCATCGTCCATTCAATTCTGTATGGATAAAAAAAAAAGTCGATTATTTATTTTATGTATTAAAATTAATTACTGTAGAATAATCGAACATCGTTTTCTAAACATTCTCAAGTCATCTAAATGATATTGAATGTTGCGCGCATGACGAATTGCATGGTCCAGATTTGTGTAGATTTCCGGTTTACAAATGTATCTTTTGACTTCCGGTCGAAGCCCCTTTAAAAATGCCCTAAGTGCTAGATTTTCGCGTTGTAGGCATGAATCGGTTATTTCCCTGCATTCTTCTTGTGCTATTTCTCCCAATGTTTTATAATTATGTAACATTCTTTCCATTCGTGCGCCGAATTGGAAAGTGCTTTCGTTTCGTTTTTGCGATGCCCATGTAATTTGAATTCTCAAATTAATCAAAGCGCTCATAACATTATATCTTTGTACTTCTGCTAATGTATATATTTTTTTTCCATTTTACAATTTTTTTTTATTTTATAAATGACATCTTTATTTTCTTTTTGTTTTAAAAAAAAAACCTGTAGTTGAAATTGCAAAATTTACACGTTATCGAATTTGCGTTTTCTGCGTGGCGGTAGAGAAGATATATCCGGTTCTATAAATATTTGCGGATATAGATTATTTTGAGCTCCGCAACTTACTATTTTACCCCCTCTTGACTCATTGACTCTTACCACAGTGGGTTGTGCCGTGTAGGTGCTAGGTTCGGGCGGGGCGAAAGGTACGTGCGAGTCCGAAAAATGTTCCGCTCGAGTGCCCGCTACTTCCGAAGGCGTAGCTTGTTCTTCCCTCTTTTTCCTTGCGTCACGCGTTGGTTTATCCCTTGCGACGTGCAGTAATAATTGAGTGACTGAATTCCAAATGGCTCCTATAATATGAAGTGACCACCCATATAAACTATACAAAGCATAACCATGTAAAATGGTATCAACTAAAAATTTTATTAAACGCCCTATCATAAAAATGCCTATAATAGCTGCGCTAAATGATCCGAAAGTACATAATTGCCCCCAAATTTTCATCCAAGTGTTATTGGCTAATTCTGTCAACGTTTCTTCATCGAATAATCGGGTAATAGACATACCGTTTTTATCTACCTTTTTCCCGGTCATTCCTAATGCAATTGTGTTCAACATGGCTGGCCTTTCTACGGGAAACATAAGGTGTTGTC
This sequence comes from Theocolax elegans, assembly GCA_026168455.1. Lineage (NCBI taxonomy): Eukaryota > Metazoa > Arthropoda > Insecta > Hymenoptera > Cerocephalidae > Theocolax > Theocolax elegans. The sequence continues at coordinate 20,317,245 of CM047429.1, read as the reverse complement.
TTAGTGCTTGGATCTCCGCTTGGGTGTAAATTCCGCTTTTTGCAAGTTCGGTTGGCTCTGTGTAATTCCAGTTATTTTTAGTAGTTGGTTTTAAAATGTCTGGTTTTACTCCCTTAGTTGTTCCTCTTGGTAAAATAGAAAACCAATCTTCCCCTAGTAAGAACATAGGAGGAATCAGAACACTGCAGGCAGCTTCGGTTCCATATTGTTTTAAAATATGTGTCCTTGGCGTCAAAAAATAATCTTTGCCGTCTTTGGTTACTGGTAACTCTTGGTAACATTTTGTAGTTTCTCTTCGTTGAACGTCAATTTGTACGCACTTCATTAAGTGCACAACTTCTCCGGCTACCAAGCCCATGTAACCACTTTTTTTCATAATTTGATATGCAAAAACGTCAGGTGCTGTTGCTGCAATGCTTAATGCATTTGATATAACTCTTCTTTCCAATTTGCATTTTTGCAAAATTAAATTGCGATATAATGTTTTTAATTGTCCTTTAATATGTTTTTCTACGTAAACGAATTTAGAGTTTACGTATGCAAAAATGTCGAGATTTTCTATTGACGGATTTCTTACGGCTTGGAAGGTTTCTGTTATTGGTCCTTCTAGAAAAAATAATTTTGGGTGCTCTGTTCTAATTAATTCATACGAACACACCGGAATTTGTCCTAAAGTCGTAAAAGCAAAGGTTATCTCGCTCGATTCCATTACATATACCGGATGTTGCTCATTGCCTTGTTCTACAACTTTATTAACATAACCCGCGTATAATTCTGAGTATTTACTGCGTTCGCATGCCTGTACTGGTAACCTATCCCAAAAGGCGTACCCTGCTTCTACGTCAATACAATCATCTTGATTAAACTTACAGCGCGTACCGGATCGTAAAATAACCTCGTTAGCATTTAAGTTTACTGGTGCATAGTATAATCCCTTAAAGTAATGGTAACATAGCCCGTGACTATAGCATCGTCAAAAATACCATATGGATCCGCGTACATTCCTGCGTTACTACAATCTCCTGCTTGATCTACCTTTCCAACAAACGTCATTGGGTGGACAATCCATCCGTTCAGTTTTAAGTTACTTGTCACTTCGTTTCGTACTCGGTGTGCGCGGTATACATGCATTCTATTACATTCTTCCCTAGAAATTTCATCAATAAACTGAACCTCCCCTCTGTTTTTGTCTTTTCTATGTGAAAACGCGCCGCAGTATGTTACCGATCTTTTTATTTCTACTTTACAAAGCTTTACATGAGTGCTTGAAAAATCATTTAATTGCAATAGTCGTACATAAATTTTTGTTGTATTTACTACCGGTTCAGGTATGTCGCATTCTCCTACGTGAATTAACGAAAATGTTGTTAAATTTGAGACGTGCTGCGAACAGTCGTACCCTATGATTGCGTTAATATAGATTTTCCTTGGTATAATAGTTGTGAGATAAAAGATGGCCAATAGTGTTTTACAACTCATCTGCAACATTAAATAAGTTCATGAAAGCGTTCTTTTTTTTTATTTATTTATAGAACCGTTGCAAAAATGCTTAGTTTTATCTTTCCGCTTTTTTTTTAAATTATCAGAATCTATTGACTGATTCTTTATTGATTTCCTTAGCATTTTTGCATTTGTGAAAATACATATCATTGTTAGAGTTTTGCTATATACATGGCTTATTTTTTTTTATTTACATTCGTCATGCTCTTAAATTTAAATACCAACAAGCTTATTCGGTTTCAATATGCGATTTGCGTAAGCGATTTATGTGCACTATTTTATTTTTATTTCCATTTATTTGAATTTTTACATTCCCATTGTCGGAAACGTCTAGAACTAAAAATGGACCCGAGTATTGATCGTCAAATTTCTTAGGTTTTGGCCCCTTTTGCAGCCATACGTAATCACCGATTTGTAGTGTTAAAACGTTTACCTTACGATCGTAGTATTTCTTGGCTCGAAGTTTTGCCTTTAAAAGGTTTTGTTGGGCTATGTTTTGTAGACTGTTTAGGCGCTTGACTAAATCTTCAAGATAACCATCGTATGTAGGCGCCAGGTCTTCTGTTTCGACCGGTGCATTCGAGGGTGTGCGTGCCAGTCGGCCGAACACGAGTTCAAACGGCGTATGCCATGTAGACTCACTAATTCCCGTGTTAAAATTTAAGGTAGCCAAATCCAGGTAATCGTCCCAATCTGTTCGATTACTATGTACAAAAAATTTCAAGTATTCAATGAGACTTGAGTGCGATCGCTCAAGTCCACCGTTTGATTGTGGGTGGAACGCCGTGGTTTTAGTTTGTTTAATTCTAAATATTTTTGCTATTCTTTTCATTAATTTACTCATGAAATTCGTACCTTGATCCGTAAGGATTATTCGAGGTGCGCCAAATATGCATATGACTTTTCTTATTAAACCATTCGCTACATCCATGGCCGAAATTCGCGCCAAGAGCTCAGCTAATGCAAATTTAGTTAATAAGTCTTGGAAGGTTAAAATGTACTCGTTTCCCCGATTGGTTTTGCATAAGGGACCAACAATATCCATACTTATTCGGTCCATAGCGTGCGTTCCCGAGTTTGTAATAACCATTGGAGCTCTAGTTTTAACCCTAACCAATTTTTTTAATTGGCAATTCAAACATTTTCTTATAAAATCTTGTACCTCTATCTTTAAATTCTCCCAGTTATAATTTTGTTTAATACGGTTATAGGTTTTTGTGACACCTCTATGTCCTCCTATAGCCGAACAGTGAGCTTCTTCTATAATCGGAATTCGATCGTCTAGTGTCGGATATCGTATTAGACCTAAACAAACAATTAATTTTACCGTGCTTTGACTAAAAACTCCTTTTAGTTTTTCTAAAACTAATTCCCACTCTAAATTTTCAATTCTATCGGTTTTCTAACGTTAAATATAGATTTTCGCATAATAAATTTAGGTTATTATCAATTCCACTTAGCCCGATTAACGATTCTGTTCGTATCGGTAATGCTATATGAATTTTTGTGTTTACATTTATCAAAACCGGTATTCCAACCTGCATTTCCTTGAATCTTGGTAATTTATTCTGTAGTTTTAATTGCGAAGCCCCATCGTCGCATGGGTCTCCTGTTGTAGTAACAAAATACATATAATTGTCCTTACGCATATATAATTTTTCTCTGCATGTAATAATTACTTGTTTATCGTTAATTTCATTAAATTGTTCTTCATAGATCGACGTCTCTTCGTTTATTTGATCAGGACTGAATTGCGGATCATTTTCAAGTAATGATTCATTAACATGATCAAGATCTTCATGTAAGCGTAACCGCGCATTTTCCGAGTGAACGAGGGGTTCCGGCTCGAAAGTTTCCACCTCCGTATCGTCGTGCGTTCCTTCTTCACGGTCCGGTGATTGTTCGTTCGCTCGCCTCTCGTTTCTTCTTCCCCTTTGCGGCGTAGAGCCTCTATCGCGTCTAAATATCGCTGGCCTACCTGGCGACCCGCCTTCGCTCTCGTGGTCATACCCCGCGGTGGTTCAACTAGGCTAGACTCGGGCTCATCACTTGCCGCTATTGCCTTGCTTCTCGTAATAACTAGGACCTTGTCTATGGGGTTTCTAGACAGTGCGTCTGCTACATTTAAACGACCCGGTCGATATTTAATTTCGAAATCGTACTCCGCGAGCATAAGACGCCATCTCGTAACTCGTGAGTTCGGGTCCTTATGCGTTTGTAACCATACCAGTGGTTTATGATCTGTTATAAGATAAAATTTTCGTCCAAATAAATACGGTCGGAAATGCTTAATGCAAAATATTATTGCTAGTCCTTCTTTGTTAAACGTGTCCCAACGTTTTTCAACATCCGAAAGAACTCGAGAGACGTATGCAACGGGTTGATCTTTCCCTATCTCACCCTGACTTAAGACTCCAGCAATTGCATATCCCGAAGCGTCGGTCGTTAGATTGAAAGTAATTTCGAAATTTGGAAAAATTAATACCGGTTTTTCGCATAAACTAATGCGTAATGTCTCAAATGCCTTTTCTGTTTCTTCTGACCATTTAAATTGAACGTCCTTTTTAATAAATCCGTTAAAGGTTTTGCAATTTTTGAAAATTGATAAATAAATCTTCTATAGTAGCCCGCTAAACCCAAAAATTGCTTGATATTTTTAGCATTTTGAGGGCGTGGAAATTTTCGTACAGCTTCAATTTTCCGCGAATCTGGCTTAATTCCTTCTGCACTAATAACATGACCTAAATATGTAACTGTTTTTTTTAAAAATTCACATTTCTCTGGTTGTAATTTTAAAACCGCTTTTCGCAATCTAAGAAATAAATTCTCTAATCTTTTAATATGCTCTTGTAGAGTCTCCGAATAACATATAATATCATCAATAAAGCAAAAAAGTTCTTTATTGATAAGTCCAGCGAGTGCAATTGAAAGTGCTCTTGAGAATGTAGCCGGCATTGTTCGTAGTCCAAAGCTTCCTCGGTTAAAATGGTACAAATCTCCGTTTGTAACAAACGCGGTTTTGTGACGGTCCCGTTCGTTAATTTCTATTTGATGATACGAAGCCTTAAGATCAAAAGTTGAGAATTTTTTTGATCCGCCCAATTGGTCTATTATTTCAGTTATATTCGGTAGCGGAAATTGGTCGTCTAAAGTTTTCGCATTTAATTTGCGATAGTCGATCACCATTCTGTATTGCTTGCGTCCTTGTATGTCCTCTTTCTTAGGAACTAGAAAACAAGGGCTTGAGTACGATGAGGTAGATGGTTCGATAATGCCGTCTTTTAATAAGTCTTGCACTTGTCTTGCTATTTCTTCTTTATGTACCGGAGGTAATCGGTATTGTTTTGAAGTTATTGGTACATCATCCGTTGTTGGGATTGTTAGTTTTAAAATATGTGTTGCTGTTAATTTTTCACCCGGAAGGTAAAAGATGTCGCTATATTTCTCAATTAATTTTTCTATTTCTTCTCTTTCATCAGCAGCCAAATGGTCAAGTCGTAGTAATGATTTTACCTTTTCCGCTCTCCCTTTTGGTATGACACATGCTAAGCGATAAATTTTATGACTACCTTTTAGTTTCTTTCCGCCTTTTCCTTTTAAATTAATTCTTAATTTAAGTAAACCCTCCAATGTATCTTTAATAACATTTTTATGAGATTCTCCCCCAAAGGCATGTAGTTTTACATAATTTCCTAATTTATTTAGATTTTCTCTTAATTCCTTTGAGTTATTTGTTGAGTTGTCATGATACTTTATTTCCATTAGTAGATTACTTATTAACATTTCCATGTCTTGGTTATTATTCCACAGAATTCCATTATTCATTAAACCTTCCTCTAGAATTTTTTGTAACATGCGTGTCGAAATTAACAACCTTTCTTCATCGAATTCGTTTGCGTCTACATTTTCATTTTGTGCTAATGCCTTTTATTTTTTGTATTATTATCGAGACCTACCATATCTTTTCTCTTTATCTCAAAATTAGAATATTTTTCATTACTTATTTCGTTCTCGTTTCTTGGATTTGGGTGCGCGCTTGATTTATTAGTTGCCTCATCACTTTCGAGTTCATTTAAGAGGACGTCGAAGCTAGCATTTTTACCATCAGAGTAACTCTACCTAATGGCACATATTCGCAATCAGTTTCACACTATTCTTCGTTATTTGCCGCTAGATTTCAATGAAATTTGCACAGGATATATAAAATGATGCAGAGAATTGGGCTGTGCATCGAAAAGCGGCGAAAATTGAAAGAAAAACCTTTCTGATTAGTCTAAAACTGCTAACCCCAACATCGATGCACCCATACAACGCCACCTCTTGGGGAATAATGGGCGTGGCCTAACAACAATGGTGTCTGGCGTGAACAATGGGATTGTCTAGTGCGAACAATGGTATTGTCTAGTGCGACAATGGGGTTGTCTAGCACTGACAATGGGGTTATCTAGCGCGGACAATGGGGTGTCTACCCCGGCGATGACGTCACGGTGGGCCCGCGCGTGCCAGAGAGGGAGAGAGAGGGAAAGAGGGAGAGCGAAGCTTGCGCGGTCTATAACGACTTGGACCAGACCAGAAACTTAAAGCTCCAGAGGCTCCTCAATGCCTGCGTCAGATTTGTTTGGGGAAACTTGCGTAGATTTGACCATGTGACGCCCTATAGGCTGAAGTTGGGCTGGCTATCTGTCGAGTCGAGACGATTATTCTTCATTACCTCTTTATCA